>JAOSBN010000004.1:10741427-10756208 GCA_027563595.1 Erythroxylum suave | reverse complement strand
TCTACAATTTGAATATTGGAAATCTTGTTTGGAGAACTGTACTTACAATTTCAACTTGTGAATTTTTGTTAAATTTTAGTTGATTTCCCTCATTTAATTCCTTATGTTTCTCTTAGTTATGCACTTGTTTTCCAATCACTTATATTTAGAACTTATTTTTACCTTCGACTCAAAGGCTTTTTCAGATAAAAACTATATGTCTCTTATGTTTGTAATTTTCCTTGGTCGTATTTATTCTTACCATATTATAACTGATACAACATCATTATTATGCTAAAGTTTGCATACTCCTTGTAGATTCAAGTAAAAAAGGAAAGTTTTAAATAGGAATTTTATTTTATTGTGTATTTAGTCTTGCATATATTGACGATTTCTTCCCAATATTATAATATTAGACTTACGTTGAGTATTTTGATGACTTTCATTGAATGACAAAGGAAAATATTAGCAAAATGGCATGTTTAAGTGGTACTAATAACCATGACTAAATAGGTAAGATAAAAGATCTTTTATTTATTAAAAAAAGCATTTGCCTCTGATTGATACTCAAAAGCCTCAATACATGTCTGATGAGAATTTATAATTTGAATGTCAACAAGTTTGTGCTATATTAAGTAATTTTATAAAAGACAATGCTTTTAATCATATTGTTAATGAGACATATGCTAAAACTTTATAAGATAAGATAAAAAGATTTTATGCTTCAAAGACTTGTAATAAGAAAATTTTCTTACTTACGTAATTAATAAAATTTGAGTTATAAGAAGGGTGATCATATTTCTAATCATTTAAATGATTTTCAAGGTGTCCTTGATCAATTGCCTGGAATCAGTGTAAAGTTTGAAGATGATATACAAGGACAATTGCTTAATACTCTACTAGATTCTTAGGAAAATTCCTAATGGTATAGTGACCAGCAAATATATTAGAAGTGATGTTTTGATTGAAGAAATGAGAATAAAATGTTAGGCCTCATCTTCATCCTTATCAAAGTTAGATGTTTTAGTCACCAAAATTAGGGAAAAAGTAAATCCAAAGTTTAGAAGGGCCAAAAGAAAAGTATAAGCAAGCCAAGGTTTAAGTATAAGAACTTTCTTTGTGATCATTATAGTAAATCAAGATATATCAAGAAGTACTATTTCACATTGAAAAGGGAGATGTGCTAAAAAAGAAAGATGTTGATAATGAGAACCATGCTGCTAGTACTATTGATGATAATCTTCTTATTACTAAAGATGGAGATGTCATCCATTTATTATTATATGAGACTAGCTAGGTTCTATCATGTCATTCTAAGGAAGGAGTTATTTACTTCTTATAGTCTTGATGATTTTGGAGCATTAAAAATGGGTAATGGTGGTAAGATTAGGGTGATTGGCATGAGGATATTTTGCTTTAAGACTAATAATGGTTCAAAGTTAGTTTTTAAAAATGTCAAGCGTACACCTAAAATTCGCTTTAATTTGATCTATGCTAGAAAGCTTGATGATGATAGTTATTACAATATCTTTAATGATGGATAATTTATAGTTACTAAAAATTCATTAATTGCAACTTAAGGTAACAAATCATCTAGCTTGTCTATGATGTAATGCTTTATTTATATTGGCTTCATTAATATGATGGAAAGTGACACTTTATCATAATTATAGCAAAGAAGCTTAAGTCATATGAGTGTGAAGGGGCTTGATTGTTTGGTTAAGAAAAAAAATTAGAATAAGGATGCTAGGTTGGATAAGTATATTCATTTCTTGGATAGAGAGGAGTATCTTTTCACCTCCTTTTAGAAAGTCAAATTTAATAGAGCTTAAACAATATGATGTCTGTAGGCTTTTAAGATCACTTAGTGATGCTCTTTATTCTATCACCTTTATATATGATCGTTTGAGGAAAACCTAGGTTTTTACTTAGAAGACTAAATATCAAGTTCTTAAGAAATTAAAAAGAATTAATATGTAGTTCAAATAAAAATACATAAGAAAGTGAACTACTTTTTTTCTAACAACAATGGTGAGTATTGTGGATCTTTTAATAATTGTTACAAAGAACAGGGTATTAAAAATTAAAAAAAACAACTCCTAATACTCCTTAGTTTAATGGTTTAGCAAATAGTATGAATATAACTTTGCTGAAGAAAACACACACTCGCAGAAGCAAAGTTTCCAAATTCCTTTTGAGTTAAAACATTTTACAAAATTGCTCATAGAATCAATTTGTCTTATATTGTTGATTTGGATGGTGGCTTCCCTAATAGAATTTAGTTTTACAAGGATATACAATTATTTGTAAGTTTTTTTATGTAAAGCATTTGTTCATGTTCCTAATGAAAAGATCTTCGAGCTACATATTATGGCCAAGCAATATTTGTCTATTGGTTATGATCAAGTTGAGTTTGACTACTAATGATCCAATAGACTAGAAAATTTCAAAAGTTATGGTGTGCTATTCTTTGATGAATATATTATTTAAAATAGTGAGAAAGCCAAAAGGAATGATTTTTAAAGCAATAAGAGTTTAGTTGATGTTGATATAATTTCTTTGAATAAGGAACTACATGTAACTAAATATATCTTTAAGATGTTGAGATCTAAGATGACAATAAAAATGGTGATTAAGTGAAAACTAATTAGCTAAGTTTAAACCTTTTAGATGCTCCAATACATGATGTTTTGGTTTGTTAGAAACCAATAAATGTAAACGATATAAAAGCCTCCAAAAAACTTCTCATGAGATCAACTAGATAGAAAAAGTCCTCATCACATTACTCTCCTAATGAGTATGTACTTACAACATGCCTTAAAATTAGAGGTGAAATATATGGATATAAAAATTTCTGTTCTTTGTGGTGGTTTAGATTAGAAGATTTGCATAAAGCAACTAACTGGATTTAAAGTAAAAAAAAAAAGAGAGAGGATTATATCATTACATTGAGTAAGAGCTTTAAGTATTAAGGAAATGGTATAAGAAGTTTGGTTTTAGTAGAAGATAGTAAGGCTTTAAGAAGAATTCATATGACTATGTTTTTGTGCAAAAATTCTTCAATAATAACCTTCTTTTTTTACTGCTTTATGTTAAAAACATGCTTATTTTTAGTTAAAATGATTATACTATTGTATAGATGAAATAGTAACTGAGTAACTCTTTTGTTATAAAAGAATTAGGGCTAACAAATTAGATTCTTAACATAAAGATCATTTATGATAAGAAGGGTAAAACGTAGTAGCTATCTATTGGAAGTACATCGAGAAGGTGCTTTAAAGGTTCAATAAAAATAAAGCTAAGGTTGTTAGTACACCTTTTCCTATACACTTTAAATTAAACAAAAAACAAATTCTTTATAGTGAGAAAGATAAAGAACACATCAAACGAGTTTCTTATGCTTCATTTGTTGACAGTTTGATGTATGTAATATTTTGTTTAAGATATGATATTACTGATATTATTGGTATTGTTATTCATTTTCTTTCTAGACTAAGAAGAAAGCACTAGAATGTAGTGAAGTGAATTTTGGGATGTCTTTTTGGCTATTCTAGTTTGATTTTATGCTTCAAAAGAAGGAAACATCATTATTTCTATATACATAGATTTTGTTATGACATGAAAGGTAGAAAACAAGGGAAAATTGCAATGTTGATAGTGATAATAATGGTTGGTTCTCTCTCTAACTTCCAGCTCCCTTCTTCCTTTCTCAATGTCTTTCTACCCTCTAACATTCTCCAGCTTTTCACATAACTACTTTATCTTTTTACACGTCTTCTTCTTCTTATCCTTTATACCTTTCATGTTATTCCTTCTCTTTCCTTGACATTGTGCCTCCTCACCTTGGTTTTGATGATGATGGTTATCATAATATCTTTAATGATGGATAGTGGAAACTTACTAAAAATTCATTCATTGTAACTCAAGGTAACAAGTCTTCTAACTTGTATATAATGTATTGTTATATTTATAATTGCTTGGTGAATATGGTGTAAAGTGATACTTTATCATAATTATGGCATAGAGGAAAAAGTCATATGAGTTTGAAAGGGATTGATTGTTTGACGAAGAAAAATTTTATTTTTTTAGATTAAGGAAACGAAATTGGATAAGTGTATTAATTACTTGGCTAAGAAATAGAGAGGAGTTTCTTTTCAAGGTCATCCTCTTTCTAGAAAGTCAAATTTGCTAGAGCTTATACACTATGATGTCTGTAGCCTTCTAAGTTGAGATCACATAGTGATGCTTTTTTATTTTTTCACCGTTATAGATGATCGTTCTAGGAAACTCTGAGTTTATACTTTGAAGATAAAAGATTAGGTTCTTAAGAAATTAAAAAGAATTAAACTTTAGTTCAAAGAAAAATATGTAAGAAAGTAAGCTGCAATTTTACTAATAATAATGCTGAATAATGTAAACCTTTTGATAACTGTTGCAAAGAATAGGTTATTAAACAACAAAAAACAACTCCTAGTACTTTCAAATTTAATGGTTCAATGAAGAGGCAGAATAACAATTTGGTGGTGATAATTAGATACTTGTAGAATTAAAGTTACCAAATTCCTTTTAAGTAAAAATAGTTTACGTAATTAGTCATATTATCAATTTGTCTTATATTGTTACTTTAAATGGTGATAACCCTAATAGAATTTGGTTTGGCAAGGATATTTCCTATAATCACTTGAGAGTTTTAGATGTAAATCAATTGTTTATGTTCCTAAAGATAAGATCTTAAAGCTAGATATTAAGGCCAAGCTATGTATCTCCATTAGTTATGGCCAAATTGAGTTTGGTTACTAATCATACGATCCAGTACATAATAAGCTTGTCATAAGTTATGTTATCCTTTAAGGATTATGATATTTATGATATTGAGAAGGCTAACAGGGTTGTTTTTTAAAACAATGAGAACTTAGTTGATTTTAGTCCAAGTTGTTTAAACAATACACTAAATGTAACTCAAGATGATCTTTAGGACGTTAAGATCTAAGATGACAATAAAATTGGTGATTAAGTGCATAATAATTTGGTAATTGAAAACATTTTGGATGCTACAATAGATGATATTGTGGTTAGTTAGAAATCACCAATTGTAAAAGAGATAAAAGGCTCTAACTTCCCATAAGATTTACTAGAGAGAAAAAGTCCTCATCACATTACTCTTCTAATGAGTGTGTACTTACCACTAATAGGTGAGAATATAAAATCTTTAAGAAAGTTATGAACATTGAGTGGAAGGAGAAATAGTTGGAAGCTATGAAGGATAAGATAAAAACCTTCCATGATAATCACACTTTTTATTTGGTTAATATATTAAAGGACCAAAGAGCTTTGAAGAACCATTAAGTTTTTAAAGTGAATTATAATGACAGCTCTTCAATTCTATAGCACAATGTTAGATTCAAGGCTTTAGCTAAAATAAGGGAGTCGATTTTATAAAATCTTTCCTTTTATTATGAAGATGTCATCCATCCAAATTGTGTTGGGATTAATGACATTTCTTAACTTAGAGGTTGAATATATGGATATGAAAATTTCTTTCTTTATGGTGATTTAGATAGGATGATTTGTATAGAATAATTAGAAGGCTTCAAAATCAATATAAAAGAGGATTATTGATTTAAGAATTAAGGATATAGTACAAGAAGTTTGAATCTATTAGAATAAAGTAAGGTTTAAAGAAAACTTCGTATGGCTATTGTGTTTTTACGTAAAAATTATCCAATGATCACTTCCTTTTTTGTTGCTTTATGTTAAAAACAAGCTTATTGTTGGTTAAAATGTTTCTACTAGTGTGTAGTGGAAATAGTAATTAAGTAACTATTTTATTATAAACGACTTAGGTTCAACAAATTTGATTATTAGCATAAGGATCATCGTTCATAAGAAGGGTCAGTAAGTTGGAATTATCGTATTGGAAGCACATCGAGAAGGTACTTTAATGGTTCAATATAGAAAAAGATAAAACAGTTAGTATAATTCTTACTATATATTTTAAATTAAGCAAAATGCAATTTGTATCTAGTGAGAAAGATAAGGAAGATCTTAAAAGAGTTTCTTATAATTCATTTATTGATAGTTTAATGTATGCAATATTTTGTTCAAGATTTCATATTGCATATTTTATTGGTGTTGTTATTATTTTTCTTTCTAAAATAGGAAGAGAACATTGGAATGTAGTGAAGCGAATTTTGAGATATCTCTATGGCTATTTTTAGTTTCATTTTATGCTTTAGAATAACAAAAAATATTATTTGCACATATAAATTTAGATGTGACATAAAATGTGGAAGAAAAGGTGAAATTGCAATCTTGGTGATGATAACAGTGGCTAGTTCTCTCTATAACTTCCAACTCATTCCTCCTTTCTTAATGGGTATCTCCCCATGATGTTCTCTAACTTTTCTTATAACTACTCTATCATTATGTACAACTCCTTCTTCCTCTCTCGTCTACCTTTACTGTTATTCCTTCTCTTTCCTCGACATTATGCCTCCTCACCTTGGTTTTGATGATGATGGTTATTACAATATCTTTAATGATGTACAAGGGAATTTTACTAAAATTTCATTAATTATAGCTCAAGATAAGAAGCCGTTTAACTTATATATGATGTAATGTTCTATTTATAGTGGTTTGACAAATGTGGTGGAAAGTGATACTTTATCATAATTATAAATACTAAGTCATATGAGTGTAAACGTAATTGATTTTTAACCAAGAAATATTATTTTTTGAGATTAAAGAAGCTTGGTTGGATAAGTGTATTAATTGCTTGGCTAAGAAATAAAGAGGAGTTTCTTTTCAAGGTTATTCTCCTTTTAAAAATCACATAGTTTCTATAGCCTTTTATGTTAAGATCACATGGTGATGCTCTTTATTTTTTCACCTTTAAAGGTGGTCATTCTAGGAAACTTTGGGTTTATACTTTCAAGTCCAAAGATCAAGTTCTTAAGAAATTAAAAATAATAAACGTTTAGTTTAAAGAAAAATATGAAAAATAGCGAACTGTCTTTTTAATGAAAAAAAGGTGATCATTGTTAACCTTTTAATAACTGTTCATATGAGCATGGTATTAAACATAAAAAGACTCCCAATACTTCCTAGTTTAATGGTTTAGTGAAGAGGAAGAATATAACTTTGGTGGAGAGAATTAAATACTTGTAGAAGTAAAATTACCAAATTCCTTACATGTAAAAACATTTTACATAATTGCTTATACTGTTAATTTGTCTTATATTATTTCTTTGGATGGTGATTTCTTTGATAAAATTTAGGTTGGAAAGGATATTTCCTATTATCACTTATGAGCATTTGGAAGTAAAGCATTTGTTCATGTTCCTAAAGATTCTTCACTGGTAGTGGTCAAGTTTGGGTACTAATTATATGATACAACAGAGAACAAACATATACTAAGCTATTATTTCTTATTCTTTGAGGAATATCCTTTTTTACGATATTGAGAAGGCTAAGAGAATTTTTTAAACAAATGAGAGCTTAGTTGATGTCAATATAATTTCTTTAAACAATGCATTAGTTGTAACTGAAGATGATCTTTAGGTTTTAATATCTAAGATGAAAATAAAAATGGTGATTAAATGCATAATAATTTGCTAAGTACTAACCTTTTGGATGCTCCAATATATGATGTTATGGTTAGTTAGAAACCAACAAAGGTAGAATAGAAAAAAGGCTTCAAAAAACTTCTCATGAGATCTAATAAAGAGGAAAATTTTCTCATCACATTACTCTCCTAATGAATATGTACTTGCCACTAATAAGGGAGAATATAAAAGGGGCTTAATTTCCAAAAAAGGTCTAATCTTTCATTAATTTTTTAGTTATAGCATGAATTTTAAAAAGTAGTAATAAAATGCCTAAACTTTTAAATTTTTTCAATTCTAGCTCGAACTTCAAAAAGTAGCAATAAAATGCTTAAACTTTCACTTTTTTCCAATTCTAGCCTGACGATAGTGTTTTTGTTAAGTTTGCAAATGTGGTTTGCCATATGTTTCAAAAACCTTAACTATTAATACATGTCAGCCAAAATTAACATAACAAATGAAGATTAATGAAACGACATCGTTTAATCAGATAATTAAAAGGATGTCATTATTTAAAAATGACCTAAATCAAATTACACAACTTTGATGACCTTACGCTTTGATTTTAATTTTTCCTTCGTTTTAAGTTTATTCTCTCGACACCCTTACCTTTCGATTTTCAGATTACGCAACTTTGACACCCTCTCATTTTCAGATTATGCAACTTTGACAACCTCACACTAAAGGCATAAGGAGAATGAACTAAAAGAGAAGAGCTTACTGTTGTAGTATGTTGTAATGTGAGAGCAGTTTTGGGTGTCAAAAAAACAAATAAAAAAGAAATGGCTGAGTACATCAGGAGAATAACAGATAACGATGGGCTAAAATTGAAGAAAATTGAAAGTTTGAGCATTTTATTGCCACTTTTTGAAGTTTGGGCTAGAATTGAAAACAGATGAAAGTTTTGGCATTTTATTGTCACTTTTTAAAATTCAAGCTATAATTGAAAATTTAACGAAATTTTTTTTGGTAATTAACCCATATAAAAATTTTAAGGAAGCTATGAATTGTTAGTAGAAGGAGAAATAGTCAGAAGCTATAAAGCATAAGATAAAAACCTTGCATGATAACCACACTTTTTATTTGGTTAATCTACTAAAGGAGCGTTGAAGAACCATTGAGTTTTTAAAGTGAATTATGACGATAGCTCTTTAATTCTAGAGCACAATGGTAGATTCGTTGTCAAGGGCTTTAGATAAAAGAAAGGAGTTGATTTTATAAAATCTTCTCTTATTATGAAGATGTGATCCATCTAAATTATATTGGGATTAACAACATGCCTTAACTTAGATGCTAAGTATATGGATGTCAAATATTCTTTTCTTTATGGTGCTTTAGATGAGAAGTTTTCATAGACCAACTAGAGGGCTTCAAAGTTAATGGACAAGAGGATTATTTCCATACATTGAGTACGAGCTTTAAGGAATAAGGAAATGGTATCCAAAGTTTGATTCTATTAGAAGAAAGTAAGGCTTCAACATGACTTCATAGGACTATTGTGCTTTTGTACAAAAACTCTCTAGTGATAACTTTCTTATTTTATTGCTTTATATTAAAAATACACTTACTGTTACTTAAATTGCTTCTACTAGAGTATAGTTAAAACAATAATTGAGTAACCCTTTCATTGTTAAAAATAAGGGAAAAATAAGTTCTTAGTATAAAGATCATTCGTGATAAGAAGGGTAAGAAGTTGTAACTATCATATTAGAATTGCATCGAGAAGGAACTTTAACGGTTCAATATAGACAAAGCTAAGATGGTTAGTATAACTTTTACTAAACACTTTAAATTAAACAACATGTGAGTTACTATGGTTATACTATATTCTTGAGGAGATTGGGATTTATCCACCTAGAATTACTCCATTAAGGCCTATAAGATTGATATGTGAAAATCAAGCAGCACTACATATTGCCTCTAACCCAGTTTATCACGAGAGGACAAAACACATAGAGGTGGACTGTCACTTCATTAGAAAGAGGATTGCATCTAGAGAGCTTATCACAGAGTTTACAGTCTCTGCAGAACAGTTGGCTGAACTTTTCACTAAGTCCTTGAGGGGTTCGAGAATTGAATATCCAAGCTAGGCATTGATAACATATATGCTCCAGTTTTAGGGGGAGTGTTAAGAATAACATTACTTTGCAGAACAGTTGGCTGACCTTTTCACTAAGTCCTTGAAGGGTTCGAGAATTGAATATCCAAGCTAAGCATTGATAACATATATGCTCCAGCTTTAGGGGGAGTGTTAAGAATAACATTACTTATATATAGTATGTCAGGGTCTAATTGTAATTACCTTTTTTTGTACATTGTTGTATATATATTTTTGTACACTCTATTGTAGATATATATAATATTCGGTCAATGTCTTTCTAGCGAGAAAGATAAGGAAGATATGAAAAGAGTTTCCTATGGAGAAAGATAAGAAAGATATGAAAAGAGTTTCCTATGCTTCATTTATTGATAGTTTCATATATGTAATAATTTCCAAGATCTGATATTGCTCACATTATTGGTGTTGTTATTCATTTTCTCTCCAAACTAGGAAAAGAGTACTAGAATTCAGTGAAGTGAATTTTAAGATATCTCTATGGCCATTCTATTTTGATTTTATTCTTTAAAACAAGGAAACGAGTTATTTCTGCATACATAGATTTAAACAAGACATGAAATGTAGAAAAAAAGGTAAATTTGCTATGTTGGTAGTGATAATAATGGTCAATTCTCTCTCTAAATTCTAGCCCTGTTTTTTCTTTCTCAATGATTGCCTCCCCTTAGTTTTCTCTAACTTTTCTCATAACTATTCTATTCTTATGCATAACTTATTCTTCCTCTCCCTTTTACCATTCCTACTATTCCTTCTCTTTTCCCAACACTGTGCCTTGTCGCTTTAGTTTTGTTGATGTTGGTTATTACAATATCTTTAATGATAGATAGTGGACAATTACTAAATGTTCATTAGTTCTCAAGGTACAAGCCATATAACTTGAATATGATGTAATGTTCTATTTATAAAGACTTGGAAAATATGTTGGAAATGCTACTTTATCATAATTATAGCATTAAAGACTAAGTCATAAGAGTACAAAGGGGATTGATTATTTAGCCAAGAAAAAATTTGTTTTTCAAGATTAAGGAAGTTAGGTTGGATAAGTGCATTGATTTCTTGGCTAGGAAATAGAGAGGAGGTTTTTTTTTTAATGTCATCCTCCTTCTGAAAAGTCAAACTTGCTAGAGCTTAGCAATGCTTTTTATTTTGTCACCTTTATAGATGATTGTTTTGCAAAACTCTAGGTTTATACTTTGAAGACCAAAGATTAGGTTCTTAAGAAATTAGGTCTACATTATTGCCAACTTGGAAAAATACTCGAATGTGATTGGTCCTAAAGAACTCAAATCTAAAATCCTTGAAAGAGTATAGGACCATTTCTTGTTATAACACATTTTACAATATTATTTTAAGCTTATGCCTTCAACAATCAAACATATCCTGCCTTCTTTTGTTAATCAAGCATAAGAAATATTAATAAAAGGGAGGAATATAAGGGATAACATTATACTTGCTTAGGAGCTTTTCAAGAATTAATAACTAAAGGGCTCAAATCGCAACTATTGATAGATGCATAATTGATCATAATTTCACCTCATATTTGATGTATTTTTTCTTTATAAATTATATTTTTGGTGTATATTTGATCCTTAATTTGCTCCAAGTGTGTTTACGAAGGATAATTGTCTTCAAGGAGTTAAAAGAGAAGAATTCAATCAAAAACATGACATAAAATGAAGATTATATGCACAGAAGGGATGCACAACCATGCACCTACCTGTGCATGTCTCCTTGACTGTGCAGATTCATGATTTTCAAAGGTTGTGCATTAGAATTGGATTGATCAAAGCCTTAGAATTTCATATAAAAGACATTTTCGAAGGCAATTCAAGGGAGCGAACTTTTAGAGAGGATTCCAAATATGGGGAACATCCAGAAGGGATGATATTGATGCAGAAATGTGGAAAACACGAAGATATCATTGAAAGATCCAACAGAATACAAGATCAAACCTCTACCTTGCAAGAACAATTGATAGAAGAGAAAGGGAAATTTAAAATTATGAACTCTTTGTTTTCTATTCTTTTTTCTTCTAGTTTATGTTTTATTTCGTTTTCTATTATATCTAGCTAAATTTCTTTAGTGTCTAGGTAAGATAAACCCTAGTTTGTGCTACAATATGTTTTAATTATTTTATTTAATAAAATTGTTTTGATTGATCTATTGCGATTCAGTTATATGTTTAATATATGTTCTAATAGATCCAAGAATATTAGATGATAATCTAATTTCATACCTAAAGATCTAGAAATCCGACATTTGAATAGATCTACTGTAGTTAAAAGGAGTTGATTGCAACCTTATAGATAGGATGACATAAATCTTCTAGATTAGGTTCAAACCTAATAGAGGGATTCACAAATCGGTAAAACAATCTTATAAACTTTAACCTGTGCAATTCGGTTGAAAACCTTAGGATTAGTTGTTAGTAAACTCAAAGCCAGCTATTAGCATATCATAGGAATCTCCACGGTCCAATAAATTAATAAAAAAACTGCATAATAAATGATCAATCAATTAAAGGTTTTTAGGGAGATTCAAAACTTAGATACTAATTTTCAATGTAGATAGTTTTTTCAATGATTCCTTGTTTCCGTGTTCAATGTTACTGCTTATTTCATTTTAATTGTTTAATTTTTATTTTCTTTATTAAAATCCAAAATCGATCTATTGGCTAGATAATAGGAAAAAGGTAATTACTAATAATTACTGTCTTTGTACGATTGACCTATACTTGCTGGTACTAGCTACAACTATGTCATGCACTTGTGATTATTACAATACTGATTGACTTAAAAAAAGTCAATCAAGTTTTTAGTGTCGTTGCCAAAGATAATGATATTAGGAAAACCTCTATTTTATTACTCTAGCCATTTTCTTTATTTTATTTTTTAGTTTACTTTAGTTTCTATTTTCTTTTATTTTAATTGAGCTTTTGTATTTATTTCTTATTGTAATTGTGGTTTATTCATTTAATTATATTTTGAACTTCTTTACTTGATCTTAAGCTTATGGGTTATTGTAAGATTTTAGATTCATTGTCATAGCCACATCTTATAATGGAATGATGGAGTAGAAATTACTTTTATGGAAGCCAAGATATGCCTTCTTAATCTGTAACACCATTATATGTGAGAAAGTAGTGTTCTCACATGTTCTTAAAGGCTTATCCTATATCTAGGCTATATTGCGACATTGGTGGGAGCAATTACTACTATCATGATGTTGAGCACTAACTTACATATGTCAGTGACTAAACATTTACAATCAACCTCAAAGTGCACCATATGGGACTATCTACAATTCAGAATGGAGTAACACTTACACTTATAGATGGAACGATTATGCTCCAGTTGAATATTTACAACACCAAACATCTTTAGTTAACAAGCCAAATCTGAAAGATATGATGGTTGATTTTATTCAAGAATTAATCATGAAGCATTAAGAAACAAAAGTTTGAATACCAAATTTGGTGAATCAGATGTACTAGCTAGCAAAGATACTATCTGATGAGATGCAAGAGAGTTTGCTCAGTTCTATTGAAAATGATATTCAAGAATATAGAATGATAATCACCCCTAAGAATAGAAATGAGCTTTCAAAAGAAGATAAAGTAGAAGAAGAAGAGGAAGAGGAAGCATGTATACCAGATAAAGCAATGGAACTTTTTTTTAAAATGAAAGCTAACCGACACAAATTTGAGAGTGAAGAGAAGACAAAGGTTGGTTTAATGAATAGAGGGAAATTCCAAGAAGAGCTTCCTGAAGAAGAAGATGAAGAAGCCTCTATTCGAGAAGAGGAAGTAGAGAAGTGGCAGGAGGCAATTGAAGAAGCTAAGCTAGAAATCTTTGTCCAAGAAAAGGAAGAAGAAGAAGAAGAGTGGATAGAGAAGGTTAAGGAAGAACTAGAAGAGGAACCAAGTAAGGAAACTACTGATGAGATGTTAGTAGTGATCTTAAGTACGAAGTGTTCCCACTTCCTCGAAGATAAACTGTTCAAGTCAACCAACAATTTAGGGAGTTTTGTCATTCCCTCTTTCATTAACATCTTGTCATTAAAAAAGACATTAACGCTTGCAATTGGATGTATTGATTTGATAAATTATGTCCTCATTATTACCTTGCTATATATGGTTTATTTACAAGCTACAAAACCCCCATACAGAGAAATGGGTAGAAGCAAGCCACTTGTCATAGACCCAGGATGAGGGTAGATGTAGAAGTTATGTCGAGCTAAAGACGTTAAAGAAACGTTGCATGGGAAGCAACTCATAAGTTACTTTTAGTTTTATTTCAATTTCCATATTATTTTGTTTTTTCTTACATGATAGTATAGGCTCTAATTAATTAATTTTTTGTGTGTTTTAGGATAGAAAAATTAACCATGTCAAAAAATTGGCATAATCAGGACTTTAGGGCAATTTGTTATATGTTAGAATGCTAACATGCAAAGATTTTTATGTTTGAGGGTTAAAATTTAATGCTGCACACCTTTTGGACACACGAATATTGTTTTTCATGTTTTGATGCACGTAAACTGTGGTTCATTAAAGTGTATGGTTTGATGCATAGTCGTGCATCAATTCTTGCACTTTTGCGATTCAAATTCAAAAGCCCTTAATTTTCAGATTTCTCATTTTTCATTATCCTTTTCTCACGGTCGACGTCATTCTCCAAACTGTCCTGACCCATTTTAACATTTTTCACCCATATTAACGAGATCCAAGTAAGTTTTCGTGTTGCTTTAACTTATTTATGCATGATTCATTGGGTGTTTGAATTATTCGTGGATTTTTCAATCAAAAATGGCAATTTCATGATTTTTGAATTTTTGGATAATTGTTTTATTTTAAGCTTAATTATTATCTAGTAGTTGGATTTAATCCTTACCCAATTGATTTTGTCATTTAATTTGATTAATTGCATGCAAAATCGGTTCAAATTTGACTAAATTGCAGAACTTTGTGATTTTTCTCACTACATGTTAATTGTGATATTTTGTGTTTATCTAGGTTAATTAATCAATTCTAATGTAAATTAAGACTAGGCTTGTGTTTAATTGCGTCAAGTTTGTTTAATT
>JAOSBN010000004.1:10727818-10741327 GCA_027563595.1 Erythroxylum suave | reverse complement strand
AGGTTTAGGGTTATAATTGTAATTTAACAATTGAGTTAGTTTAATTTGTTAATTGCACAATTCCTAATTTTAATTTTAAAATTAATTAGTTTGTTAATTAATTTTTTCATTGTTTATCATTTAAATGCGTTACTTTTTTAATTTTGTTTCTAAATGTTTAACTTTTTATGTTTAGTTTATTTTCACAATTAATACTAATGAACACGAAATTAACTATGAGGAAAGCATAGCTTTGTGATTATATGTCAATTTCCTCACAGTTATTTAAAAGTTGCATGGAAAATGTCACAATCAAAACGTGATAAAGAGACTCTAAGAAGGAGGCATCGAGGAGAGTCTTTTACAATAGTCTAACCCCTAGGGAGGCCATGGATGCTGATATTCAACGTCGGAGTTCAAGAAGAACAATACCAAAGATTGAATGATAAGAAGTTCAAAGCTAATCTATATATCTACTGGGAGGCTTTGGAGCAGCTTGGCATAGCCCAACATGTGAGGGAGTTAGTAGATGTAGGAGTTTAGTCTTGATTTTTAGAAATCATGGAACCGTCTTATAAAGAGCTCACTTTAAAGGTAAGGGATGTTATGATGGGGATCGCCCCAACGCAAGCCAAGTTTGGACGATAAAAGAGATGCATCAAATAAGTATTAGGTAGTTGTCTATCATCATGGGGTTGTATGATCAGGTGTACATGGGAGCACTAAAATATCATGCTTTACAGACTGATCTTCCATATGATCTGTCATCGCGACACTTCTGGAGTCAGCTCAACACTAAAGTGACTATAATCCATGCATGTCAAAAGCTTCAACATTACGTAGACCAACACTCAGATACATCTATGTTATTTTGAGTCATATCTTGAGTGGTCGAATAGGTAGTTGGGAAGTCGTCAACAATGTGGAGGTCTTCTACCTCTGAAGCATAAGTGAGCAGACAACTATCTACCTGGGGTATGCACTTTTTCAGTTTTTCTGGTGTCAGAATGATGATAAGAAGGTCAACATGATATATGTTATACCTTAAATGACTTAGCTAGGAAGAAGAGTAGGAATGTTTGATCGACTACCACCAATGCAGGAGATGACAAACATGGTAGCGCTTAATTTGACAGTAATGTAATATTTGTGCATGGTACGTCAACATCAGGTCCTACCAGATGCATTTATCAACTTATTAGAGAACCTGATGAGCCAGCATCAGAAGGAGGAGACAAGGCAGCATAATCTGTAGTAAAGCCACATTCACAGCTACAGTCACCGCAATCCTAAATGACGGGGATAGCATTGAATGAGCTTAATCCGAACTAGCTGAGGATAGATCAGCTAGAGAGACAGCAAGTGGAGCTTGTGGAGAGTATGAGCGAGCTACGACCTACAGTTGGATGGATGGGAGAGCTGATGCTCTTAATGACGAGCTATTTAGGCATTGTCTTCCAACCTCCACCATTAGGCAAGGGCACATACTCTGTAGCTCGTCCACCTAGCTAGGATCATCACCAAGGGACTCATCTTCATCGGATCAACTAGGTTCATAAGGTGAAGGAGATGCTTAATTTGTATATTCTTCCTTTTTCTTTACCTTTGTATATATTTTTCATTTCCTTTTCATTAATTATCTTATCTTCTCTAACATTATAATTAATAATGCTTTTATTTTTATTCTCAATAATGTTATTTTTATTTCTTTTGTCCTCTTTATCTCTTTCTCTTATATTTTTCAAGGGTGTAGTTTAACATTAGGTGGATTTGAAATCAGAAAATCAGTATAATCAAGAAAGTACCAAAAAACCCTTTCTTTTTTTATATGCTTGTATTGTGTATATTGAGGACAATGTTCAACCTTAAATGTGGGGAAGGGTTTAAATGAATCTTAATTCTTTAAGCTTATTATAATCTTAATTATTAAATTTTATTAACTGATGTTCTAAATTGGTTGAAATATATCCATTAATAATGTATTCCATTGTTGAACATTGATTGATTAGTATGAAAAAGGTTGAGAGTAAGAATAAAATTGCTTTTGTAAGTCATATTTTTAGTATTCATTGAAATATTCAAGTTGAATGATATTGCATATTATTTACACACATAATACCTAACCTTTTCGTGAGCTTTTGAGTCTAAAAGTGAATTTCAAAATTTTTAAGCTCTTTTTATTCTTTCATGTGTATTATCATGTATTGTAGAATGATTCTAAAACTTGCGTTTATTATAAGTATTAAGACCATATTTGTTAAATTAAAAGCATTGATTAAGGCACTTAGATTCAACAACTTGTTTTAGCCTATTTCTTTGATATTTACCATACCTATAATTTTGTCCTTTATGAATAACCATGTTGAGCTTTAGCCTTTGTCATTGATTAAGCTCACATATTAACTATTATCCTATTTTTCTGTGACGACCTTTTTAAACCTTGAAGGTTATTTACATTATTTACTTGTTAAGACTTGAAATTTGTGAAGGTTCCAATATTTCTTAAATTATGGTATTGAATGTTTGGTTTGATTAAAAAAAAACAAAAGAACAAAAAACCAAAAAAAAAAGCAAAATCGTGAATAAGTTTATGGTGCCAATAAAGTTGCATTGAAAGGACCTATTTGTATTTATAAACAAGTTATGGAATATATTGTGTAGTAAATTTCCTTCAAATTAACCCTTGTTATATCTTAATAATACCATATCAAAGCCCCATTAGAACCTGTATAAAGACCTTTAGATTTTTGTTTCTAGTTTAGACATAAGTGGTGGAAATGTGATTTTATTGCAAATCTATGGTAAGAATTCTACTATGCATTGATTGATAGTCATGATACTTTTCATCCTAAATACTTGAGTGCATTGAGTGACATCCTGATGAGGTTGTAAAGAATAATTCTTTTGACATCAATGAGAATATGATGTAATTACTATTAATATTGCTTAGAAAAGTTAATTTTAGGATAATTTGATTGTAATTGTGTGTTAATTTGATCCAATAGGATATGGTGATTTAAAGTATAAATAGATAGATCAAGATTGATGATGGATTGATGTTGTAAGATTTATAATTTTGATTATAGTTTGCTTGAGGATAAGCAAATACTTAAGTGTGAGGATAGTTGATAAATGCATAATTGATCATATTTTTACCTCATATTTGACGTATTTGCTTAATAAATTATATTTTTAGTGTATATTTGGTACTTAATTTCCTCCAAGTGTGGTTACAGAGTATAATTGCCTTCCCAAACTTAAAGGAGATGAAAATACAAGATAAAATGAAGATTTCACACATAAAAGGGATGCACTGTCGTGCATATGCTGTGCATGTCTCCCAAGTCATAAAAATTTATGATTTTCAGAGAAGTTATTTATGCACAGCTTGATGCACGACCGTGCATCAACCAAACCCCTAGAATTTCACATAAAAGACATTTTCGAAGGCAATTCAAGGGATCAAACTTTTGGAGATGATTTTAGACGTGGAGATTATCCAGAAGGGACGATATTGATATAGGAATGTGAAAAACATGAAGAAATCATCATAAGATCCAACGGAATACAAGATCAAACGTGTACCTTGTAAGAACATTCAATAGAAGAGAAAACGATATTTATAATTATAACTTCTTTGTTTTCTATTTATTTTTCTTCCTATTTATTTTTCTTCCAAGTTATGTTTGATTTCATTTTTTATTATGTGTAGCTAAACTTCTTTAGTGTTTAGGTTAGATAAACCTATTTTGTGCTACAATATGTTTTGATTATTTTATTTAATATAATTGTTTTGATTGATCTATTGTAACTGGATTACGAGTTTAATATATGTTCTAATAGACCCGATAATATTATATCATAATCTGATTTCAAACATTGAGATTGAAAAATCCTAGTTTTGAATAGATATACTATAATTAAAAGGAGTTAATTGCAACCCTAGAGATAGGATGATATAAATCTTCCAGAATATGATCCAATAAATCAATAAAATAATTTCATGATAAAAGATCAATCAATTAAAGGTTTTTAGGGGATTCGAAACCTAGAAACTAATTTCAGATATCTCTAGTTTTTTAAGCGATTCCTTGTTTTTGTGTTCAACGTCGATGCTCATTTCATTTTAATTGTTTAAATTTTATTTTCTTTATTAAAATCCAAAATCGACCTATAGGCTAGATAATAGGAAAAAGGTAATGACTTGTAATCACTATCTTCATAAGATTGACCTGTACTTACCGGTACTAGCCATAGCTGCTCTGTGCACTTACCGTTATTACAATATTGATCAAATTAGAAAAAAAAGTCAATCAACTATCATATAAGCATTAAAATCCATAAAGAATTTAACATGGTTAACTAAGACTTTATCCCATTATCTCTTGATGCATTGGGTTTCCCAGCTCTTTTCATCTCTTAGATAAGATAATATATATGTACAACCTCCTTAGTCTCCTCATCAATGGTGAAGCTTCTCACATTTTTAAGGGTGCTAGACATATTAGACAAAGGGATACTCTTTCTCCTTTTGTCTTTACCATTCGCTTTGAAGTGTCATCTTATATTATCTATAAGAATTCAAACTTAGAGATTATATTCAAAGTTAACAAAAAAATGTAAGAAACTTGGGAATATCTTACTTGGCATTTGCAGGTGATTTGTTATTGTATTATGGTGCTAATATTACTTCCATTGAATGCCTTTTGAGGTCAATTGATGAATTTAGCTCCCTTTCTGGACTTTTTATTGGTAAGGATAAAAGTCTCCTGATGATTTCAACAAATACTTCTCCTTCAACTAATAAAGTTGCTAAAATTTCAGGCTTAGCAATCAAGGCTCCTCCTTTTACTTACCTAGGAGTGGTTATCTCCTCAAGGAGAATTTCATATATAGATCGTCAATCATTCTTTGATGTGACTAGAAGAAGAATTAAAAGTTAGACCACTAAATGCCTATCCTGTGCATGTAAATTGTAACTTTCTAATTTAATTTATTCCTACAATTTGTACACTTATTGCTCTGCTCATTTAATTTTACCTAACACACTATGTAAGGACATAGAGAAGCTTTTGAGGAAATTTCTATGAGCAAGGGATATGAGTTTTAAACCATATTTAAGGTTAGATGGAAGAATATGTGTTTGCCTAAAGTTATAGAGGGCTTAAGGATCAAATATGTCCAGTTAGTAACCAAAATCACCAAAGGCTTTAAATAATGATCAGTAATAAAGAATCTTTATAGATAAAATGGGTAAATAAGCATTACCTAAGAGATAATACTATCTTGATAGTCAAAACTAATAAGGACATCATTAGGAGTATATTACAAATCTTGAAGCTAATAGAAAGCCTACAACCACTACAAATCTTTAAGCTAATAGCAAGCCTACAACCACTAATATTGTATAAGATAGGGATGGTCTAACACATGGTTATGGATTGATAATAGAGCACACTTGTTCCTCTTAACATGTTTCCAAACAACTCATGCACCATCTTATTATATCCTGCTAATATTAGAGTAAATGTATTGATTAATGGAAGCAATTAGATATGTAATAGCAGATGCTCCAAAAATTTTCAAAGTTGCTTCCCTTCTTAATCCCCTAATTTGAATCAAGGTGATAGAGTTCTTAAAACGAATCCTTTAGGTAAATTCTCTAATAAGTCTTGCACAGATGCTTTTAAAGTATTAGCTCCTGAAGTTAATTGGTTTTCCATGGTTTAGAATAAGCTACTTGCTTCTAAAGTAACCTTTTTGCCATAGCTTGCAGTTAAGGAAAGATTATCAACTCTAGATATGATTAAGTGTGTCTCCAATCTCTCACCTAATGCCATTTGTAGGTTTTGCTTGGTTTTAACTGAATCTATCAGCCATTTGTTCTTTGAATGCTCATATTCTTGCCAGTTATGGAAAGAAATTCTAGCCAAGTGCAACTTAGCAAACTACTAGATGGAGAATGACAATTCAATAAATTTCCTTCTTAATAAACTTAAGTAAAGATGATCTTAAGTTAGCCAATTCAGCTCTTAGTTTCATCGTATACGATATATGGTTAGAAAGGAACAAACGAATATTCAAACAGAAATCCTACCTTCTCGAGTTAGTAAATTAAATAAATGTTACTTAGATAAGGTAAATAACTTTAACTAGAGGAGCAATTTTTGCATTCTCTCAAGATACGATGGGGTGATGAAACATTTAAATTTCTATTTGATATTGGTCATGTTTGATTCACATAGAGGCATTAAAGAGACAATTTTCTAGTAAGCCTTATTAGACCATCTAGGATATTGTAGCCTTATGGCTAAGTTTGATCACCTAGTTCGACTATGATTTATATTTTAGTACATTCCTTGTAATGTATCATAGCTTGGTCTAGTAATAATATTCTTTATTTTCCAAAAAAAGTTATAAAAAAAAAAAGAACGCAACAAATTTTTAGCCAAATTTAATTTTCATTCAATCCAGAGTCATTCAATATTGAAATGGGTATAAATTTTGGCCTACGAGTTTCTAAGGTATTGCTCTAAAACTTGGAGCGATTCTTCTCATCCTGGTAATTCAATTTTAGTTGATTCCGTTACTTTTATTCATTGTTTGTGTTGTATGCTTTGTAAAAATTTTTGTATAATAAAATTCTTTAATAAATTAGAAGTCTCTTAATTTTTATTTTTAATTTTAACGATTTTTCACATAAAATTTTTTGATGTCTGTCGTATTTATAATTTTCGTTAGTTATATTTACTTTTTAATAAATTATACTTACTGCAGTATCGTACTTCTCGTAGAAAAGGAAATTTTGACTAGATATTTGATTCCATTGCATTCTTCTGATGCTTTTGGTGCCAGATGGCTACCTACTGTATCTTGTTCAATTCTCGGGTCACATGACCTGGGGAAGGGAGATTAGTTATGCAACAGAACCAGGCATGTCTCCAAACTATTATTAACCAGCACTAGCAGGAGTGGTTCACCGGCATCACCACATTCTTCTCCAACGCTGCCACCTTTCCCAAAGGAGCTAGCGTTGCCAATATGAACACAACTACCATTCGACACGTGGACTTATCATTACGTCTGAAGGGTCCCACTTTCTCAACCAAAACCTACATACTTGTGGGGTAGTTGAGGTGGTTTGGAATTTAGAGCCTCCTAAACATTACAGGAAAAGGCTAACTTGTAACCTGTTCAACTGATCGCACCTATATTTTCTAACTGTTATTTAATGTTTTGTAATGAGCAGAGAAAATGTCTGCACCAACCCAAACCTAAACCTTCGTTCATCACCTTTTAGCTTCTGTCCGCTACATTTTCGGTGACCGAATTGCCCTTCACACTTGCAATAAATGCGCATATTTCATTACTAAAAAGAGAATATGTCATATCTTAAACCAATTAATTACCAAATGGTACATATGCTCGGTTTTTTTAATGTACTTTTAATTTTGAATCCAACCATTTATTACCTCAGATTATGAGTAATAAATATTACATACATTACGAGGCTTAGTTTGAACATCCTTTTAAGTCTCTTTCTTCATAAATTGGGATATAGACTCAGAACCTGTACATATTTGTTAGGTTTGAAATTCCCAAAGTCAAAGAAGACAGTAGAGGCAAGTGTTATAAATTCTAACTGAAACAGGCAGCGGTCCATCGAGGCATTACCAAGAGATAACGTGGTTTATGTGTAATTATAGTCGAAAATTGAGGCCTAATAATTAGTAATTATCTTCGGGCCCCACAATCTGTCAGATTAGGTCTGTTTTCTTTTGCTTCAATTTAAACTTCCATCGTAGCTATTTTTCAGGCTTAAAAGCCTCCGTATCTCTCCAGTCCACAACTCAACATAACATTTTCGACTATTAACAGATTAGAAGGTCGCTTTGCTGTCCGAGTGTTCATGGCTGGTAAAGGAGATGGTGAAATAGGGATTGACGAAGGAATATCATTCTTACCTTCTCATATTCTAGACGACGCAATATGGGACAATAAGGTTCTTTTAATAAAAATAATCCGTTTCTCTCTTACTCTTGCTCTGCTTTTTTCCGTACTTTAAACTCGTGCGCTTTCTAATGGAACCAGGAATATGGCAAGCAACGTCAGCACCATCATCAATATCGTGATCTTCCTCTACAAACGCAGCAACTGGTACGTCGGTTTTCTTATCATATTCATTGTTTTCCAAGTGTTTTTGTCGGAATCTTTTGTGGGTAATGAACTGTGGAATAGTGCATATGTATCTGTTTGGCCGTCAGTTCGATTCCAAGTACTGACCAAAGAGGATGGACGGCTAATTAACTGTTTCCGACAATTCCTGTAAGATATCGATGCCACATATCATTTTTGACATCAACCGTTACTGTGACAAGCTTCCACGTTCTAAAATATTGAGATAGAGTGACAGAGATTGATTAGCTAATCGGAATTGAGACGGATAATATCTTCTTTTTGCATGCTCGGTGCTAGCTTAAGGGACAAGGGTCCATTGGGATTTATTACCTATTGTTTTTACTTCGCAGGACGTAGGAGATGGCTGTGCGTCTTTAAAAATTTGTATAACATAAATTTGAGAAAAAAAATATGTATAATGTAATTTTTTCCCCTTAACGAACCATAGTCTCATCAACCCAATTTTTGGCAGATTAATGTAAATATTGCGACTGGTATCTTTGCCTTGTGCTAACGGTGTTCATGTTTGAACAGCCCTCAAAGTGTAACCCAAGACACAATGGTAGAAGAAGATTCTTTGATTCTAATTGGACATCCGGAGAACAGGGTATGCAAGTAATATTTTTAGATGCTAGTCATAAAAGGCAATGTGGAACTGGAGTTTTCCTCCCGCAAACACATAGAGCAGGCACCAACTCCCAATACAACAAGAAGCCTAGTAAGTTGCCAATTCTCTGGATTCAGTTCAGTACGTTTTAGAACAAGTCATTACTACGATTTAGGGAAGGTAGGAGTTATAGAATGGCAAATTAATTAAACATAAAAAAGCAGGGTTTCAGTTCAACTGTTAAGTTTTGTTTTTTTATTCTTCGTTATTAAACATCAAAAACATAAATTATACATGAATCATAAATCATACCTAAATTATTCTTGTTCATAATTAGAGTAAAGAGAAGACTAATTTATATACATTTCTTTATTGAAATTAAATCTTGTGCATCTATCAAGTACTAATTAACGATTAAAATTCAATATGCTATCAAATTAAGAAAACCTTAAACTAAGTTTAATATGAACTTATAGAAAGTTTGAGCCACAGAATTAGCATTAGGGCATATTTCTTACATCATGTACTATATATTTCTTACGTCATGTGCTATACATTATGTATAATTGCAAATGTATAATCAATGTACAAGGCTAAACAAGGCGTTAACTGTACAGCTTGCTCTCGCGTACTCCTTCCTGCCCGCGTTGTACAGGCGCTCAACCTCAATGTGCATGAGCTAGGCTTGGAGATATCACGCCGCCAAGGTTAAGCTTCTTAGCTTCCTATCCTCTTCAGTTCTTAGTTGTCACATACCTTACGACTTTTCTGATTGACAACCTAATGCAGATTTCATGAATAGCTCCAAAAGCAGAGAACTTTATTCAGTGAAAAATAAAAATACCAAGAGCATGGCAATGCAATACTCTGCTTTGCCGCTGAATGAGAACACTTCGCCCGAGCTATTTCTTCCCAAAGAATGGACTTACTAGCACTAAGAAGTGGCCGCCACTTTGGAAAACATCGAAGTAAAAGCCCTTGTTCAGTTATGTAACATGATCCGAATAATGACGACAAGGGTCAATATTTATTTAGGTCATAGCATCTCAATTTGAACTTGTATCATATGATTATGGTTCTTCACACCACATGTTATTAAATAATAAAGAGATAGTAAATTAAAAAGTACACAGTCTTTAAAAAAATTTTAATTTAGTGTTAATTTTTTTCAATTTAATGACTAATCTTTTTATATAAATCAAGTCAAAAAAAATTTCTCACTAAGTAATATGTCTACCAAATTTCAAAAACAACATTTTTACCTGCTTTATAGAAATTTTGAAAAGTTATTCACTAAATTGAAAACTTTAGTACCTCAATATATTGTGTTATATAATTTTTAATTTTATATCAACCATGAATTCAAAAAATCATAATAATATTAAATTGAAATAACAACAACCTTTTTATTTTTATTAATATTACTTTTCATATATTTCTCATATAAAGAATAACCACAACTAATATAAGAAAAATATCATTTAATTATCATACATATATAAAATTAAGGATAATGTGAAGTACTTAAAATATTATAATTTCATCATATAATAAAGAATAATTATATCAAAACATCAAATAGAAAGAATAATAACGTTTTATGATTCCATAAGTATTATGACAAGAGTTTGTGTCGAGAAACATAACCAAATAGAAGCGAAACTTGAAACAAAAATATTTATTGTTAAAAATTTTATTTTTATATTTTATATTCAAATTTTTACATGTGTGTCAAATACCAACGAAATTAAAAAAGAGAGAGAAAATGAAAAACTTAAAACTTTATTCAATCGAATATCTTCTCAAATTACATTAGGTTTAATTCTCATTTGATACAAAATCTTCATCATTGAGAGGAGTCTCATTATCACTATCTTTCAGATTTATTGCTCTAAAAGACATGTCAATACTTTCATATATAAGTTTATCTTTCAAGTCACTCTCATCTATCAAACTTGGTTTCTCCGAAACTCAATATGTTAAAAAAAAACAAATACGGTCAAAATTAGATTTATTGAGCTACTTGTTCTATTAAGAGTCCTATTAACAATTAAAATTAAATTGTTAAAAGTTACAATAAATTATATTCAATTTAATAATGATAATAACATACTTTCTTAAAGCTTTAAATTGTATCAAACAAACACGTAGATGAATTTGATTATTTGTCTTACTTTTTGCATAGTTTCATCAATGATAGGAAAGCATCTATCATTTTCTATATTTTTTAACATCACATCAATATAATGTGCAATACAAGGAAACTAATAAATGAATTATACCTTCTTTGAAATCTTCCCCCTGGTGCTTTACAAGCAAAATCGTTTTCAATAATGAATTGAATAATGTTTTCTAACTCAATTTTATTAAATATTTGAAAGAGAGTTTCAACATTTTTTAGACTTCAAAAACATTGTCTTCCTAGTTAAATAAACCAAAAAATTAATAATAAGTTCATATGTTTTATTTTCTAATCGTCACACATGATTGAACACTTATAAATTGCCTAAATCATTCTTCTTTCATCCAGATAACTATTTATTTCGTAAGCAGGGCTACAAAAAAGTTTATCTATGTAGTTATCAAATGAAGGAGTTTTATATTCAATTAGGTAGCATTAAATGATATACCTAAGTTATACTGCCGTCTAGTCATTCTTATGTCTATATTATGAGCCACTTTTTTAGATTACAAAGCACTATAAATTGAAAGTTAAGCTCCAAGAGTTATTCATCATGTAGAAAAGGTTAAACATTTATCTTCTTCTCTTCCTCACTTCAAGTGCAACATTCCCTTCTTATTGGATAAAAAAGTACCTTCAACATCTTCACGATCATCCTAACTATCGTAAAAAGAACTTTTACTACAAATTTTGTAGTTTAGTACTTGTATTTTATCTTTTTCATGTTGATATTTTAAGTAAAGTTTTCATTTATCATTTCAAGTCGCAACTCACTTTCTTACAAGACTCCATATCACCTTTATTTTTAGCTAAATGCTTCTTTAATCTAGTGATTCATTTATCTTTCAAATGTTTGTTGTAATATAAACAAATGGTATCATTTTCATTCCAAGAATTAATTGACAATGAGCTCAAGTTGATCATCGAAACTTCACGAAACAATTGAATTATCATGAGTACTTAGACTTATTTTCATTTACTTGTAAAAATAAATAAAAATATATATCAAAATTCAATTAATAAATTCATACTAAAAAATAAAGTTTTCGTACAAAACATTGTCATGTAAATATAAAAATTCAATAGTAAATTATAAGGATATCCAAATAGACTCTCTTACGTACATCTTTATTTATTATAACGTACATTGCCAAACAACTTTATTTTACAGAATAAAATGAAAAAATTATTAACTTTACATTATGGTGAGTAATAAGTATAATCTGATAAATCAAGGCATATCTTAATAGACATTTTAAAAGCATGCGAAATAAAAAGAAAATTTCATATGGACTATATTCTACGATGTATTTAACTACTTATGAGATATAATAATGAATATGGATTTGTAAGTTTACTATCAAGTTGGAAATTTTTTATAAAATTTAACTTTTTGTATTTGTCATATTATTTTCTAATGACATTAAAGCGCAATATAAGAATGTAAATATTTTATTTTTTAACTTAATTGATATTCAATGATATAATTATACATTAAATCTTATGTTTAAATGATTAGTCATATATTAAATATTTTTATATACAAACAATAATTAATAAATTCTACGTTTCACATAAATTAATTAACAAAATAACAATTTAATGAATTAATTTTGATATCATTTTTATAATTATTGAAATGACAAATAATCAAATAAATAAAACTTCTTGTCTTTATAAATTCTCAAAGTTTATAGACACATAAATCTAACAACCACTACACAAGAAAATCATAAATTAGCGTCATAAATTTACCGATGGAATAAAAGCCGTAGCTATTTTTCGACAGATTACAAGTTACCATCGGTAAATATGTTGTCAATGTTTAGATATAGCGACGGAAACAATTGTCATCAGTAAAACTGGAGAGAAGGAATTTCGCGCAAAATCTCCGATAACATATAGCGACGACGTAACCATTACCGTCGGTAAAAATTGGGGAAATACTTCCATAGTTTCAGACATTTACTGACGGCAACTGTTCCATCGGTAAGTTTGAATCAGCGTCTGTTATTTGTGTAACACGTCTCGGTTAAATAATTGATGAATTTAAATAACGACTGAATTTAAATTCAGTTCGTAAATGTCAACTGGTTAATAAATAAAACGACGTCCTTTGGTTTAAAACCAAACAACTTTAAATCGACAGCCCCCTCCCCCCAATTTTCTTCTTCTTCTCTCCTCACGTCAGCATCCTCTGGTTTTGGGCGATTTTCCTTACTTCCACCGTCATTTTTTGACCGTTTTCTGGCCCATCGTGCGTCGTTTTTCTGTAAGCTCTCTATTGGGTGTATTGTTTCTCCAAAAAACGCAAGTTTTATGTGTTAACCGTGGGTGTTTAAGTGATAAAATTTTGTATGATTATTGTTGTTGTATGCCGTTTTTTGTGTCATTGTACTTTGATTTGTTGTTTATATGTGTTATTATTGGTAAATAATGAAAAAATGCATTTATTTTGTGATTAGTTAGAGATTATATATATTGCTTATGAGGTGTTCGATAAAATGCCCTTTATGATTGTTGGAATGTTTCGTTGTAATTGTTGTAATAAAAATTTGTTGTA
>JAOSBN010000004.1:10713484-10727718 GCA_027563595.1 Erythroxylum suave | reverse complement strand
AAATCTGGTTTTGGAAAAATTTGAACATGAAGAAGATGTTGATCAAAAGTTTTATAGAGGTATGATCGGCTCTCTTTAATTTTTAACCGCATCTAGACCAGATATTATGTTTTCTACTTATCTTTGTGCTAGATTTCAATCTTGTCCTAAAATTTCTCATTTAAGTGCTTGCAAAAGAATTATTAGATATCTTAGCAAAACAATTAACCATGGATTATGGTACCCTAGTTGTGAATCATTTGACTTGTATGCTTATAGTGATGCTGATTATAGTGGTTGTAGGATAGATAGAAAGAGTACTAGTGGTCTATGTCATTTCTTAGGTTCATCTTTTATCTTCTGGGCTAGTAAGAAACAAGTTAGTGTAGTTATTTCTACTATTGAATCTGAATATGTAGTAGCTGGAAGTGCATGTGCCCAACCTCTTTGGCTGAAACATCAATTGCTTGATTATGGTATTGTTGTTAAAAATATTCCAATCTATTGTGATAATACAAGTGAAATATTTTTGAGTAAAAATCTAATTTTGTATAGTAGAACAAAGAATATTAAGATTAGACATCATTTCATATGTGATCATTGTTTGAAAGGTGATATTTGTTTGAAACATGTCTCTACATGTGATCAATTGGCTGATAATTTTACTAAACCACTTAAATAAGATGTGTTTGTGAATGTTAAATTGAGACTTGGTATGTGTGATTTAAATTCAATTGAATGATAGAAATTATCTGCATACACTTTCATAGCAAAATGGTCGAATTTTTAGATGAATATGCAATTCAATCGGAGAAAGTATCAACATGATCTATATTTAGGTTATGAAATGATTCATCTAGATTTTAGAAACATTCTAGTCAACTAATTGGATTCTAATTCGACTGATGTTGAGGTAATAGTCGAGTAATTTTGATTTGCACGTTGACTAATGCATCAGGTGAAAAATTGAGACATTCTAGTCAACTATTTTAGTATTAGTCGACTAATAGTCTTCGACTAGTTGACTGTTTACATGTTAGTCGACTACAATTCCTATACCTAATTGTTTCACAATTCATATTTAAACCAATCGACTAATACACTTGTAGTCGATTAATACATAGATCTCACGCTCAAACTAGTCGACTAATATATAACTAGTCGACTATAGGTCATCCGAAGTCTTAAAAAAAACCCAATCTTTCTCCAACTCTTTGAAAGGTCTCTTCTCTAATCTTCAAAATTCTCCTTCTTAGTCAATTGATTTCTTCAAAACTGTTCAAATGCAAACTTCCCATCTTGAATCCTCTTCTAAAAACACAAAACCCATTCATCAATTCATCTCTTCTTTGAAAATCTCATCTTCGATACCCAATAAAACCTACGCAATTCACTCTTCTTCTTCAAAAATCTCTTAAAATCTCACAATGTCTCTAAGGAAAGCTAGTGGAAAAGGTAAACAAGCTGCAACAACACCCAACACTCAACAACCTAGAGTTAGAGGGTCTTCTTGAAGGGGAGGAGTTGAAAGAGAGAATGAAGTTTTTGAGCAAAGGTTCATCTCTTTGGAAGCTCAAATCTCTATTATAAGGTACTGAAATCTGAAGTACTAATTCCTTCTACGAGATTTGATTGGGTTGACCTAGACCATAGTGAATGTAAGGAGTTATTTGATGAAATTAAGAGCCTTGGATTAAGAGATTTTTTAGGTTATAAGGATAATATTTATGAAGTTTGGTGAGAGAGCTTTATGTTAATTTTGTTATTATTAGGAGTAATGTTTATAGCGATGTTATTTTGAAGTCAAATATTCAAGGAAAAGAAATTTTATTTGTGAAGCGAATTTATGTATTTGGTTTAAATTGCCTAATGGTGGAGTTAGGCCTAGAGCATCTTTGCTAGATTCAAACATTTTGAGACATGAGGATGGTGATACTAATGACGAGGCTGAAGATAATTTTGGTTATGATGAAGCAAAAGGTTATGAATTGTTGACGAGAAATTGTGTTGATCATTCAACACCATATGAGGCAATGGATTTGCCATTAAACTATAGGTTGTTGCACTATGCCATTAATAGAGTTATCTATCTTAAGAAGGCAAGCAACAATCATATCACTTCTTTGGATAAGGAGATTATTTGGCATTTAGAAGAACAAAGGAAAATAAATTTTCCAAGTTAGATCATTCAAATGATGAGGAGGAAGGCCAATTTGTTAAGGGGAGAGCTTAGAGGAAAAATAACTAAGCATAAAGGAATGCCCTATGGAGCTTTGATCACTGCTATATCGAGGTCACAATGATGTAATTTGAGCTCTTATGAGCATTACCCATACCCACAAAGTTGGAGGTTTACACCTTATAACATAAGGAGTATGAAGTTGGCTAAAACTAATGAAAAGGATTGGGTGTATGCATATCATGTGGGGAAGCTTGGTTTAACATTGGAGAGTGAGCAACAAGTGCCCAAACTACAACGTTCACAAAGAGCAAGTGAACGGCCTAGTAGTGCAAGACCAAGCAATATGAGGCAAAGTGAAGTATCTTGAGAAGAACTTTAAGAAATTCGAGATCAAATCGAAGAAATAAATGTGCGATTGGATCTTCAACAAGGAATTCTCATTCGCTTGGAGAAAAGTATCAAGAAAATTTTTGACAAAATTGGTTATAGGCATGATGGTGCTTCTCCATCTTGATGGTTTTCGCTTATTAATCTAGACCAACATTTCATTATTCTTATTGTTTTCTTTTTTATTTGTGACTTCCAAACATTAGCTTAATGTTTGTTTCCACCTATATGTGAATGCCCAATGTTTTATCTTATGTTCCTTTTCAAGTGTGTTATGATTTTTTTTGGTTATGACCAAAAGGGGGAGACACATAATGATTTTTACAAAATTGAATGCAAAATTGATGGGTAATACACTTATTGATTTGTCCAATTTAAAAGGAGGCGTTACAAAATTGTTATTTGTTTACTAGTGGAAAATTGTTGGATTAAAATTATGGATTGCAATATTATTGTTGGATTCATTGTTTATGTTAAGATCATTGATTATGGGGGAGCTAATCTAACTAAAAAGACAAGGCATAAAAACCTTGACCAATTTTTCTTTCTTTTCAATTTCTTAAACAATTCTTTGTTTTGTCATTATCAAAAAGGGGGAGATTGTTGGACCAATGGAGGTTGACAAATTAAATCCTTCTTTGTTTTGATAATAATAAAACTTAAAGAATTGGTTAAGTAATAATTTCAGGTTAATTGGATTAAGATGAAGTTGATGGAACACTAGCACAAGTTGATGCAATGTGTTACAAGTCAGAAGAAAATTTGATAAGTTGATTTATGAAGATCAAGATTTGGATAAGTCGAATTAACAATGTCTACTTCATGAGAAGATCTGATATGAAAAATTCAAATAAGCATCTCAATAGTCAAAGATTGGAGATTTTGTGAGATATATCTGTTGGAGCATTGGATAAGTCGACTATCATATTACAAGTCGACTATCAACAATCAGACTTGTGAGTTGGATAAATGGACCAGTCGACTATCATGATATTAGTCGACTATTCGAAGAGTGGAGCTGAAAGTTTCATGAAAAACAATGGTACTAGTCGACTAATTCTTAAAGGCAAGTTGACTATAATGTACTAGTCGACTATTACACACTGACTAGTCGACTATCAGTTATAGCTGAACAGAATTTGACTTTGTCATTTGATTTCAAACGGGGGAAAATCTTTATACAATGGCTAGGAGCATTCTACAACGGCTAGGAGAAGTCTACAATGTTCATAAACATCTTGAAGCCATCAAATAAAGGACTACAGTCCAGAGGATTGATTACATAAGTCCAAAGAGTAGCATACTTGCTATAGTTCAAAAATTATCCTCACATAGCTTTCAATCTTGCTACTTAGCCTACATGGATTGTATTCAGCTGTACTGAGTTTTACTGCTTCATCTTTATCATTGTTATTATTGTGAGTTGAGTGATTGGAGGAGAATTGCTTGGAAGGTAGGATTTGTGCCAGAAAACAAATCGTCTGTAAGGTGTAGCTTGAGCCAGAAGTCAAGTTGATTGAAGAGTTCACACTGAACTAAAAAGTGTGCAGTAAAGAGCGTTAACAAAATCCTAAGTGAGAGCTTAGGTAAAAGACGTAGGTCTTAGCACCGAACCTCTATAAATATTGTGTTCCTCTCTTCTCTATTCTTTTACAATTCAATTTGTTTTCGTTTGTTTAGTGTGTTCTAATTATTTGTTTTGTAGCACTTTGCGAAAAAGATTAAAAGATCTATTTAACCCCCCCTTCTAGATCGTTTTCAACCACCAAACTAGACACTTCTGTTCGAAGTTATGTGTGATGTAAGTGACCAAGCCAAAGGAAAGATAAGAAGCTATATGCAATCCACTATACTAGTAAGACTCTAGCAGGACCCCTGCTAAATTACACCACTACAGAAAAGGAATTACTCACAGTAGTGTACATGTGTGTTAAGTTTTGACAGTGTCTTTTGGGTTCAAAGGTAATTATATTCACTGACTATGCGAAACTAAAATACCTTTTGAATAAGAAAGATGCAAAACCTAGGCTCATTGGATGGGTGTTACTTCTGCAAGAATTTGATTTATAGGTGAGAGATAAAAAGAGAGCAAAAAATGTGGTTGTAGAACACTTATCCATACCTGAGAGAGGGGAATGCAAGCTAAATAATGACATTAATGAAAATTTCCCCGATGAAACTTTGATGCTACTCAAGAGCTTGACTACACCATGGTTTATGGATATCGCCAATTATGTTGTTGGTGGTAATCTTCCATCAGATCTCTCTTATCAACAAAGGAAGAAGTTCTTGCATAAGTGTGACCATTATATATGGGATGAACCAACCCTATATAAAGCTTGTGCAGATGGCTTAATACAACATTATGTGTCAATCAAGGAAATGTCATACAGGTTAGTATATTGGGCATTATAGAGCCAACAAAACAGTGGCTTGAATACTAAAGAGTTGATTTTACTAGTCGTAGTTGTTTAAAGATGCACAAACCTACGCGGCACAATACGATCGATGCTAAAAAGTAGGTAATATTTCCAAGAGGGATGAAATGTGTTTAGCTCTATGTCTCTTTGATTCGATGCTTTGTCTTTCAGTTTTGCCCTTGGAGGTGGAATAAAAAATTGAATTCCAAGGATTGCAATATAGTATGCAATCTCAGGTCGTCTCACTTAATTGGAACCTAATGCAATGGATCTAATCTAGCCTAAATGTTATGAAATTCAACTAAATTGGTTAGGAAGGGAGTTTGGTTTTTTGGAGAACTAACAAAATTACACTAATAGAAAAGGAAATGTGTAAAAAGATGTTTTTGGATTTTTAGGAATAAGAAATTGAAAGTTAAAACAGTGATCAAATTTGATAAAATCCTCTTGAAAAATGAGTTTTGGCTATCATGGTGCAGAACAAATCTTTTTGGAAGTAAAAATCACTAAGTTTGCAAATTATAAACCTTAAAGAACTCTTTAAGCTTAAGGTTTTAATCAGTGAACTCCATTTCTTAAAATGTTGTTGAATGCATCTTAGTGAGTGCTAAGAGTGAGTTAATGCAAATGGTCAATTCGATGATCAAGTAGCATCTCAATATCAAACACAACTAGGTAGATAAAAGAGAATTATCAAAATAACAAAATGGCATAAATGAGACTTCATATATTCAACCTCCAAGTTCTACATCAACAAACGCAATAACACAATTCATTGCTCAACACTTGATTAAACTATAATCAAGAAAATCTAACTACAAAGCATAAATCCTAACTCAGGAGTTCATAACAGTGTAGATAAATATGAACACTACTCCCCTTTGAAGCCCATTGAACTTAAACCATTGCTACATCTTCAAGAGGAATCGATGCTTAGCCAAGCATTACTTCGGGAGAACTCACAACTGGAACCTTACCAAGAGCGTCCATAGTAGCTGTAGCAGATAGTGAATACGAAGATAGATAAAATGGAAGGAAAATGATGGATAACAGTGAAGTGGAGGGAGGAGTTGGGAATGAGAGAACTTCTCTTCTCTTGTTTTTCTATCGTTTCCTTTTCTATATGGTGCCAGCTACAAACTAATTTAGTAGGTTTTAAAACAAATGATGCCGGGTTAGGTTGCACAGAGTATGATTTTCCCAAAAATAATCTAGGTTTTTTAAGGTTCGCTGCGGCGATAAATGATTTTCGCAGCGGTGAACTTTTTCGGAAAGGATTTGTTCTTCACTGGCTCTTTCACCTCGACGAAAGAATTCATCTTTGCCATAGCAAACTTTTCCCGAAAGTTAAACCTGGATTCATCATTTTTGTCCTAATGATAGATCCACTTCGCTGCCTGCTGCGTTGGCTTCGCTTAAGCCTTCTCTCATTCTATTTCTTCATTTTGACTTCCTTTTCCTTGAGTCTCCTACAATAAAAAGATGGTTGTTTGTAGTATCAATTATTCTTAGAAAATTAATGATTGCATTTAATCTTAATTTGTTGCACTTTTCACCTTCAAACTACATAAAATAAAAACACACACTCAAGAATCAATTTAAGCACAAAAGTTAAAGATAGGAGTCAAAAAGTATGGTAAAGGCCATGAAAATGTCTCCAATTTATGTTATAAACTTGGGCTCAATCAAATTCCACCACACTTAGACCTTTGTACTGCTCAACAACATTTATAAGAGTCAAAGAGATACAAGTGCAAAAGAAAAAATTCCGAGCATGCTTTCAATAAAAGTAGGAAATTGGCAAAAATCATTTTCTCATAAATAAATCCAAGCAGAATGAAAGAATGAGAAGAAAATAAACACTATAAGCAATTAATCCAAGAGATTGAGCAAAAGGGATTTCACACAAGGTAAGGTGTTTAGTCTCATCTCAATTGTTTTGGGATAATTTCACTCTATAAATCGAGATAGTCCATTCTCTACCATAAGCTTATAGTAATTCGACCTCTCCACTACAAGAACTACGATTTTGAAATCAAGAGGACTTTTCAAGATTGTAATGCACGGTAGGCTAGATGAAATGGATTGAATAGATGAAAGAAGAAGCAAGTATGACTGCATGCACCACAATTATGAAATTGACAACTTTTTTCTTTTTTCTTTCTTTTTCTCTCTTTTTTTAATGTACTTGAGAGCATATATATACATGCATTTTTTTCTCTTTTTTTTCAAAATAACTATTAACACCATATAAGGATGAAATAACTAAAAGAAAATACAAAGTAAACTGCTGACACCATATAAGGATGAGTAAATGTGCTCATAAATTATAACTCAAGGGGCTAGCAATGGATAGGTGTTTATGGGATGGTGTTTGGGTCAAAGGGTTTGTGAAAGAATGCCTCTATCATATTAACAAAATTCTAGTTCATAAAGCTTTAATTAAAAATTGAAACAAGTTCTAGAGAGATATGAAATAAGCAGATACACACAAAATTTGAAAAGTTCAGGCCCAAATATCCTTCCAACAAGGTTAATATCTCAATGAACAATCTCAAGTTTTATAAACATAAAATGCTACTTTCTAAGCATACTTTCACTTACTTTGTGTTGAAAACATTGAAAATGAAATCAGCCAAAAACTAACTATCATTTAAGCAATGGGAGGTATTTTCAAGAACTCAAGAATCACTTCGAAACTTATAAAAGCTTTGAGATAAAAGAGTGAAAAGTATCTAATTGGGGAGAATTGTTGAATGGGGACAAAATTATAAAATGCACTTCTTTTAAGAATATTATGCTGCGGCGAAACAAAGGTTTACATCGGTGAAAATCATGCATATGGCCGTGGCGAAGAATAAGTTCGTCGCGACGAAGATCATTAGTTTTGCCAAATTCACTAAAATTTTAAACTTTTTCACAATATTCACTAACACAAACATTTAAATGGACAAAAAGAAGTACAACTAAGAGTTATAAGATGCTAAAACTTCCGCCAAACTTAAACATCATATTGTCATCAATGTGAAGTAATCAAAACACAAAAGCAATGGACACAATAGGGACAACTTTATTGGAATGTAATCCTATTAATGAAAGTAAGAACACAACTATCTACCTACTAGAATGGTTGCTCCCCCACACTTGTTTAAGAAGTAATAAAGAAAAACATGGTATAGCTACTCTTAGATCAAGAATGCATAATCAAGTGAAGGAGAGAACTTGATATTTATGGTGGTTTTGTAGTCTCACGGTAGAGATTCAATAAGTGGCCATTGACTTTGGGCTAAGTTTTGGTTTCTTCATGTGGAAGCTCAACCATACCAAAGGTGTGTACTTTGGTAACTAAATATGGTCCATCCCAACGAGTATTGAATTTTCCATGTTTAAACGTGAAACGAGCCTTGAATAACAGGACTTTGTCCCCCTCTTTAAGGTTTTTCCTCTGAAGAATCTTATCATGCATCAACTTTATCTTCTCTTTGTAGATGTGAGAATGTTCATATGCTTCGAGCCTTAACTCCTCCAGTAATTGTAGTTGCAACTTCCTTTCCATACAGGAAGATTCCAAGTCCATATTGCATTGCTTGACTACCCAATAAGCTTTATGCTCCAACTCCAAGGGTAAATGGCAGGCTTTTCCATAAATCAAGTAGTAAGGGGACATGCCTATTGGAGACTTGTAAGCGGTGTGATAGGTCCATAGTGCTTCTTCGAGGCATAGGCTCCAGTCCTTTTTTGATGGCTTTACCAATTTCTCCAAGATATGCTTCACCTCTCTATTTGAAACTTCAGCTTGACCATTGGTTTGTGGATGGTAGGTAGTGGAGACTTTGTGAGTTACTCCAAATTTGGAAATAAGTTACCTATGAATCTATTACAAAAATGTGTCCCTCTATCACTAACCATAGCTTTAGGAATCCTAAATTGACAAAAAAAGTTTGACTTGAGGAATTTGGATATTGCTTGCACATCATCTTTTCTAGTAGGGATAGCCTCTATCCATTTTGACACATATTCAACAGCTAAAAGGATATACACAAGACCAAAAGTTGGGGGAAAGGGACCTATGAAATCAATTTCCCAGACATCAAAGATTTTGCAAAAAGATAGAGATTGCTGTGGCATTTCATGCTGTTTTCCTAACCCGCCAAAACGTTGACATTTGTTGCATAACTGACAAAAGTTAAATGAATCCTAAAAAAGGGTAGGCCAGTAAAAACAAGAATCTAGAATTTTCCTAGATGTTCTCCTCGCACTAAAATGCCCACCACAAACCATTGAATGGCAAGCTAAAATTATAACATCAAATTCCTCATTATGCACGCATTTCCAGATTACCTGGTCACTGCACAGTCTCCATAGATGTAATGTCAAGCTTTGCTTTTTAGCTTCTAAGCCTACACCTAAGACATAAAAGAAGGAGTGAGGTCTGTCATGAGATAATTCAACATATGTGCATACCAAGGTTCCTTGAGAACTGTAGCACATAAAACTGAATCAGGAAAAGCATTGCAAGTCAATCCAGAAGAGTCCACGACCTGTGTATCATCTGGTAGCCTATTCAAATGATCAACTACATGGTTTGCTGCTCCAACGCGATCCTTTATCTCAATATCAAAATCTTCGAGGAGCAATGACCACCGTATAACCTAGCCTTCGACTATGATTTCTTGAGGAGATAGTGAACAGCTGCATGATCAGTAAAAATAACTACATGTGAGTCTAACAAATATTGCCTAAATTTTTTTAAAGTAAAAACTACTATGAACAGCTCTTTCTCAGTTGTTGTATAGTTAATCTGAGCTAGATCTAATGTTTTTGATTCATATGCGATAACTCTCACTAGTTTCTCCTCTCGATGACCCAGCATAGGCCCTACAGCACAAATGGAAGCATCACTTGAAAGCTCAAAAGGTAAGTTCCAATCAGGAGCAACTAAAATGGGTGGAGAAATGAGTTTTAATTTCAATGTGTCAAAAGCATTCCTATAACAATCATCAAACTCAAACTTTTCATCTTTTTGTAAAAGCTTAGAAAGAGGTAATGCAACTTTGCTGAAATCTTTTGTGAATCTCCTATAAAATCCTGCGTGACCTAAAATCGATCTGATATGTTGAACGTAGGTAGGATAGGGCAAAGAAGATATAACCAATTTTAGCTTTATCAACTTGAATCCCTTTGCTAGAAATTAAATGACCAAGCACGATGCCTTTATTGACCATAAAATGACATTTTTCAAAGTTCAAAATCAAATTCTTCTCAATGCATTTTCTTAAAACTTTTTAAAGACTCAATAGATAAGCATTAAAAGAATCACCATAAACTGTGACATCCTCCATAAATACTTCTATGCATTCTTCTAAAAATTCACAAAAAACAGTCATCACACAATGTTGGAAAGTTCCTGGGGCATTACATAAACCAAAGGGCATCCTCCGATATGCAAAGGTGCCAAAAGAACATGTAATTGTAGTTTTATCTTGGTCCTCCAGTGCAATAAGTACTTGAAAGTACTCAAAGAAACCATCCAAAAAATAGTAATGTGATTTGCCAATGAGCCGTTCAAGCATTTGGTCAATAAAAGGTAGGGGAAAGTGATCTTTTCTTGTGGCATCATTTAATCGTCTATAATTTATACTCACACTCCATGAATTCTGCACTCTAGGGGGAATAAGCTTATCTTTATCATTCTTGACCACCGTGATCCCACTTTTTTTTGGCACTACAAGTATTGGACTAAGCCACTCACTATCAGAAATAGGGTATATTATCCCAGCACTCAATAACTTTGTGACTTCTTTCTTATGGATTTAGTCTCCTATGAGGCTGTCTCACTGACTTGGAACCCTCATTCAATAAGATCCTATATGTACAAACAGCCGAGCAAATTCTAGGTATATTCGCTAAGGCCCACCCTATAGCTTGCTTATGTTCACACAAAACATTCAAGAGTCTCTCTTCCTTAGTATGAGACAAGGTATTGACAATTATCACAAGCAATCACTCACCAAAATCAAGAAAGGTGTACTTTAGGGTACTAGGTAAGGGTTTCAACTCAAGCATAGGAGGTTGCATAATAAAAGGGATTAATTTAGGTAGTTCAAGGGAGAAAAGATCACTCCCTTTTTCCTTCAATGTCGAATCTATCTCATGGTAATCGGTTGCAGCAACGGCTTGGGTCATCACCTTCTGCTTCTCCTCAATAAAATGTTTGTCGTGATGGATAATGATCCCAGCTGTTGTCTCATCAACATTAGTCTTGGTGATGCCTGAATCATTTGAAACATAACAAAAAACCTTTCCCCAAGATCAAATGAATACAAATTAGAATCAGGGAAATTCTTTGGCAAATCAAATCCATTACAGGTTGCATTGATAGCAATGTCAACCGTGTTCAAACCTAAAAGCAAATAGTCCTCATGGGGGTGTTTCATAGCTTCATAAATTTTAAAGCTTACTTGTTGATCCCCGACCTCCATGATGATATTACCTTATTCATGCTAATCGTAATATTAGCAGTCCTTAAAAGGGTCGCCCAAGAATCAAAGATGTGTCCTGCACAACTTCAGAAGACATATCAAGCACATAGAAATCAGCAAGAAAAACCAAACCTTTGAACTGGACCAAAATGTCCTCTACAATCCCCACTGGATACCTAAAATATCTATCAGCCAGTTGTAACACGACAGATGTGGGCTTTATACTCTTGATTCCTAATGATTGATAAACACACTTAAGCGTCACATGGATTACGGTCCCTAGATCTAACAAGGCCCTTCCTATGGTAATTTTCCCTATTATGCATGGAATGGTGAAAGATCCAGGGTCTTGACACTTGACAAGTCTTTATGGTTTAAAAAGGGCTGACACATTTGAGCTCACTTGAACTCTCTCATTAGGCCTAAACTTCCTCTTGTTTGTGCACAAGTCCTTAAGATATTTAGCATAAGCTGGAACTCTTTTCACTAAGTCAAGTAGAGGGACATTGACTTCAACTTTTTCAAACAAATCAAAAACATCTTTTTCATGTTTATTGTTAGTCACACGCTTGGTCATTAAATATGAATTAGGAAAAGGTAAGTCCTGAAGGTTTACCTCCTTACCTTCGGCTTCATGCTTGCTTGGTTCCCCATGCTCATGTGTTGGTGCTTTTTCCTTGGAACCTTCTAAAGTAGCTCCTTTATTCTTTGATTCAGACTTCCTTTCATTCAAAAGTGCTTTTTCTTTAGTTTTCAGAATTCTTTATGGTGTTTTTGGTTAAAGGCAATTCTCCACTATCCATCTACTCATCACATTCTTCGCCATCTTAATGATTAAACCTTACTTTTTTCCAACTTCAAAGGGAAATTGCATTTAAACTTTTTAGATTCATCACAATATTGGAAGGAATGGTCCCACTGCTTCTTGCTTAGTTCTCACTCATGTTGTTTGACAATTGAGTGACAAAAGAGATGATGTTCTTCGCTTTTGTCTCCCATTGTTCCATTCTCTTTTCTAAGGCATTAAGCCGAGCAGCATTCTTTGAAGAATCTTGCTGAATCAGAGAAGCAACAACGTTGAATTGATTATTAGTTGAAGTCTGCTCTTCCTTCATCAAAGTCATGATTTACTATTGGTTGGGGAACTGGGTAGTAGAAGTACCAACTCCTCCCCCTTGTTGAAATCAGTTTTGAACCCATCCTTCTTCATTCCTCCAACTAAACCTAGGGTCCATCCCTCATTATACGTGTTGGAGTAGGGGTCCCATTTCAGATTTGGTCGTCCTAGATATATTGTAGACACTTCTTCAAACCGACTAAGGCACACACTGGATATGTGCATCACCGACCTACAATTATCACAGCTAGGTGCTGTGAGATCCGTAGAAGACGTCAGTCAATGTACATTCATATTCTTCAACTAAAAAATAATGAAGGATAATTGTAATGTCACTTTGCTCTCTAAAGAGTCAACCTTTGACTCCAAACTCTCCATTCTTTCTTAGTGGGCTGCTGTGGTACCCAACTCATGCACTCCTTGGGTGTCTCTCACACTATACTATTGATGATTTAGAGCCATCTTCTTGATCAAATCCCATGCTTCCGAAGTAGTAAGATCAATTAATGAACCTATCGATGCCACATCTAACATGCCTTTATCCTAACTTTTCAAGCCATCATAGAAATATTGCACTAACTATTCATCCGGTATTTGATCGTGAGGGCATCTAGATAATAAATCTTTGAAGTAGTTCTAGTAGTCATAAAGAGACTCATCATACTCCTAGCATGTAAATCTCCTTCCTCATCGATGAAGTACGGGAAGCTGGAAAATACTTTTCCAAGAAAGCCTCCCTCAAATTGGCCTAGCTATGGTAGGCATTCGTTACATGCCTTGGAAGACTCATGTACCACTCTCTTGCTTTTCCTTCCAGAGATAGGTGAAAAACCTTCCATATCACTTGATAAAGGGAAACTCCTACTGGTTTCATACTTTGACAAATCATGGACAACGATTGCAAGTGCATGTAGGGGTCTTCTCCTATCAAGCCATGAAATTTAGGAAGAGAATTAATCAGTAATCCCTTCACTTCAAAGTTAACATAAAAATCTGGACAAGTAACAGTACAGGGATCATAATTCACATCAGAAGTTGTTGCTTCCCTCTAGGTTCTTGCCCATATTTACTCTTTCCACAGGGTTGCTCTCACTATCTTGCCCACTTGATTCTTTTTCAACTAACTCCTTACTTCTCTCTTTTGCTATTCTTTCTCTTTTAGGTTTTCTCAAACGTTTCTCAATTTCAGGATAAAAAAATAGGAGTTTTGCTTTCCAAGGCATGCACAGGAACAATTCAATGGAAAATAAAAAGTAATAAAATTTACTTACAAGAACACAAAATCAAACAAAAGATGAGATGTGATGGATGTAAGTGTATGGTATGTGAAAGTATGTATGAAAGTGTGTATGCTTGTGTATGTATGAAAGTATGTATGCTTGTGTTTGTGTTTTCAAAGTTTTAAAACTATGTAAAGGAAAATAAAAATCCTATACTATTGACAAATATGACACTAAACTATGCAAAAAGGGAATATAGAAGAAAGGATTTCTAACTAAATGAGAAGCAAAAATTACAAATGGTTAACCTACAGAAAACCAATTGCTTGGCTCCCCAGCAATGGCGCCATTTTGATCCGATGCTTTGTCTTTGAATTCCAAGGATTGCAATATAGGATGCAACCTTGGGTCATCTCACTTAATTGGAACCTAATGCAATGGATCTAA
>JAOSBN010000004.1:10685880-10713384 GCA_027563595.1 Erythroxylum suave | reverse complement strand
TTTCCAATGTGTATGTGCTTAGTCATTTGGTAGTTGTACATTTCTTATTTCAAGTCTTCCATAGGTGTAGAAATTGTTTTTGACTTCAAAGGAAAAAATGTATTGATTGAGGTAGAATTAGCCAAATTTATCTTCATGAAATTTGTAGCTTATCTTTCTAGCTTTCCAACCGTGTAAAGTATGGAATTTTTGGATATCGGAGGTGAGAGTTATGCTCATTACAAATTAGTGATGCTGCATAGTGTAAATATTGGACATTTATCTAGATTTTCTTCTTTGCTTAAGTTAATAGAAAATGAGTTCTATGGTGTTTTGAAATGTGATGAAGAATGAGTGTGGTAGGTTAGAGATGAAATGGGGGTGAAAATGATGGGGAAAATGAGTTGGGAAGGTTAGATATGCATAGGATGGGTCCTAGATAGCTTAAGGAGTTGGAAGTATGGAATTTGACCCGTAGCTGTCCGTTGGGCAGACCTTCTCGGGTCTGAAAATGTCCCAGATCAGTTCACGTCCCTTTCAAGGGACATCATGTCTGCTAAGCGGACCTTCTCGGGTGAAAAATGGCTCCCAAGCCTGCTATGTCTGTTTGAGGGACATTATGTCCGTTAGATGGACCTTCTCGGGACAGTTTTAAACATGTGCAACTTTTTACCCTCCAAATGGAAAAATCTCACTCGGGGTCTTCACAGAAGTTGTAGAAATTGAAGTTCTCTTCGAAACCATACTTGAATGGTCTAAATCCGACGTCTTTATCAAAAGTTATGCCAATCGTTTCATAATGAACTGGAGACATGGAGCTTCAATTGTTCTAAAAAAGTCAATTTGTGATTCCGCTGCCGGAATTGGTTTTGGGCTAGAGAGATCCTATGGAAACAACCTTATAGGAAGATACATTTACGTCTTTGACATTTGTGATCATCGGGCTCCAAAAATGGGGTCTGACAATAGGTGTTTATGGGATGGTGTTTGGGTTAAAGGGTTGTGAAAAAATGCCTCTATCATATTAACAAAATTCTAGTTCATAAAGCTTTGATTAAGAATTGAAACAAGTTCTACAGTGACATGAAATAAGTAGATGCACAAAAAAAATTAGAAAATTCAGGCCTAATTATCCTTCCAACAAGGTTAATATCTCAATTGTAACATCCCATTACCTGTGGGAAGGATAGAATAGTAAATAGGAGTGTTCAGTGAGAGGCAAGAGATGCATTTTTATGTTTATGCATAATATGTCATGCTCATACAAATGAATAGTGAATTTTTCTGCACATGAAATTAAGTGTACATGCATTCCTGAATAATTCAGGCTATAATTGGATTGAATTGTGAATTTTTGAGAATTTTGAATGTTTCTATGTTGAAAATATTATTGATTAGTATAATTATGAGACTTATGAATTTTGGTGAACTTAGGATTTATTTTGTAATTTATAGAGTATTATGGAAAATAGGAAAAAGAGGAATAGAAATCAAATGAAGATTTGGAGATAGTTGGATTGTAAAGATGAGAGTTAGAGGGAGTTAGTTCAAAAGAAACTAAGTCAGAACTTAGACCTTAGGAAAGTGACAAGTGTAAAGTTACTTTTATGATGTGTCAGAAGTTTGAGTAATTCGAGGGTTAAAAAGGGGTTGGTATTCTTCTTAAGTTCTTCCTTTGTTATCGTTTTTTCCAAAAAAATTTCTTCCCATACACAGAGTTTTCCATTAAACTCCTTCTGAGAAAAAACTCTAATTCTTCATATCCCTCACCATTTCCATTACTCCTAGAGTGTTTCTTCTGCCTTAAGACAAACCAGAAGTTGGTTAGTGTTCACAGAGGAGTACGTGATTTTTTTGCATACAATTAAGGCTTTGGAGATAGTTGAAGATCTTGGAGTTTTTCAACAAGAAGGTAGTGAATAAATTCTCTAGAATTGGAGATTTATGAAATAAATTTGATAAGTTACTATCATTTGCATAAATATGGCATTTTTATATAATTATATTTTTAGGCACTGTGCTAAGGGGATGAAAATTTGGGGATATAATGTTATTCAGGTTTTGATGGATTATTAATGATTAGGTGTTGTGAAAATGATTTTTGGAGTTGAAATAGAAATAAAATGATGTATAAGGTGAATGTAGAGAGTTAGATATGGTAAAGTGATAAGCTCTGTTTCTTTACTGAGCACGTATGAATAATTAGGTGTCTATATGAGAGTTGAGGAAGACTTAGAGATGTCCCGGAACGTAGACATATCGTCTATGTTTTATCGTCTGCCTTTCTTCACTTCGTCTGCCTCTTCATTTGTTCCTTTGCTTTGACTTTTATCGTCTGCTTTGACTTTTATCGTCTGCTTTGACTTCCATCTTCTGCTTTGACTTCTATCATCTGTCTTTTGGCATTGCGTCTGTTTTTTGGCGTATGGTCTATGTTTGACTATTATCGTCTATGTTTGACCTCTTATCGTCTGCCGTTGAGATTCCGTCCACCTTTAGACACTTCATATGTCTTTTGGTGAGTCGTTTGTCTTTTGCTCCGGTTTATGTTTTGCTTTCATCTATGTTGTGTTATCGTCTACCTTTAGACACTTCGTCTGTCTTTTGGCATATCGTTTGTGTTTTGAAAATTTGTTTGCTTTTGCTTTGTCTACCTTTTGCTTATAGGACCAAATTATATCAATTACACGTTTTGATTTAACATGAATAGTAGACTCGAAAGTCAAAGTTGGAGAGCAATCTGAACGACATATTAAGTTATGGAATTGGATTCAAATGAGTTATTGAGTTATAAACCTTATGAACAATGTTAGTTAAGTGAGGTTTGATAATTGACTGTGATTGTGATAACCTAGATGGAAGGATACCCGAGGATTGTCATGAACATGCATTATACATAATTCATTTTATATATGTGCATTAACAGACACACATAATTGTGCAGATTGTGATATATGTGTCTATGTTATTTGTTATAGAGGAACAATTGGAACGTCGACTTCCAGACGTTGCCGGCACTTCCAGGCATTAGCTTCGGGAGCAACTTGTGAGTAACCTAGATGGTTTCTCTCAATTATTGTTTGCTTAATTTATGCCGTGAATGATAAATCAATGTGTTTGATTGTGGATTCTGGACAGAAGGTCCAATAAAAGAGAATGGACAGAAGGTCTGATAAAAGAGAATGGGAATTGTGATATTGAAGTGTTACTTGTATGTGAATGTGAAGACCTAGGTGCTTTATAATGTGACTACTTGGATTACATGCATTCCATGCATGAATGCAAAATCAGATAATGGAAGTTATGACTAGAGTTGCCATCGATCAGAGCTTAAAGCTAAACGAGTGAAAATGAGTCTTGAGCTCGTAAGTGTTTTAGAGCCTCAGGCTCAACCTATAATGAGCCCTGTATCCTCATCGGATAAGGGACGACTATTAATGAGCTCGATATCCAAAATGGATACGATATGTACTCGGTCACAAAAACATAACAATTGGAAAAAAGGGTCTCACTAGCATTTCATATGCATTCAATTATGTATGTTTGTTTGAATGAAATGCATAAATTGCCCATGCTTAAGTGCAAATGTGAAATATGATCAAATATGCACCTATGTGATTATATGTTATGTGAAATGATGTGTTTCATGAATTGAGTGAACCATCGATGATGGTTACCTCCCTGAGTTCGCAAAACTCACCAAAATTGCAACGTTGTCTTTTCAGGACCAATAAATAATTTTATCGAGTGAGAGACTCTACGTGATTTTGGTAAGAGGAGTCATGGCTCAAAGGTCGGTCAGCTGGAACTTTTGGGCGGATTAGATAGATTTGTATAATTCCCTCATTCATGTAGTACTATTGTATTAGGTTTGGTGATGTACATATGGAAATTGTTGAAAGATACATTGTAGATTTTCAGCTTTTGCATAATGAAATGAGGAAAATGTTGAGTCTTAAAATATTATGGTTTCCATATGATGCATTATAATGAATAATGATGTGATGCTGTGTGAAGTTTATGTAGTGATCGAATGTAGTGTGCCCTTATCGTAGGATATGTGTCGGAATGACCTCCAGACGTTCCGCTTTGTACCCGACGGTAAGGGGGCGCTAGAACTAGGTGGTATCAAAGCATGGTTTGGCATCTGTTAGGACATATGGAATGTTAAGCACGAAATATCGTGAAAAGTGCAGAAAGTGATTGAAATTTATAGTTGTTATAGGTCATCCGTCCTAGGTGATAAGTTGATCAACCAATTGACCAAGGATTGGTAGGAGCCAGTAGAGAGTCCTCGGTACCTCGATTAGAGGAAATGCCTCCAAAAGTTCTCGAGAGATGGGAAAGGAAGTATGATAGGTTGAGGAAGCAGGGAGCTATGGACTTTTATGGCAGCACAGACCCTACTGAAGCTGAGGGTTGGTTTGAAAGGACCAAGAGAGTTTTTGATCAGATGGATTGCAAGCCTGATGAGAGGTTCGAGTATACGGTGTCTCTCTTATAGTGTGCAGCTTATCAGTGGTGGAAAACTATTCCAAGCAGTTCCACCAGGCCCTGATAATTGAAGTGGGAAGACTTTCTGAGGGTCTTCAAGGAGAACTACATTCGCAAGATCTACTTGGATAGGAAGATGGAAGAGTTTTTGGGTTTGAAGTAGGGTAAGATGTCAGTGGCTAAATATGAGATTTGATTTAATGAGCTGATGGGTTATGCTACTGCTTTGATTCCTACAGAAGAAGACAAGTGTAGGAGGTTTGAGAATGGACTTAATATGGAGATCATAACAAGGTTGGCCTAGTTAGATCTGGGTACTTTCACTGAGTTAAGGGTTGCCTCGATTAGAATCGAGTAGATGATTAAAGAGAAACAAGCTAAGATTGGGCAAGGGTCTAAAGGAAAAAGGGCTAGTGAGAGTCAGGGCAATTCTGACAAGAGTTTCAGTAAGCGCCAGAACAGAGTTTTCAAACCACCAGCTGGATCAAGGCAGTTAGGATCTGGGTAGAGGAATAGGTTTTCATAGACTGGTAGTGGAAGGGGTATAGGACAAAATCAATTTCTAGTTTGTGGGCACTATGGGAAGAGGCATGATGGTGAGTGTTGGAGATTGACCGGAGCTTGCCTCAAATGTGGCTCCATGGACCACCATATCAGAGATTGTCCTTATACTTTAGGAGCTTAGCTTGTTATTAGTGGGTGATCTGGGAGTAACACTATAGTCCAACAGAGTAGAGGTGGTGAATCTAGAAAAAGAGGCTGAGGTGGAGACAGAGGAAGAGATGGGAGTTCTTTCACTGGGACTAAGGAGCGGGGTAACCAACCGTAGTCCCAGGCCACGATCTACGCTATGACCAGGTGTGGTTGCAGGTGCACTTCTCATTTATGATTTTGAAGCTTTTGTACTAGTAGATCCAAGATCCACACACTCTATCACACCACATGTGGCATGTAGATTGCATGGTGATAGGGAGTTACTACAGTATAGATTAGAGGTGAGTACCCCAATAGGCAGTTACTACTGCTATAGGCTTAAAGCTCAACGAGTGAAAATGAGCCTCGAGCTCACAAGTGTTTCAGAGCCTCAGGCTCAACGTATAATGAGCCTTGTATCCTCATCAGATAAGGGACAGCTATTAATGAGCCCGGTACTCAAAATGGATATGGGACAGTTCAGGATCTCGGTCACAACAATATAACAATTGGAAAAAGGGTCTCACGATCATTTCATATGCATTCGGTTATGTATGTTTAATTGAATGAAATGCATAAATTGCCCATGCTTAAGTTCAAATGTGAAATATGATCAAATATGCACCTATGTGATTATGTGTTATGTGAAATAATGTGTTGCATGAATTGAGTGAACCATCGATGATGGCTACCTTCCTGAGTTTGTAAAACTCACTAAAATTGCTATGTTGTCTTTTCAGGATCAAGAAACGATTTATTGAGTGAGAGACTCTACGTGATTTCGGCAAGAGGAGTCATGGCTCAAAGGTCGGTCAGCTAGAACTTTTGGACGGATCAGATAGACTTGTAAAATTCCCTCATTCATGTAGTACTATTGTATTAGGTTTGGTGATGTGCATATGGAAATTGTTGAAAGATACATTGTAGACTTTCGATTTTTGCAATATAAATGTGGAAATGTTGAGTCTTAAAATATTATGGTTTCCATATGATGCTTTATAATGAATAATGATGTGATGCCGTGTGAAGTTTATGTAGTGATCGTATGTAGTGTGCCCTTATCATAGGATATATGCCGAAATGACCTCCGGACGTTTCGGTGTGTACCTTGCGATAAGGGGGCGCTACATCAATGAACAATCTCAAGTTCTAAAAACATAAAGTGCTATTTTGTTAGCATACTTTCACTCACTTTGTGTTGAAAACATTGAAAATGAAATTAGCCAAAAACTGATTATCATTTAAAGAGTAGGAGGTATTTTCAGAAACTTAAGAATCACTTTGAAACTTATAAAAGCTTTGAGATACAAGAGTGACGAGAATCTAATTAGGGACAATTGTTGAATGGAGGCAAAATTAAAAAAAAGAAACTTCTTGAAAAATATTGGTTTCGTTGCGGCGAAAATCATGCACATGGCCGCGACGAAGAATGAGTTCGCCACGGAGAAAATCATCAGAAACTAAAGTTTTGCCACAATCACTAAGTTTTTAAAATTTTGAACATTTAAATGGACAAAATGAATCACAAACAAGAGTTGTAAGATGGGAAAACCTCACCCACACTTAAACATCATATTGCCTCAATGTGAAGTAATCAAAACACAAGAATAATGGACAAAGCAGGGACATCTTTATTGGAAGGTAATCTTATTAATGAAAGTAAGAACACCGCTATCTACCTACTAGAATGGTTGCTCCCCCACACTTATTTGGGAAGTAATAAAGCAAAACATGGTATAGCTAGTCCTAGATCAAGAATGAATAAATAAGTGAAGGAGAGAAGCTGATACTTATGGTGGTTTTGTATTCTCATAGTAGAGCTTCAATAGGTGGCCATCGACTTTGAGTTGAGTTCCGGTTTCTTCATATAGAAGCTTGACCATACCAAACGTGTGTACTTTGGTGACCAAATACGGTCTGTCCCAATGAGCATTAAATTTTCCTTGTTTAAATATGAAACGAGCCATAAATAATAGGACTTTGTCCCCATCCTTGAAGTTCTTCCTCTGAAGAATCTTATCGTCCATCAACTTTGTCTTCTTTTTGTAGAGGCGAGAATGCTCATATGCTTTGAGCCTTAGCTCCTTTAGTTCTTACAGTTTTAGCTTCCTCTCCATACCGGAATATTCCAAGTCTATTTTGCATTGCTTGACTACCCAATAAGCCTTATGCTCCAACTCCACAGGTAAATGGCAGGCTTTTTCCATAAATTAAGCGGTAAGGGGACATGCCTATTGGAGATTTGTAGGTGGTGCGATAGGCCCATAGTGCTTCTTCGTGGCATAGGCTCAATCTATTTTCGATGACTTTACCATTTTCTCCAAGATATACTTCACCTCTCTATTTGAAACTTCAGCTTGACCATTGGTTTGTGGGTGGTAGGTAGTGGAAATTTTGTGAGTTACTCCAAATTTGGAAAATAAGTTACTAATGACTCTATTACAAAAATGTGTCCCTCTATCACTAACCACAGCTTTAGGAATCCCAAATCAACAAAAGATGTTTGACTTAAGGAATTTGGATACTACTTGCGTGTCATCTTTTCTAGTAGGAACAGCCTCTATCCATTTGGACACATAGTCAATAGCTAAAAGGATATACACAAAACCAAAAGACGGGGGAAAAGGACCCATGAAATTAATTCCCCAGACATCAAAGATTTCGCAAAATAATAGAGGTTGTGGTGGCATTTCATGACGTTTTCCTATCCCTCTAAAACGTTGACATTTGTCGCATGACCGAAAAATGTTAAATGAATCCTTAAAATGGGTAGGCCAATATAAACTAGAATCTAGAATTTTCCTAGATGTTCTCCTCGCACTAAAATGCCCACCACAAACCAGGGAATGGACAGCTGAAATTATTGCATCAAATTCCTCATTAGGCACGCATTTCCGGATCACTACATAGTCTCCATAGATGAGGAGCATCCCAGATGTAATGCCTAGCTTTGCTTTTTTGGCTTCTGAGCCTGCACCTAAGACATAAAAGGAGGAGTTAGGTCAGTCATGAGAAATTGACTATATGTGCATACCAAGGTTCCTTGAAAACCACAGCACATAAAACTAAATCAGGAAAAGCGTCGCAAGTCAATTCGGAAGAGTCCATGCCTGTGTATTATCTGGTAGCCTGTTCAAATGGTCAGCTATATGGATTGCTGCTCTAGCGTGATCCTTTATCTCAATATCAAATTCTTGGAGAAACAATGCCCACTGTATCAACCTAGGCTTCGACTATGGTTTCTTGAGGAGATAGAGAACAACTATATGATTAGTAAAAATGACTACATGTGAGTTTAACAAATATTGCCAAAATTTTTCTAAAGAAAAAACTACTACAAACAACTCTTTCTCAGTTGTTGTGTAGTTGATCTAAGCTAGATCCAATGTTTTCGATGCATATACGATAACTGTCACTAGTTTCTCCTCTCATTGACCCATCATAGCCCCTACAGCAAAATTGGAAGCATCACATGAGAGATCAAAAGTTAAGATCCAATCAGGAGCAACTAAAATGGGTGGAGAAATGAGTTTTAATTTCAATGTGTCAAAAGCATTCCTGTAAGAATCACAAAACTCAAACTTTTCATCTTTTTATAAAAGCTAAGAAAGAGGTAATGCGACTTTGCTGAAATCTTTTATGAATCGCCTATAAAATCCTGCATGACCTAAAAATGATCTTATATCTTGAACACAGGTAAGATAAGGATATAACCTTAATTTTAGCTTTATCAATTTGAATCCCTTTTCTAGAAATTAAATGACCACGCACGATGCCTTTATTGACCATGAAATGAAAATTTTCAAAGTTCAAAATCAAATTCTTCTCAATGCATTTTCTTAAAACTTTTGCAAGACCAAATAGACAAGCATCAAAAGAATCACCATAAACTGTGAAATCATCCATAAAGACTTCCATGCATTATTCTAAAAATTCAGAGGAAATAGCCATCACACAACACTGGAAAGTTCCCGGGGCATTGCATAAACCAAAGGGCATCCGTCGATATGCAAAGGTGCTAAAAGGACATGTAAAGGTAGTTTTATCTTGGTACTCTAGTGCAATAGGTACTTTAATGGACCCGGAGAAACCATCCAAAAAATAGTAATGTGATTTTCCTGCGAGCCGTTCAAGCATCTGGTCAATGAAAGACAGGGGAAAGTGGTCTTTTCAAATGGCATCATTTAATCATCTACAATCTATACACACACACCATGAACTCTGCACTCTAGTAGGAATAAGCTCATCCCTATCATTTTTGACCACCATGATCCCAGTCTTTTTCGGCTCTACATGTATTGGACTAACCCACTCACTATTAGAAATGGGATATATTATCCCATCACTGAATAACTTTGTGACTTCTTTCTTAACCATATCTAAGATCAGTGGGTTTAGTCTTCTTTGTGGTTGTCTCACAGACTTGGAACCCTCATTTAATAAGATCCTATGTGTGTAAACAACTAGGAAAATTTCAGGTATATCCACTAAGGTCCACCCTATAGCCTGCTTATGTTCCCTCAAAACATTCAAGAGTCTCTCTTCCTTAGTGTGAGACAAGGTATTGGCAACTATAACAGGCAATCGCTCACCAGACTTAAGAAAGGCATACTTTAGGGTACTAGGTAAGGGTTTCAACTCAAGTATAGGAGGTTGCACAACAGAAGGGATCAATTTAGGTAGTTCAAGAGAGAAAAGATCACTCCCTTTTTCTTTTGATGTGGAATCCATCTCCTGGTAATCAGTTGCAACAACGACCTGGTTCATCGCTTTTTGCTTCTCCTCGATGAAGCGTTTGTCATGAAGGACAATGCTCCCAACTATTGTCTTATCAATATCGGACTTGGTGATGCCTGAATCACCTGAAACAATAATCGAAAACCTTTCCCCAAAATCAAATGAATACAAGTCAAAATCAAGGAAATTCTTTAGCAAGTCAAATTCATTACAGGCTGCATCAACAGTAATGTCAACCATGTTAACTCCTATGACCAAATAATCCTCATGAGGGTGTTTCATAGCCTCATACATATTAAAGCTCATATGTTGATCTCCTACCTCCATGGTGATCTTACCTTCTTTTATGCTAATCATAGTATTAGCAGTCCTTAAGAAGGGTCGACCAAGAATCAAAGATGTATCATGCACAACTTTAGAAGATATATCAATCATATAAACATCAGCAAGAAAAACTAAACCTTTGACCTAGACCAAAATGTCCTCTATAATCCCACTGGATGTCTAAAAGATCTATCAGCCAGTTGTAACACGACAGAAGTGGGCTTTAGACTCTTAACTCCTAATGATCGATAAACAGACTTAGGTATCACATTGATTGCTGCCCCCAGATCTAACAAGGCCCTTCCTATGGTAACTTTTCCTATTGTGCACGGAATGGTGAAAGATTCAGGGTTTTGACACTTGATGGGTATTTGGGGCTTGAATAGGGCTGACACATTCGAGCTCACTTGGACTCTCTCATTGGGCTTAAATTTCCTTTTTTTTATGCATAAGTCCTTAAGATATTTAGCATAGGCCGAAACCCTTTTCACTAATTCAAGCAAAGGGATGTTGACTTCGACTTTTCCAAACAAATCAATGATATCTTTCTCATGCTTAATGTCATTCATACACTTGTTCATTAAATATGAATTAGGAAAAGGGAGGTTTTAAAGGTTTACCTCCTTACTTGGGGCTTCGTGCTTGCTCGATTCCCCATGCTCATGTGTTGGTGCTTTTTCCTTGGAACTTTCTGAAGTAGCTTCTTTATTCTTTGATTTAGACTTCCTTTCATTCAAAAGTTCTTTTTCCTTGGAGCTTTTGAAATTCTTGATGTTTTTCTTTGGTAAAGGCAATTCTCCACTATCAATCTCCTCATCACATTCTTCATCCTCCTAATGATTAAACCTTACTTGTTTCCCACTTCAAAGAGCAAATCCAATTAAACTTTTTGGGTTCATCATAGTATTTGAAGGAATGGTTCCACTGCTTCTTGCTTGGTTCTCACTCATGTTGTTAGACAATTGAGTGATGAAAGAGTTGATGTTCTATGCTTTTGTCTCCCATTGCTCCATTCTCTTTTCCAAGGCATTGAATCGAGTAGCATTCTTTGAAGAATCTTGTTGAATCAAAGAAACAATGGCATTGAATTGATTATTGTTTGAATTCCGCTCCTCCTTCATCAAAGTCATCATATTTTGTAGCAGTTGGTTGGTATCCTCCTTACGTGGGACAGTCATGAATTGTTGTTGGTTGGGGAACTAGTTAGTGGAAGTACCAGCTCCCTCTTGTTGAAATCTATTTTGATCCCGTCCCTCTTCATTCCTCCAATTAAACCTAGGGTTGGCCTTCCATCTCTCGTTATAAGTGTTGGAGTAGGGGTCCCAATTCTGATTTGGTCCTCTCGGATACACTACAGACACTTCTTTAAACCGACTGGGGCAAACACTGGATATGTGCATCACTGACCCATAAGTATCACAGCTAGGTGCTGTGAGATCCATAGAAGATGTCGGGCGATGCACATTCTTATTCTTTGGCTCGGTAGTGATGAAGGATAATTGTGATGTCACTTTGCTCTCTAAAGAGTCAACTTTTGACTCCAAACTCTCCATTCTTTTAGATTGGGCTATTGTGGTACCCAACTCATGCACTCCTCGGGTCTCTCTCATATTGTACTGTTGATGATTTGGAGCCATCTTCTTGATCAAATCCCATGCTTTCGAAGTTGTAAAATAAATCAATGAACCTCCCGATGCCGCATCTAATGTACCTTTGTCTTCACTTTTCAATCCATCATAGAAATATTGCACTAACTGTTCATCTGGTATTTGATGGTGGGGGCATCTAGATAAAAAATCTTAGAAGCGGTTCCAGTAGTCATAAAGAGGCTCATCATAATCTTGGCGTGCCAAGTAAATCTCCTTCCTCATCGATGAAGTGCAGGAAGCTGGAAAGTACTTTTCCAAGAAAGCCTTCCTCAGATTGGCCCAGCTATGGTAGGCATTCACCATATGCCTTGGAAGACTCATGTACCACTCTCTTGCTTTTCCTTCCAGAGATAGGTCAAAAACCTTCCATAGCACCTGATCAAGTGAAGCTCCCACTGGTTTCCTACTCTGACAAATCATGGATAAGGATTGCAAATACATATAGGGATCTTCTCCTGTCAAGCCATGAAATTCAGGAAGAGAACTAATGAGCAATCCCTTAACAATAAAATTAACATCAAAATTAGGAGAAGTAGTAGTAAATGGGTCATAATTCATATCAGAAGTTGTTGCTTCCCCAATAGTCCTTCTCCTTTGATTCACATTATTTTCACCCTCTCTCTCTCATGCTCCCCATTACCTCCATCATCACCATTCCTAGGTTTGTTAACATGAAAGTTAGGGTTTTGGACAAAAGCTGGGTGCTCGGCCTTCTCCTTCCATAGGGTTGCTCTCACTATCTTGCTCACTTGATTCTTCTTCAACAAACCCCTTAATTCTCTCTTTTGCTGTTCTTTCTTTTTTTATTTTTCTAAAAAATCTCTCAATTTTAGGATAAAAAGGTAGGAGTTTTGCTTTTGAGGGCATGCATAGGAACAATTCAAAGATAAATAAAAAGTAACAAAATTTACTTTCAAGCACACAAAGTCAAAAAAAAGATGAGATGTGATGGATGCAAGTGTATGATATGTGAAAGTATTTATGCATGGCTCAAACAGTAATCAATGAAAAGACTCAAAAACTTTCCGAATGTAAAAAGAATGCTAAATAAAAAAAGTCCAACTGTGATAGTATGCTTATGTTTGTGTTTTCAAAATTTTAAAACTATGCAAAGGAAAATAAAAATCCTATATTATTGACAAATAGGAAACTAAACTATGTAAAATGAAATGTAGAAGAAAAGGTTCCTAACTTAATGAGAAACACAAATGACAATGGATAGCCTAAAGAAAACCAATTGTTTGGTTCCCCGGTAACGACGCCATTTTGATCTTCTTCATCTTTCGGTTTTACCCTTGGAGGTCAAATCAAAAATTGAATTCCAAGGATTGCAATATATAATGCAACCTCGGGTTGTCTCACTTAATTGGAACCTAATGCAATGGATTTAAGCTAGCCTAAATGTCATGAAATGCAACTAAATTAGTTAGGAAGGGGATTTTGGTTCTTTGGAGAACTAACAAAATTAAACTAATTGAAAGGGAAGTGTGTAAAAAAAATATTTTTGGATTTTTGGGAATAAGAAATCGAAGGTTAAAACAATGATCAAATATGAATCCTCTTGAAAAATGAGCTTTGGCTATTATAGTTCAAAATAAATCTTTGTGAGAGTAAAAATCACTAAGTTTCCAAATGATAAACCTTAAAGAACTCTTTAAGTCCAAGGTTTTAATCAATGAATTCCATTTCTTAAAACATTGTTGAATGCATCTTAGTGAGTGCCAAGGGTAAGTTAATGCCAACGGTTAATCTGGTGATCAAATATCATCTCAATATCAAACACAACAAGGTAGATAAAAGAGAATTAAGAAAATCACGAAATGACATATATGAGACTTCATATATTCAAGCTCCAAGTTCTACATCAACAAAACCAATAACATAATACATTGTTCAACACATGATTAAACTATAATCAAGAAAATCCAACTACAAAGCATAAATCCTAACTAAGGAGTTCACAATAATGTAGTTAAATATGAATAAACTACTACCCTTTGAAGGCCATTGAACTCAAGCCATTGCTACATCTTCAAGAGGAAATGTTGCTTAGCCAAGCATTGTTTCAGGAGAACTCACAACTGGAAACCCACCAAGAGCATCATGGCACCAGCAGTAGATAATGAATATGGTGATAGAAAAATGGAAAGAAGTGATTGATGATGCTCAAGTGGAGAGCAAGAGCCGAATTGTGTTTTTCTTTTCTTTTCTTCTCTTGTCGACTACAACCTAATTTGGTAGGTTTTTAAACAAAGGATGCTGGGTAGGGTGACACAATGGGTGATTTTTCCAAAATTGGTCTGGGATTTTGAAGGTTCATTGCCGTGACAAATGTTTTTCACCACGACAAACTTTTCCCAAAAGGTTTTGCTCTGTTATTGGTTCCTTCGCCGTGACGAACTTTTCCCAAAAGTTCAGCCTGGATTCTATGTGTTTCACTGCGGTGACAGATCCATTTCACCACGGCGAACTTCCTGTTGCGTCTTATTCTCTCATTCACTTCACTTCAACCTTCTTTCATTCCACATCTTCTTCTTGACTTCCTTTTTCTTGAGTCTCCTACAATAAAAAAATGGTAGTTTGTAGTATCAATTGTTCTTTGAAAATTAATTAGTGCAATGAATACTAATTTGTAACAATTTTTACCTTCAAACTATATAAAATAAAAGCACACACTTAAGAATCAATTTAAGCACAAAGGCTAGAGATAGTAGTCAAAAAGTATAGAAAAAGTCATGAAAATGTTGCCAATTTATGTAATAAACTTGGGCTTAATCAGTATCATTATCAATTTATTTTGGTGTTTTTTTCTGTTTGATATTTTCTTCCTCAACTCTTTTCTAGTGGGTACAAACTTTTAGAGATGGGTTTTGCAAATGGGAACATAATTAATACGTGTTTTGCCCTATTTTGGTTTTCTTTCTCTCTACATATTATGGTTCTTACCTGTAAGGTAAGTATAAAAGAAACTTCTTTTTAGTTATACCTTGACTTAACATGTTATAACACTTTACAAAATAAACTAGAGCTACTATTATAGCAGTGGTGACTTTAGGTCGGTCCCACGAAGAGTGTTTAGTTAGCCTTTGTCATGAAAATAGTTGATGTTTAGTTTAGTTTAATAACAAAATAAAGTAAAACTAAACGAATGGAAAAAAATTAAAAAAAATTTAAAAATGATGAAAGTAATGAATTTGTTAGGGACCCGATTCTTTGGTTGAATCTTAGCCTACACCTAACTAGAAATATTTCATTAAATTATTGTCTTCATACTTCTCTTTGAAACATTGGTCGTATATTAACAATATTAACCTCGGTTTTCCCTTAGGTCATGTTTAATTAAGAGACACTCATTAATTAAACCTAGTTATCGAATAACTTAGGAGACATTCTCTAGATTTAATTTGATAGCCTCATTGCAAATTAGGAAAATAGAATAATCTAAGCAATAACTACATACGCTTTGGTCATTTAACCTAGGTTATGTTATTCCTAATGATTCAAAACCATTAGTTCCCATAAACAAATCTCACATAACAATTACGGATTATAATGAAATTCTAGCAATGGATTTATAAATAAATAATCTAATGATAACAAGAATAAAGATCATTTATATATGAAAACCCAAATCCATGTGCATAGCATAACATAATCAATTCTTAAAGAGAGAATGAACAACAAAAACAATGTAAGATATGCTTAACCAGTGTTGATGTCACTGTTGTGTCACCTTCAAATTAGATTCGGGAAGTTAGCTCTCTATGGGTCTCCAAGGAATTTGAGCTTTGCCTCTTGTTCTCTATAAAATTGAGCCTTCCACCACCTGGAATGTTTTCCCTAAATGAAACATTTCTTTTTTGTTACCAAAATGTTTCTTTTATATGAAAATGTAGGGTTTTGGGGTGAGGTGGCAGAGCAGTCACGAGTGTAACTTCTCTCTCGCAAGTGTCTCACGGCCATGAGACACCTTGCTTAACTGTGAGCCATGTCTTCATTCCTATTCATCTTGATGTTTTCTTGTCTTCTCTTATTTTTAATAATCTTCTTCTTGCACCACGAAGACAAGTGAGTGTGAATCTTTAAAAAATGGCTCAAATATAGTGCTTTTGACTCACTTTAGCTCTTTCACTTCTAAATTGTGCCTAAAACTATAAATGAACTAAAGTGAGTTTCTTAAACATTTTCGTATAATTAGTCATTATGTGTTATTGAATAAATAGACAATCAATTACGCACATGTCAATTTTGTAACAGTCGGTCTCCAAAACTACTCAGGGTTAGAGTGTTAGAATACTGAGTCATATGAGTTATATCATTATAGAGTTAATTTGGTACATTTAGAAGATGATTTTATGATTTCATTCACATGCATAATATTATCATACACATATGAATTATGATTTAAGAAAAATGCAAAGATTTTGTGTGCACTCAATTGACATATTCTAGGGTATGAAAGTTTCAAAATGATTATGACACGATTGTGCATTTCTAATGCCTTGTATTTTGGTTTACCAAAAAAAGGAATTGATGGATTACAATTAGGGATTTGGATTTAATTGTCATGATTGGAAGATTGATGAATTAATATGTACATTTAGCCTAGGAAAAATTTCAAGTGGCAAGACAAGTTGACATATGAAAATTTAGGATGACTAAGCCTATCAAATGAGTGAAAAATGGATTAGGAATTAAATGGCATTTGGCAGCCAAAAAGGAGGACATGTAGCTTACTTAATTACATGATAGTTGTCTTTAAAGAAAGACCAATCATTTCACAACGTACATAGATAAGTCATTGTCATTTTCCTTGCCTTTAAAATTTCAGCTGTCATATACTCTCTCCTTCTTCTTCCTCTCTTTGCCGAAACCTTCATCTCACCAACGCCCTTGAATTTCAGCCTTAGTTCTGTCCATCACCACCCTAAAATGATGCAAAATCCTTCATAAAGAGCGCTAGAGAGGCTGAACATTCATACATATCTTGTTGTCAAAATCTATCTTCATTTTTTGGTCATGGCGGAGCCCATCATACTTCGTCAATGTTCTTGAATTGTTCTTGCACGTGAGGCTAAGCAAGCTTCACATTTGAGGTGGCATTTAAGATAATCAAGTAAGTGAAGTACTAACCTATTTGGAATATGTTAGCTGAATTTTATTGTGGTTAGTTAGGGATGGACTGAATGTGGTGTTGGTGTTGAAGATGTGCTGGAAAATGGAGAATGAATGGGTACTTTTTTGTTCTGTTTTTGCATGTACAAAAATATTAGTTTATAGGTTGTTGTATGGATGATTTAAGTTGGGATTTAAAATATAATTTATTAGGAATTCAAGCTAAAGATAGGTGTTATTAAGGCATTTTCAAATCTGGAGAAATTAGAGTTGTAGGTGTGTTTGTAAAAAATAATTGTTAAAGACATAAGTAAGAAGAATTCTGTAAGCCTTAGTGTAACCAATATGGAAGTTAAATTAACTTGAATTGAAGTAACCTTAAAGGACATGAAATCTGGAAAAATTCAGGTGTTAGTGATGTCTCTAGGATTGTAAAATTCGTGAAGTATTAAAGGTAGTAAAGTTGCACACATTAGTGATTTTGATGACAAATTGTGGAATTTTAATTTCAGCCTTGTGTACATGTTGAGCCAGCTGAGAAATTCCACTCTAAATTAGTATATTGGGACTTGATTAAGGCTAGTAATGAGCCTAGATTGTTTCTTGATTAATTGGATAAGAGCTCGATAAGGTTATGTAGTTAATTGATGTCATAACCTAAAGAATGGACTGATGTGGTTGTATTCAAAGTAGGAAATTATGATTTGTTAAAGTAATGAATGTGTTTTTTTAATGCAAACTAGATCTTAAGGACATAATTAATGTGTATAAGGTTTGGATGAATGAGCATTGAAGAACATGGCGTAATTATGAATAAGAATTGGATAAATATATGAATATATATGACTGGAAAAATTTTAGTGAACATATAAATCTAGCTTATTGAAATTCTAGATTTAAAGTAACAATTGTGTGTGTGTTAAAGAGGCTTTTTAATTATGAAAATGTAAAAGGGTAAGTGTAATGTATGATTGATGAATTTGGAGTAAATCATGTTGGAGTTGAAAATATAATGCCCTGGAAAGCAAGTGCATTTACATATAACTTAATTTTTTTCCAGTTACTTTTGTAATTAAAAATATTTATTATTAATAAAACAAAAGAGTTTGGTTTTATTTGTATGAGCATTATATATATCTATTCATAAGGTACCAAGATTCTTTTGTAAGTAATAAACACATACATGGAAATGTATGGGAAACATGTATATTATTAGAATATAAATTGGTTAATTCATAGTTGAATGATCAAGTTGGTCAATTGACTATGGTTTTTGTAATGTTGCAATTTATCTCTATGCAAGTAAAAGAGTTTACTTTAAGGGAATGATGAGTTTCATATCATGATAGTTGTTGACTATTGATAATGGCAATATTAAATGAATCTAGAATCAAATACATTTTAAAGAATAAAGTGGGTCGTTACTTTAATCTTAAAACATAGACCTTAGCATTTTGTTATTAAGAACCATAATCTTGATGAGTGGAGAACTCATATGTGTTTCATTATAATTCTTGATATATTTGGAATGGATTTGTATAGAGTATCAATCCAGTGTCTGCATGTTGGAATTATTAATTGAAACATTTATCAGGGAAAATTCACTCAAATAAAGAGTTTATAGTGATATCATCACTTTTAGATGTTTTGACTAAGTTTGGTGACTAAACTAGTGCCAGTAGTTTGATGGACTAGCTACCCATCAAGTCTTCGCAACAAGATGAGATCTTGTTTGTTAATCACCATATATAGTAAAAAGGAGATCTAGAAGGAAAAACCAACATAAGGGCAAAACAATAATTTTACCCTTTATTGAGTGGATGGCTATAATATGGTTCATAATAAAGTTTACAATTGGACATCTTATTTGAAACATGTATTCTCACAATACTTAGCAATTCAAGAGTTCAACCAATTGTCTTTAGAGGAATGAGATTTGATTAATAAGCTAGAATTAATTCTAATTAGATTAAATTAATTCCGGGTTTATTGGAGCTTGAATTATATAAGTCCAATTAGATTCCCCATTTGGTTTCTAGGAAGGTTATCAAGCAAAGTAAGAAATATAAATAGAGATTTTAAAACCCATGATTGAATGTTAGGGTTACTTTATTAGAAGCCCAAATCAACATTTTATATTAGGCTTGACTTTGGTTTGGTTTGATTAATTAGATTAATTAAATTAAAACAAAGTTAGGAAAGAAAGAAGAAGGGCATATTTCGGTTTTTTATACCTAAATGTGTAGCTGCCCATTTAGCATTGAATTGCTAAATTAAAGATGGTTTTTATAATGCTTTATCATCATTAAATGGAGTAATGATCTTATCATTAAATGGTTTAATGGTTGTCTTTTAATTATGGCATATAATGTAACCTTTTAGCGTTCATTTCATTAAAGATAGGAAGTGGTGTACTTTATGTATTTTTTTCTTCCTTCTTTCATCTGTAACTGAAAATTAGAAGGTCTTATTTAGGTTATTGGTCTTTTCATATAGCCATCTTAAACAAATGAGAAGAGTCTCATTTATTAGCTTCTTTATGATTGATTAAAGAATGAAGTGATGCATTGGATGCACATCACATCTTTGTTTCATGATAACCAAAATTGATAAGGAGAGGAAGAAGTGTTCTTGCATTTTATTTTATGACTAACTTTCTCCTCTCATGCATGCATAGCCAAAACTTGAATGAGAAAAGTCTCATTTTTGGCTTCTTCCTTCTAAGAAAAATCTCCACAAAAATATTTCTTCTCCTTTCCCACCAAAGGATCATTTTAATTAAGTTATCCAAGAAGAACAAGTGGTGGATCTCATTTCTTGAGATACAATAACAAGGAGAGGATACATTGACAAAGGAAAGGATGCAAAGGTGAGGAGTCAAAGCTGTAGCAAGGAGTCGGTATATTTCTACCACCTTGTTCTTATGTAAATTATTTTCCTTATATCGTATCATGTATAGCTGAAACATGTTGATTCGGTTATGTTATTTCCGCCGCATTTTTTATTTCGAAAATTTTTTGAAATCTACGGTTTAACCAAATCTTGCATGCTTTAGTTTTCGATCCAACAAATCAAGCTAACTTAAAGGTATAAACCTGATTGCAAAATGGTAGTATACATGTTGTAATGTTTGAATGATCTTAGGTTATATAAGTACCAATCAACTAGTCAAAATCTATGCATAAGAATATATATCTAAAAAGTCAATTAAACATGCATTGAAACATGACATATATACATAAGCATGATTGTATATTTATATGATTAAACAACTTAGTGATTTGTGAACTATGTGTATATGTATTACATGATAATAGACATGCAAGGTGATCGTCAGAATCCAGACATTACTATAACATCAAGGCAATAACATTTATGGAGTTTACTGTGAGTCAACTTAGATATGTAGACTCACTTATATGTGCTCCTGTGTTAATTGTGTGTTTAATATTAAATGCATGTACAGTTGAATGATAAATGCCAGACTTAGGTCCAAGGAGTCAATTATATAGCATAAGCACACAAAAATGAAAGGTAATAAAAGTATAGCAAATGAAATGATACATCTCATCATATTGAAATGCATGATCAGTTAAAGAAGTTGTGACTAGAGTGACCGTTGTACAGAAAAGAACTTAAGCTCAAAATTATGAAAAAGAGCCTCAGGCTCTGATAGCATGGACTTAGTGATCATGATTTTTTGATGTGTATAAGTTCCAATTAATAACCTCAATAATCTGTAAGTGTATGGATCATTTGCATAGTACCTAAGGTGTCGATCCCACGTGGAAGGATAATCTAATCCTAAAATCTAAGGCCAAAACAATTCGTAATAATTTAAAATGTAACAAAACTAAGGCAAGATTTTAATTCATACATGCAACTCAATTCTAAGAATTAATTACAAAATATTAAAAATAGCAGTTGCAACCACTCTCAAGAGTCAACCTAAGGAACTATAAATTGATAGAAAGGGGAATTTTTACGTATCTTTAATGCTAACCTAATTGATTATAAATTATTGGATTATTGGTCCTAGACGATCGTAGGGTTGATTACTCTCTCTCGAGTTATAACCATTAAACATAAATTGTAAACCTTAATCACATTATGGAAAATTGCAATCTCTCAATTAACAATCTATCCAAATCCCTAATTAGATGCCAAGTTGTCCAATAAACTATGAGGAACCTATATGAGATCTATCTTCACACAATTACCGGTTTGAATAATTTCTTGCTCTTATTAAATCACCTAACTCTCGCTAGCTCAATTTAATCATTTTTCATTTGATTCACCCTTTCAGTCTATTACAAAATTATGCAATTATAAAAATCAATCACAATAAATCCAATAAACATAAGCAATCAGATTTTATTAAATTAAAAATAAAAAAACCTGAAGGTGAGTATAGAATATCTCAACATTCATAACCCTATCATAATAATGCTATTTCTAATTCTGTATAACAAAAAATGGAAAACAATAAGAAATACGACACTAAACTAGGATGGGAGGTAGCAATGTCGAAAACTTTTGATCTAGGAAGTACATCGATATCGACTTCTCCACTTCTCTCTTACTCAATCTCTCAACCAGTCTCTCTAAGGATTGTCCCCAAAATGGCTGATGCAAAAACTCCTTCTTTTTGTTCTTGTTGTTCTATTTATGTTCTCCTATGTTTAGGGCTGAACTAGGTTTTTGTGGGGTCTGAAAGGCCTAAAAAATCCTTTGAAACGCGAAGTTTGGAAGTGGCTACATATTTTCCTGACGCAGGGCCACGGTTATGGCCTACTCCTAGGCTTTCTATCACAATCTTGGCACGTAGGCCATGATTGTGGGCCAACTTTGGTGGTTTTGTCACGATTGTTGCCTATTGTTCCAATATCGTGTGTCATTATTTTAGCTCTAAAACTTCTTCGTTCTTCAATGTTGACCCTGAAACACTAACAATCATATCAATGTACCTAAAAAATATAATATTTAAGCTTAAAGACTTTACTAACCCATAAAACATGTCAAACACAAATAATTAACAAAGTAACACAATTTCAAATTATTATAATTTTATTTTTGAAAATTTAAAAAAACATAACTACACAATAATTTAAACCTAACTGCTAAACGTGCTAATTTTTGGTCATTAACTTGACCCTGTATCATAGAAAACTCAGCAGGGATCAATTATAAGTCGCTTGCTTCCACCCTTCTTGTTCAACATCAATTTTGTAGCCTGTAAGTAAGCTACAAATTGCAAAATGATTAGAAGGACAATATTGATAAATTTAATTAATTTTAGTAATGTCTGTTTCATTAAAAAACTGTCAATAAGATAAGGAATAATGAAACTCCTTGAATCTTCCATCGAATCCAATAGTTTGTCTTGTAAGAATGTGAGTTGTTCTCTTTCTTCCCTAATCACCTTCGTCTCCTCTGCTTCTTTCACTTCACGAATAGATGCTTTCGTAGCTTCTTTAAACTGGATGTCTATTGTCATTTGTTCTTCATCATTTTGTTCTTTAAAAGATTCAAACACATCAATTATCCTGGATGAGCTACTATCCTTCATATTCTTTAATTCATCATTCATATTGATTGTCTCTTGGTTATCATTAATTGGAAGGATAAGGTTCTTTTCATTATCATTTGCCTAAGATTTTATGTTCAAATATGGTATATTCAAAACTGGTGAATAAAAGGAAGGGTTGGCATTCTTTTCTTCAGTCTCTTTCTTCGTCTCTTGGTTTTCATTAAGGTGGAGTTCAGTTTGGTTTTCCATTGGTCCTTCTGGATCTCCCCTATTCGTAGGTGTGATAGCCTCATATTGCTCTCTTTGATGCATTTCCATATTACTTAAACGGTCTTCTATACTTCTCATTGTTGCATTCCATCATTGTTCTTTTCATTTCTTCATGACATCTAGCTCTTCAGATGCCTCCTTTCTCATTCTAAGATGTTTTATTGTATCTCTACTTTATGCCTCAAACTTCTTTCCCTATTGTTTTACAAAAACAAAAGATAGTAAGAAAAACTTAGACTAAAGAACTAAACTAATTGCCTCCTCCATAACAGCGCCAAAAAATTGATCATGATATTTTTATATGTATAAGTTCTAATTAATAACATCGATAATCTGCAAGTGTATGGGTTGTTCGTGTAGTACCTAAGGGGTGAATCCCACTAGGAGGGATAATCAAATCCTAAATTGTAAGGCCAAAACAATTCACAATAATTCAAAATGTAACAAAACTAAAGCAAGAATTTAATTCAATCATGTAACTCAATTTCAAGAATTAATTACAAAAATATTAATAAATAGCAATTGCAACTGCTCTTGAGAATCAACCTAAGGAACTATTAATTAAGAGAAAGGGGAATTTTTAACTATCTTTAACACTAACCTACTTGATTATAAATTATTGGATTATTGGTCTTAGACGATCCTAGGGTTGATTATTGTCTCTCGAGTTATAACCATTAACCCTAAATTGTAAACCCTAATCAGATTATAGAAAATTACAATCTCTTAATTAATAATCTATCCAAAGCCCTAATTAGACCTAAAGTTGTCCAATGAACCTTTACGACATCTTTCTTTAGAAAATTACCGATTTGATTAATTTCTTGTTCTTATTAAATCACTTAACTCTTGTTAGCCCAATTTAATTATTTCTCATTCGATTCACCCTCTCAGTCTATTACCGAATTATGTAATCACAGTAATTAATCACAATAAAACCAATAAATACAAACAACAAGATTTTATTAAATCAAATATAAAAAACCCAGAGGTGAGTATAAAATATCTAAACATTCACAATCCTATTATCAAGCTGCTATTTCTAATTCTATACAATAGTAAAAATGGAAAGTAATAGGAAATATGATTTAAAATGAGGATGGGAGGTAACAGCATCGAAAACTTCTGATCCAGGAAGTAAGTTGATATCAGGTTCTTCTCCACTTCTCTCTTCCTTCTTCTCTTTCTCAATCTCTCAACAATGCTCCCTAGGGATTCTCCCCAAAAATGGCTGATGCAAAAGCTCCTTCTTTTTGTTCTTGTCGTTCTATTTATGTCTTTTGTATTTAGGGTTGATCTAGAGTTTTTTCGGGGTCCGAAAAGTCCAAAAATCCCTCAAAATGTGAAGTTTAGAAGTGGCTACATATCCACTTGATGTAGGGCCGCGGTCATGGCCTACTTTTATGCTTTCAATCACGTTTATGGCATGTAAGCCACGATCGTGGGTTAACTCTGGCGCTTTTTTTCATTATCATTACCTATTGTGCCATGATTGTGGGTCATTGTTTCAGCCCGAATGTCTTTAAAACTTCTCCATTCTTTGATGTTGACCCTGAAACACTAACAAACACATCAAAGTAGCTCAAAAATATAATATTTAAGCTTAAACTTTGCTAACCCATAAAACACTTAAAACCCAAATAATTAACAAACTAACGTAATTCTAACCTAAACACATACTAATTGATTGAATTAATAGCTAAACATATATCAAACTATTCCCTAAAACAAGATGTATTTTACACTTATGAAAATCCCCACACTTAAACATTTTCTTTTCCTCAAACAAACAAAAACAATTAAACAAATAAAAAAAGCACAAAACACGCATATGCAATAATGAGACAATAACGTCAACTTAGTGAAACAAATTTAACTATAAATACAATCCTTCAAGTCATTCTAACTTAATAATAAGCGAAATATGAGTCTAAGCACGTTAGAATAAATATACAAACTATTCAAAAATTTAATGTTAAGTCTATTAGCCTCTATCACTTGCACATGCATATTAAGAATCGTTCAGTCAGAATAAAAGGGTAGCTATTACTCAGCAGGTTTTCAGGAAAAATCAAGCTATTAATAAATTTGGTAGGTTTTTATTTGAAAACAATCTTTCTTAAATTTTTCTTTAAGCACATGAACCTAATCTTTTATGTGGAAACAAACATTTGTGATGAATTTTGATTCGGTTAACTAAGTGATTTCGTTATTATCCTACTTAGTTGGAGTGTCATTATAGCCTTTTCAGACGAAGGCACACATTTGGGATACATGTCAATTCGGTTACTCAGCTACATCACATTCTCAACTAGTTGCTAGCTCTATCATATCCTAAAGGCCAACGGAATAGTTATTTTAGTTAAAATTATACAATTTTGTTTTACACAAAATTTTACCCAACTTATTGCTTTAGCTAATCATTCTCATAAAAATGTGCTAATAATGCCACTTATTTTATTAGCGTAAAATTATAAAGGAGCATGGAAAAATTCTTAGGTTGAAAGAACTAACATCGTATCCTAATTAACCAGCATATTTAGCCCTAAGTAACTTAAGTAAAAAATTTCACAAGTTAATAAATCGTCATAACCTAAAGGGTTATGTTTAAGGCTAAATCTATCTCGTTAAGTCCTAGCCATTGATTCAAACAATGCACATCATGTAACCTAGACAAAGTATAATACAATATACAAAATTCACATGCAAGGTAAAACATACAACTCTCCTACACTTAAACAACATATTATCCTCAATGTGAGAAGGATACACAGACATACTAGGGGAAATAAAACATAATATATGAAAAACATAAGAAGAAAAGGGTTAGAACACAAAACTGTCAAGGTGACCGAGGTAATGACGATGTCAAAGATGGAGACCAAATGTGCTTGATGCTGAGCTGGCTTTCATATCTTATAACTGATTCAAAGAGAGTAAGAGAGTTAGTGATCCTAGATCATTTGAAATTATTAAAATTTTATTTTTGAAATTTAAAACAAATCTAACTTCGTAATAATTTAAACATAACCACCAAACGACCTAATTTATGGTCATTAGATTAACCTTGTATCATTGAAAACTCAACAGGAATCAAATATAAGTGGCTTGCTTCCACCCTTCTTTTTCAACATCAATTTTGTAGCCTGTAAGTAAGCTACAAATTGCAAATTGATCAGAAGGACAATATTGATAAAGTTGAGAAAACCAATTAATTTCAATAATGTCCATTCCATTAAGAAATTGGGAATAATGAAACTCCCCGAATCTTCCATAGAATCCAATAACTTGTCCTATAAGAGGGTGAGTTGTTCTCTTTCTTCCTTAATCACCTTCGTCTCCTCTGATTCTTTCGCTTCACAAATAGATACTTTCATAGCTTCTTCAAACTTGAGGTATGTTGTCATCTATTCTTCATCTTGTTTTGCCTTAGAGGATTCGAACACATCAATTATCCTAAATGAGCTACTATCCTTCAAATTCTTTAATACATTATTCATGTTGAATGTCACTTGGTCATCATTAATCGAAAGGATAAGGTTCTTTTTACGAACATCTACCCAAGATTTTTATGTTCAAATATGGTATATCAAAAACTGGTGAATAAAATGGAAGGTTGGCATTCTATTCTTCACTCTCTTTCTTCATCTATTAGTCTTCAATAAGGTGGAGTTCATTTTAGTTTTCCACTGGTCCTTCTGGCTCTCTCCTATTCGTAGGTCTGATAGCCTCATATTGCTCTCTTTGATGCATTTTCAAATTACTTAGAAAGCCTTCCACACTTCTCTTACAAAATTTATAGGAAGGTTGTCTCACACGAACTCTAGGTTGTGAATAAATGAGGCATGGTTTTCTATTACTTGCTCACTTTGCTCTTTTAGTCTCTTTTGGCCCTCTTCCATGTCCATGAGCTTATTCATGATCTTGTCCAATTTAGAATTTCATGAACTGGACTCATCTTGCTGAAGTCCTAATAGGTCTTAACGTCCTAAATGAGTCCTTACATTGTTGGACCAACATAAATTAAGGTGGTTCTTCCATGCCAAAGTGTATATGTTCTAGTAAGGATTGTTACTTCCCAAACCATACTGTACCTTATTGTAATTCGCAAAAGTTCCTTGCTCTCTATAATATATATCTTCCATCATTCTTCTTTTCATTTCTTCTAGTTCTTCATATGTCTCCTTTCTCATTCTAGGATGTGTTACTGTGTCTCTACTTTAGTCCTAAAATTCTTTGTTTATTTTAAAAAATATATTAAAAAATCCTAGACTAAAAAACTAGACTAATTACCTCCCCGACAGCAACGCCAAAAACATAATCATGATCTTTTAATATTTATAAGTTCTAATTAATAACCTCAATAATCTACAAGCGTATCAGTCATTCACGTAGTACCTAAGGTGTCAATCCCAAGATGAGGGATAATCTAATCCTAAAATCTACGGCCAAAACAATTCCCAATAATTCAAAATGTAACAAAACTAATGTAAGAATTTAATTCAATCATGCAACTCTATTATAAGAATTAATTACGAAAATATTAATAAATAGCAGTTGCAACCGCTCTCAAGAATCAACCTAAGGAAATATTAATTGAGAGAAAGGGGAATTTTTAACAATCTTTAACATTAACTGATTAAGCCCAAGTTTATTACATAAATTGGCGACATTTTCATGACTTTTGCTATACTTTTTGACTCCTATCTCTAG
>JAOSBN010000004.1:10663359-10685780 GCA_027563595.1 Erythroxylum suave | reverse complement strand
CATTGTTCACTCTTGATTAAACTCTAATCAAGAAAAGTCTAACTACAAGGCATAAACCCTAACTCAGGAATCTATAATAATGTAATCAGACTTGACAATGTAAAATAACTCCCTTTTGAAGCCCATCAAACTCAAGCCATCGCTACATCTTCAAGAGGAAATGGTGTTTAGCCAAGCATCACTTCGGGAGCACTCACTGCTACAAATACTCTGGTAGCATCCATGGCAACAACAACCAGGTGAGAGCGACGATGAGAAGTGAAGAAGATCAGTGATGGATGAAGGTCGAGAGTGAAAATGTCGAGTGTTTCTGTCGGCTCTCCCATCCTAGAATGTATTTTTCTGTGTCTGCCCACTCTCTGTCCCCCCGAATGACCTAATTTGGCATGTTTTTAAATGTAGGGTCGCGGGTTGGGTCAGAACAGTGAGAGAATTTTCCAAATATGGTCTGGTTTTCGACGTTTCATCGCGGTGACAGATGGACTCGTCGCGGCGTTATGTCTTTCCCGGATCCTTCGCCGAGGCGTGGGAATTAATCTTCGCCGCGGCGAGCTTTCCCCGCAAGTTTCGCCCACTCTTCATTCTTCGCCATGGCAACAGTTGGGCTCGCCGCGGCATTCTTCTTCCGAAAGCTATCTCCTGTTGACTTCAATTTAACATATTGACTCCCTTCTCCTTAAGCATCATACAATTAAAGAAATAGCAATTTGCAGTATCAATTGTTCTTATAAAACTTAAGAGACGCAATGAGTATGTAAATTTTTAAAGACATTTTTACCTTTTCACCTTTTTACCACCTATGTATTCAATTCTTACTTAACTTTCACCTTCACTTTCATTTTCACTTTATCTCTCTAAAACTCCAGCATCCAAATGCTCTTAAATCTCTTTAGAATTTTTCAACCTCAAATTTTTCTAAACCGTTATCGAGATCATACCACGTGTCAAGCAAATAGCTCGACAAGAGCCGTATGGACGACAACAAGTGGCGAGACTAGGGAGACGGAACTGAGTAGTGGACTTCAAAACACCATTTCCTATCTACACCGAGGAGGTACTCATTTTCAATCCCTTCGTTCTAGGCAAATTGTAGTTCATAGATACTTTGATGTGGATACATTAGATTGGCTAGAATTGCGTGAGTGGGTAGAAACCCTAGTCGAGAGGATCCTGTGGGGCTAGTTCATTAAGTTTCAATTTCCTGTTTATGAGGAGCTTACATTAGAATTCTTCACGACCTTGACCTTTGACTATAAAAACACAAAAGAATTATGGTTTAGATTGGGAGGACAAGCATATGAATTAAATGTAGAGATCATGTGCAAGATGTACGAATTCCCCGAATCCTCCATCGTTGACCAACATGATGATTTCCATGCTTCCCAATACTAGCACGAGCTTACTGAGATTGAACATTTCTAAGCCAAGAATGCACACAACAACAACATCCGGTCCCATGAACACTTACTACTGCACAAATTTATGTGTCGGCTAGTTTTTGATAAGTCAAAATCCAACAAGTGTTCCACCAAGGAACTTTTTATGGTGCATGGACCGTAGCATTCCAATATGCACATCTACGCATATTCTGAATGTCCTTTCTACAGCTCCGTGTAAACAGGGCAACCATCGTGGAATGGGATACATAGTATCTGCCATTGCCGAACATTTTGGTGTGGAATGAAGGGGGTTAACAGTTCAACTCCCTGACTTCCTCAACCACCATCACTTATTTCGTGCAAAGATCATCCATTCCACCAACATGAGTCTGTGGGACATCAATGAAAAGACACATGTGCGGACTAGGGCAAGTTAGGCGAGATTAAGCTCTGCAACATCTTAACATGTACAAGTTGACTCAACAAGTGAAGAATCAAAAGAAGAGGAAGAAGAGGACCAACGCTGGACGAAGGTTTTGGATGCAATTTGCCAAACCAATAGAACACTAAAGGAGATGGTGCATACACAACAATGTTACAGCCAAGAGATCCGACGACTCTATTGGTATTTCAACTCTCAAGGTGTTCAATTATGACCTCCAACACCGTCACCACCTCCGATTCCATAAGATTTATTTCTAGCCCAGTTGTTTCTTTTAATTTTCTTCCCTAAATTAGCCTTCAATTCTAGGTTGTTTCTGTTTATTTCTATTTTTATTTTCATTTTAAATTTTATTTGTTTTGTTTACTTTAATTTCATCTTTCCTTTTTGTTTATATGTTTATGTGTGCTCCTTCTCACATTCAGGACAATATGTTGTTCAAATGTGGGTAGGGATTTTATGTTGTTACTTTTGTATGTGATTTTTGCATATCGTATGATGGTGTTAGATTGCATTGTGCGAAATGTGTCAATGTGTCAATGACTTAGATTGAGTGAAATTCTTTTAATTTTGAGCATAGTCTATTAAATTATGAACAATCATTAGCCTGTGAAATTAGTGAATTAAGGGGCATTTGGATAAATATACAACCTAATTAGGACTTAATGTAAATTTAGCACCCTCTAGATTGTTACTGTCATTCATAATTTGAGGTCTTTTAGCATAAGTAGCTTAACTAATATTTTTCATGAAAATGAATAGCTAAGAGCAACAAGATAGGCAATAATTCAAAAAAATGTTAGTTAAATAAATTGTTATTCTACTGACCTTCGGTTTATGAATAGAGCTAGTAGCTAGTTGAAAACATGATAATAGTTGAGTAACCAAATTGACATGTATCACAAATATGTGCCTTCACGTAAAAAGGCTATAATGACGTTTCAACCAAGCTATTAATAAATGACTTAGTTAAGTAACCGGATCGACATTTATCACCAATGTTTGCCTCCAAGTAAAAGTGTAAGTCTCGATTTAATAATAAAAAAATGTATGTCTAAATAAAAACCTACCGAACTTGTGATAAGCTTGAATTTTCATGGAATATATTTAGGAACAATTACACAGTTTGAGGGATCGAAAAATTGTTTATGTGTGTGTACAATCAAAAAGGGTAAATAAGTTAACACTTAGGTCTTGATTAACTTGTATAATTAGTTCAAAGCCCCTAGACACATATTTTGCATGTTAATGATTTGACATAAATTGAATGATTGTGTCCAAGATTAAATTTATTTTATGAAGATTAGAGTCGTTGCCTCATTATTGCATTGTGTGTTTTGTGTTGTTTATGTGTTTGTTATTTTGTTTGCTTGAGGACAAACAAACATTTAAGTGTGGGGATGTTGATAATTATGTTTTGCATGATGTTTTAGGGTGTAATTTGTTATATAATTAGTGTGAATTTAAGTGTTAAGTGTGCATGTAGGGTTTAATTATGTTAGTTTGTGTGTTTAAGTGTTTTTATGGATTAGTTTGAATCTTTGAGCTTAATTGTTATATTTTTTAAGTACCTTGATATGTGTATTAGTGTTGTAGTGTAAATGAGGAAGAACGATAAAGATTTGAAGAGTTTCAGGCCAAAATATATAGGCCACGATCGTGTACATTGGCCATGATCCTGACAGATAAGGAAGAGTCAAAAGCAGCCAGGCTATAATCGTGCACATTCAAGCACGATCATGATAGAGAGCATTCAGTTAGGACACGAACGTGAGAGAAAGATTAAAGTGCCAGCCACGATTGTCGCAAGCAGGGCCACAATCGTGCCCTGTGTCAAGGTGACACGAAAACTTGACTTTTAAGTGATTTTTTGGACTATTTCGACCCCGACTTTGACCTAGGGCTTCCACAAAATAAATAAAATTTGATGTGACAGCCAACAATAGTCTTTAAAGAGCCCAGAGAGTCGTGCAAAAGAGTGTAATTCCATCAATTTTGAGAGAGACATAAAGAGAGACCAAGAGATTGAAGAAGGATACAAAGGAAGAGAGACACGAAGATGAGCTAGACACGACATACTTCCTAGGACATGTGGTTTCCCGTTGTTTCCGCTTTCGAAATTCTGTTCTCAACAGTATTTTGCATTTATTTTAGTTTTATTTATGTATAGAATTGAAATAGGTGTTGAGAGTCATCGTGTTGAATGTTGAGTTTACGTTTATACTCACCTTTGGATCTTGATTTTTGAGATTAATAAAATTAATTGATTGTGTTTTTTATTGATTTGATTGTGATTTCACTTCTGCTCTTAATAATTCAGCAATAAACTAAGAGGGTAAGCCGGGTAAAAATCATTAACTTGGGCTAACAAGAGTTAGGTGAATCGATAGGTAGAGAGTTGAATCAAACCGGTAGAGTCTTGTAACAAGAGATCAAACATAAATTCCTGGTAGGTTAATAGACAATTTTAGAACTAATTTAAGTTTTGGACTAATTGTGTATCGAGAGATTGCAATTTTCATCATTTGAATTAGGGATTATCAATTAGGGTTAAGAACTATAACTTGAGATAGAGTAATTTATGCTAAGACCGTCTAGACCCGTTAATTCAATAATTGCATAATTGGTTAGGTTTTCTTAGGGTTATGAGTTGGCTATTTTGTTAGTCTTTGGCACTTTAAATTCTCATATTTGATTGTTAATTGATTTAATTTCTGCATTAGTTATTTGTTTAGAATTATTGTCATTTAGGGCGACCTGCGATTATAGGACTAGTTTCCCTTCCTTGTGGGATCGATACCTTATGTACTACACGAATGACCCATGCATTTACAGTAATTACCAAGGTTATAAATAGTAAAACTTAACACGTGTAACTTTGAGTGAACATCTAGTTAGAATGTTTTCAGTTAGCATCCCATTTCTTATTGTACATTTTGTATGGAGTAGTAAACACAAACACATTGTAAAGTATCCTTTTTAGGCTGAGCATTCTTCATTAACTCTACATCCTCATATAATTTAATTTGGACAAGATATAGCAATCTTAGATCCAATATTCACTAAAAGTGTTGTGTTTTTTAACAAACATATAAATCAAATTGTCAAAACATGATTTTTAATGTAATCATCAACTCCAAAATTCCAAAGTACATGATGTTAAACATAATTTAGCTAAAGCTATATATTTAGTTTAATTTAATTTTAAATCAAAATGTAATATAAATCATGTAAACAAAGACTCACAAAAATTTATGAAAAAGAATGTAATAATAGAGACATAGCTACAAGTAGGACATAACATTGATATAAATGGGATTTATTCAAACTCCACGACCTATTATTTGCTTGCCAGGTAGAATTATAACCAAGATTGGTTGATCATTGAACTTAAAATACAGCACCTTTCAATGAATCTCATATCCTTCCTACCAAACGTTATGCAAATGGCAAAGAATACAAGTCTCTAAATCGCATGTTGACTCAATCTATTAGAGTTACAATTCATATTCCTAATAACTTTTACATAGAAAATAAGTAACAACCAATAAAAAATGTTATAACCCTAAATTGTTGTTTTGGGGATTTATAATTTTTAAAACCTTCAATTCTTGAACCACAATTTAGGGTTCCAAATTTTTGATGTCAATATCAATCTCTTATATAATTAATATGGGCTCATAACTTATAAAAATAATAGCTAAGCATGATTGATGGAACTCTAACAAAAACTAGGATTTCATTAGTTTAATGGACAAATTATATGATTTTTAAAATATGGTTACTAATCAATAATCCCAAACTTTCCACAATTTTGCAATTATACCCCAAAGTTTAAAAGTGGCAATAAAATATCCAAACTTTCAATTTTTGCTAAAATTTTTAATTACATATGCCAACACTTAGGCTAGTCCATTCTATATTTTATTAAAATTAAACTAAATAATATTGAAGAAAAAATGAAGAAAAAACCTAAACTTACTTTTTCCTCTAGCCTACCCCTATTTTTCCAAAACATCTGCCACACTTAGAGCACCCTCCCATCTACCTAACATCCAATGATGTCATTCAAAGTTGTCTTTTGTGTCTCTTCTCTGGTCAGAACACCATTCCATCTTCCTATCATCTATCTATTGCCCAACTTTCTTGTCCCATCAGCCCATATTTTCCCTCTGTTTGACATAGTGAGAACACCTTTATGTCTGCCCACCATCTACCTAAAGTCATTTTATTTTGCCTACCATATGCCACACTTATTCTCTTCCTACCTTCTTTCTCTCATTTATGATATGTTTCTTTGACAATTGAACATATCTATCTATAAAACTAGCCATTTTCCTTATAATTTCTCTTTGTCACAAAAGTGAGCAATTTTGTCATTATGACTCCATTTATTACAAGACTCATTATTCTGAGCTAGACGATCGTGATTGGTGTGATTGTTCTGCCCAATTTCCATCATTTGGCATTATTAGTGTGTTTATCAATAGTTACTTCTATCAATTAACTAATTAAAGAAACTAGGTTAGTCTATTAATGTGAATTGATGCTTTTTCGTGTGAATTGATGCGCCTTTATAATATATGTCTTGAATGAACTATAATTGCAGTGTAATTGCATGCTCTAGTTAAGTTTCTCATGCTAAAATGATTAAATGTTTTATGATGAAATGAAACAATATGTGTTGAAGAAGAAATAAAATTCATGAACATTTGAACATTAAACAATATATATGTACAAATAATAATATTTTTTTCATATGTTAGCTGAGATGTGCATGAAATGTTTCAATCATTACTTTATGGTATGAAAATAAAAGTGGAAAAATATAGGGTAACTATAAGGTAAGTGTCTTAAGCATAATAGTAACTAGCCTATTCAGTAGTAGTTACTTGATCAATACCGAGTACTTTTCCTACAGGAACACCCATACTGTCAATTATTATGTTGTTCTTTCCATCTTCTAAACCCGGAACCATATCGAGCACATGAAAATCGACACATACCCAGGCTAAAGATACTTAGAATACCCTTAACCCGACTATGCAAGGCTAACTGAATATCAATCTTAACGACAATGCAAAATATTCATACATAAAGTCATTTACAAACTACAAGACAGACAATAGTTAATTTACAAAATTATAAAGCATATCGATAATAATCATGAGCCGCTATACAACAAAAGTACAAAGCAGAGAAGACCCCATGTGAGGTAATGCCTTGAAAATATCAAAAGACGGCACAAACTACTCAAAGCTTCAAGCTCACCAAATTAACCTATATGGTTGGAAAACAGAGGGGGTGAGTACACTGTGTACTCGGTGAGTGGGAAAATGACATATATCACAAATAGAACCCAGTACATACCAAAATGGTCTAAATAACCTAAGGTCGATTTTACACATCTAATATGCATATAACCACCTATGAAGTGAATATACATGACATAAAAATACATAGACCTAGTCTATGACTCATCCCATACTAGTTAGGAACCATATAGAACTAGCCTATTAATCACTAATTCAGTAAACATAGGTTTCAGTTCCAGTACATAAGAGTAGAAAAGTATCATCTGAAAAAAAAAAACAAATCTTGTCAAGAAGCCAAATCTCATAATTTGCCAAAACAGGTATATGTATCATCACTAATCGACCAAACTAGTGTGCACACCCACCGACCCTGGTGTTGGCTTGACTTTCATCTGTGGTGAGTCCAGACTATGGTAGACAAGAGCGTCACGACCCTAGGTGATGACCTCGTCAGTGACCAGACCTCTAGATGTGCAATCACCAGCAAGTCCTATAGAATTGTGTCCTTACAAGGACTTGACTTTTATATACCATCGTCAAAGGTATAGGAGTAGCTTAATCTGTTGTGCCCAATACACGATTGGCCAATGGTTTCCTCACCAATCACAAAATCATATACAAATATTAAGTACAAAAATTCATGTAAGGTACCACGCCTTATTTATCGGTCCAACCAATAAAATGGAACCTTGTCATGGCTCTAAGCCAAAAGAGAACACATACATGCAGCATAAATGACTCAGTTATGCATATATAAGTTTCAAAACATTTTTCATGTAGTGAAAGTCATCTTTTTCACTCCAAGTGTAAAGTTATTCAAAAATGTAGTTTTACAAAAATCAAACATTGTCCTTTGCACTTCGATTATAGGTTTGTTGAAAACAATATCATTCCTCAAAATATGAAATAAAAAACATCAATTTCACTCCAATGTAAAGAATTATTCAAAATAATGTCATTGATTAAATACATAAGTATACTAGCATCTATTTGAGAACCAATTTTTACTATGCATCACCTAGATTCAAAATTTACATACAAGTCATAATGCATGTCTTAGGATGTCCCAATCCCATTTGAGAGATATGTTTCCCCAACTCACCTCAAAAGAAGGTGTACACTCCCTTGACTTCAACAACCCTCGGTACGAGCTCCTTGATTCACAACTCCTGAGCCTTTATACATATAAATGCAATGTATTTACTACTCAAACATATATCTCATATTTATACACCATCATATAAGTGTATAAAACACAATATAACAATTTTTAAGCTATAGGATTCGGCCATGAAGCTTCTCACATGGTTACTTCCCTTATTATTCACGTAGGCTTTCTTTTGCATTTTCTAAGGCATTTAATGCCTTTAATCCAATACTTACATCTTTCAAAGCATAACTAAGCACACATCAATCTAAGAAAAAATTCAAGTTTACTTTAAGTATACATGAAAGCCTCTTTCCAATGCACACCATCAAAATCCTTAAATCCTAAGCCAAGTTCACTTAGGCATTTTATCAAACACCTAAACGCATAAACTTGAAAGCCTCCTTCTACTGTACTTCTTCCTTATTTTTCATCCTCAATTCACATTATACATACACAATTAACACCATAGAATTCATTTAAACCATCATATTCAATCCTTTGAGAATTTCTCAAATATAATGATAGATTTGAGTTCCTTGCCCCCAAATTACTTAGAACACCTTGGTTTGGGTTAGAGAATCAAAAGGATGATGGAAATTTGACGATGACTAAAAATTCTTCTTCTCCTCCTCTTTTCTCCTTTCTTGTCCTTTCTTTTGATTAAAACAAAGTGTTTTTAATGTCATATGGTGGGATGGACAGCCACAACAAGAAGAAGGGTCTAAAATTTGACTCTTCTTTGACCAAACATAGTGAATTTGCCCTTAGCTTATGTGAAATTACTATTATACCCTCCAAACTTTCCTAAATTTGCAATTAAGCCCAAAATTTGAGAATAATCAAAATTTTATTTTCATTTTGGTCCTCAAACTTTTTCAAATTATAAATAAGTCCCTTAACACTATAAAATTACATATCGGTCCTCCAAGAATTGAAAAATTACAATTAAGTCTCTTATGTACATCAACTTTTTAAATTAAGCTTTCTAAGTGTCTAATAAGTCTATAAATCATGTTTAATCACCTTTAAGGCATTAGAACACATTTTTCTTAGCCACCATGGCCATATCTATCCAATGGAATCGATTTTACACACTTAGAAGCTTATATGTCAGAAATCTCCAAGATTTTGCATATAGATGAACTCTAAATTCATGTAAGGGCATATAACATTATATATCACTGGCATATATACCGAAAGGATTCAAATACATTTTTGAACTCATATAGAACCATGTATATATAGATATACAGTAGTATCTCTAAGTATAGACCAATACAAAAGGCTCAAAGAGTCTAATGTTACAAGTCCTCCCCCTTTCAAAAGAATTTCATCCTCGAAACTCCTAAGTCGAGGATTCAAATAAATGAGGTTACTAACATCGCATAGCATCTTCAAGTTCCCATGTCATTTCCTTGACCCTGTCGCTTTTCCAAAGAACTTTGATCGTGAGAACTTCCTTGCTACGCAATCTCTTTATCTACCAATCTAGAATCTAGACTGGTTTCACCTCAAAACTTAGGTCTTCTCTTAGCTCCACTGGAGGTCTCCAAAATATGAGACGGGTCTGGTACATATTTCTTAAGGATCGAGACATAGAACACGTTATGGATCCTATCCAAGTCTAGTGGCAATTCCAACTGATATGCCACAGTCCCGATACACTCCAAGATGCAGAAAGGTTCAATATATCGAGAGTTCAGCTTCCCTTGGCTCTAAAATTGGATTAAACCTTTCCAGGGTGATATCCAAAGGAAAATCATATCACCAACTGCAAATTCTAATGGTCGTAGCCTCTTATCCACATAACTCTTTTGACGATCCTAGGCGGCTTTCATTTCCTCCTAGATGACCTTTACTTTCTGAGTAGTAATTTCTATCAATTCAGCTCCTTCAACTTTAGTTGTACCAACCTCATCCCAACATAAAGGTGTCCTGAACTGTCTCCCATAAAGTGCTTCATATGGTAGCATACCGATACTTGTTTGATAACTATTATTATAAGCACATTCTATCAAAGGCAAGTGCTGGTCCTAGCTCCCTTGGAATTCCATTACACATGCTCTCAGTATGTCCTCTAGTGTCTGAATAGCTCTCTGACTAACCATCAGTTTAAGGGTGAAAAGTAGTACTAAACTTCAATTTAGTCCCCAAAGAATCCTAGAATTTCAGCTAAAATCGAAAGGTGAATCTTGGATCCCTATCTGATATTATGAAAACTAGCACCCCGTACAGCTTGACAATCTCATTAGTATACAGCTTTGCTAACCTCTCCAACGAGTAGGTTGTGTAGATAGGCAGAAAATGAGCAGACTTCGTTAATCTATCCACAATAACCAAATAGCATCGTGATCTTTCATTGTACAAGGTAGGCCAACTACAAAATCCATTGTCATATGCTCCCACTTCCATTCCGAAATAGGCAAAGATTGTAATATACCCACTAGCTACTGATGCTCTGCCTTTATCTGTTGACAGGGAAGTCATCTACTCACAAATTCCGCTATCTCTCTTTTCATCTCTGGCAACCGATGGCTCTCTCTAAGAGTTCTATACATCTTGGTGCTACCAGGATGCATAGCGTAAGCCGAACTGTGAGCTTCTTCCAAGATAGTTAAGCTAAGACCTTGGTCATCTAGCACATAGACTCTGTCTTAGAAGACTAACAACTCGTCTTCTCTCAGTCAAAACCCCTCATTCACTTTGAATGGCAATTTCTCTCGAATAACCTTTAACTTGGGATCTTCAACCTTGTGATCCCCCGATCTCATCAAATAGTATTAGCCAAACTTCAAATCGTGCTAGCAGTGTCCCATCATCTTTAGCTACTAAGAGTCTAACCCCAAGGCTCCGTATACTCATCAAATGAGTCATATAAGAATTTTTCCTAACAGTTACTACCAAAAAGGACTTACGACTCAGTGCATCGGCTACCACATTTGCTTTTCCCGAGTGATAGTCAATCAATAAGTCATAATCCTAAATTAATTCCAACCATCTCCTTTGTCTGAGGTTTAGCTCTTTCTGGGTCATTAGGTACTTCAGACTATTGTGGTCCCCGTGAGGCTCTTTCTAATGCACACCATCAAGATCCTTAAATCCTAAGTCAAGTTCACTTAGGCATTTTATCAAAAACCTAAAGTTATAAACTTGAAAGCCTCATTTTAATGTACTTCTTTCTCATTTTTCATCCTCAATTCACTTTATACATACATAATTAACACCATAGAATTCATTTAAACCATCAATTTCAAAAGATATTCAAATTTTCACCAACTTTCACCAAAGAGGGGGCCTTTTAGTTTTGTCTTAAAGAAGCTTCTCCATGACTCATTTCATTCATCTAAACCATGTCTCATGCATAGTCAAGCATGGAGAACAACATATCTTAACACCAAATTCAAAATTATAATGTAGAGAGAGATGAGACAAAATTGACCTAAATATTCCTTTGGTGATATCTTCTAATCCTTTGAGAATTTCTCAAATATAATGATAGATTTGAGTTCTTTGGCCCCAAATTACCTTAGAACACCTTGGTTTGGGTTGGAGAATCAAAAGGATGGTGGAAATTTGAGTGACCGAAAATTCTTCTTCTCCTTCTCTCTTCTCCTTTCTTCTCCTTTCTTTTAATTAAAACAAAGTGTTTTTAATGTCATATAGTGGGATGCACGGCCATAACAAGGATAAGGGTCAATAATTTGACTCTTCTTTGACCAAACATAGTGAATTTACCCTTTTGCCCTTAGCTTATCTGAAATTACCATTATACCCTCCAAACTTTCCTAAATTTGCAATTACGCCCAAAATTTAGAAATGGTCAACACTTTTATTTTCATTTTGGTCCTCAAACTTTTTCAAATTATAAATAAGTCCCTTAACTTTATAAAATTACATATTGGTCCTCTAAGAATTGAAAATTTACATTTAAGTCCCTTATGTACTTCAACTTTTTAAATTAAGCTTTCTAAGTGTCCAATAAGTCTATAAATCATGTTTGATCACCTCTAAGGCACTAGAACACATTTAACTCAGCCACCATGGCGATATCCATCCAATGGAATCAATTTTACACACTTAGAAGCTTATATGTCAGAAACCTCCAAGATTTCCCCTACCAATGAACTCTAAGTTCATGTAAAGGTATATAACATTATATATCACTAGCATATATACCGAAAGAATTTAAATACATTTTCAAAATCATATAGAACCATGTATATATAGATATATAGTAGTATCCCTAAGTACAGACCAATACAAAAGGCTCAAAGAGTCTAGTGTTATATAAATGTTACAAACTGACAAAAATAGACAATTCATTATTCAAAATGAATTTGATGAAAAACCCAAACAGCCAATATTTAAGACATCTTATATAGGATGTAGTGCATTGAAATATTGTTTTCTTGGTGGATGTAGGAAAATAATTAGGCTTGTATTTTTAAGACATTCCTTAGATATGCTTTGTTAGCTATTGTTGGTCTTAATGGAAACAATCACATGTTTCCTACATCTTGGGTTGTGGTTGAGGGAAAGAATTAACAATCTTGGAATTGGTTTTTGAACATTCTTGCTAAAAATCTAAATATAAGTAGGAATGGAATTGTAAGCAGTCAACATAAGGCAAACTTTAAATATCAATACGTGTGATGTTTATTTCTTAATATGCTTTGACTTCTTCAACTTACATTACTATTTTATTATAGGGTTTAATGGATGCATTAAAGAATCTCTTCCCAAAAGATGAGTATAGGAAATGTGCCCGACATACAAATTGGACTAATGTTCATAAAAGCCACACATAAAGGACTTTATTTTAGCAAGTGAAGAGTTGCACAACAGAAATGGGATTTGATTAGATAATGGAGTAGTTGAAGAATATTTCAAAGAAGGCCTACAATGATTTCAAAGTTAGGAAAGTAGAAACTTTTGTGAAGACATTTATGAGCACAAGACCAAAGCTTGAAATAATTCACAACAACATATCTAAGAAATTTAATGGATTCATTTTTGAAGCTCATATAAGAAAACTTGATTAATATGTTAGATGTTATTCAAGTTAGCTTAATGACTCAGATACATGAAAAAGAGGGATAAAATGCTCAAATCCACTTATTATATTTTCTTAATAGTGAGGAAGAAAATAGAGGTTGCATAATAGGAAATAAGACACGGTATCACCAAGACTAGTGGAAATTTGAAATTTGACGTCACTTTTTGCATTCAAGTTCGTTGTTGATTTACAAGCATGAACGTATCAATGTAGACTTTCAGATTTAATAGAAATTCCATGTAAGCATGTGATAGAAGCATAATTAACCATGTTTATACCCCATACTTGATGTATTTTTGTTTAATATTGTATACTTTAATTATAAATTAAGCACATAATTTTCTTTAAGTGTGTTTACATAGTATAACTGTCTTTATGTAATTAAAGGAGAAGAATTTGGATGAAAACATGGCATAAAATGAAGATTCAAAACATAAAAAGGATCCACAGTCGTGCACATATCTCTGGCCGTGCAAATTCACAATTAATGGCATTTTAGATATGCACGGTCTGATACACTATTGTGCATCAACCCATGCATCTCCCCAAAGTCCTAAAATTTAATATAAAAGGATATGTTCGACCTTAAATGAAGAGAGCATACTTCTGGAGATGATTCCAAAAGTGGAGAACATCCAAAGGGAAGATATTGATCCAAGGACGTCGAAAACACGAAGAAATGTTTGACTTTGTTTTTTATTATATGTAGCTAAACTTCTTTAGTGTCTAGTTTAAATGAACCATAGTTGATGTCACAATATGTTTTAATTCTTTTATTTAATACAACAACTTTGATTGATCTATTATGATTCGATTACGTGTTTAATATATGTTCTAATAGACTCGGGAATATTAGATCATAATCTAATTTCATATGTAAAGATTGGGAAATCCTAGGTTTAAATAGATCCACCATAATTGAAAGGAGTTTATTGCAATCCTAGAGATAAGATGGCATAAATTTTTCAAATTATGGTCAAACCTAATAAAAAGATTCACAAATTGGTAAAGCAATCCTATAAACTTTAATATGAGTAATTCATTTAAAAACCTTGGGATTAGTTATTAATACACTTAAGGATAGTTATTAGCATACCATAGGAATCTCCACGATCCAATAAATCAATAAAACAATTGCATAATAAAAGATCAATCAATTAAGGGTTTTTAAGGGGATTCGAAACCTAGAAGCTAATTTTTGATATCGATAGTTTTCTAAGTGATTCCTTGTTTCTATTTTCAAAGTTGTTGCCTATTTAATTTTAATTGTTTAATTTTTATTTTCTTTATTAAAATCCAAAATCGATCTGTAGGCTAGTTAATAGGAAAAATTTAATTATTAGTAATCACTGTCTTCATTGGATCGAATTGTTCTTGCCGATACTAGCAACAGCTACACCATACACTTGAGGTTATTACAATATTGACAAACTTAGAAAATTCAATGAAGTTTTTGGCGTCGTTGCCATGGATAGTGATATTAAGAAAACCTCTATTTTATTACTTTAGCCATTTTCTTTATTTTATTTCATTTTATTCTGTTATTTTTCTATTTTCTTTTAATTGAGCTTTTGTATTTATTTCTTATTATATTTTATTGTAATTATGGTTTATTCATTTAATTATCTTTTGAACTTCTCTATTTGATATTGAGTTTGTGGGTTACTGTGGGATTTAAGATTCATTATCATGAGTAGATAATACTTTTATGGAAGCCAGGATATGTCTTCGCAGCCTTTAACATCATTATATGAAAGAGAGTCATTTCCTTACATGTTTTCAGAAGCTCAATAGATGTCCAGGACATTTTGCAACAGTTATGGGAGTAATTACTGCATTCATGAATGTCAAGCACGGATGTATATATGGGACCAATCAAGTATATACAACCAATCTCAAGGTCCATCATATGAGAATACTTAAAATTTAGAATGGAGTGACCCTTAAGTGTATTGATGGAATAAATATGCTCTAAATGAAGATAATAAGAGTAGAAATACAAAAGTATTATAGATAAACTAATGGAATGCCGTACCAAAAGAGTAGCTAGTCAATGTGAATTTAATGAGAGATTTTCTTTACCTATATATGGTAAGCATAATGCCTTATACTATTCAAGCTACTTACGTTTCATGGTAAAGAAGATATATCAAGTGATTTCATGAATGAAGATATATTACAAGAAGGTGAGGAGGTAACTACTAATTTGGAAGATATGATGACTCAACTTTTCAAGAATCAAGCAAGAGGCATCAAGAAACAAAGGCTCGTATACAAAATATGGTGAAACGGTTCGACCAGTTGATTAAGATAGTATTGATGAGATGCAAGGCCGTTTGCCATTTTTTACTAAAACAATTGATGAAAAACATGGAATGGCAAACTCCTTTAGGTGAAAAAATAAGCTTCTAGAAGAAGACAAAGAGAGAGAAGCCTTTATCCAAGAATATGAAGTAGAGAAGTAGGAGATAATTGAAGAAGATAAGCTAAAAACCTATGTCTAGGTTGTTGAAAAAGAGTGGACAGAGGTGGTAGAGGAACCAAATAAGGAAACCACTAATGAAGCATTGGTAATGACCTTAAGTACAAAGGGTTCCAACTTCCTTAAAGACAAATTGTTCAAGTTAACAAAAGATTCAAGGAGCTTTATTGTTCTCTCTTTTATTAACAGTTTGTCATTAAAAAGGGCATTAATGCATATGATTGGATTTATTAATTTGATACATTATATACTTCTTATTATCTTGCAATAAGTGACTTATTTGCAGTCTACAAAACCCTCATGCGGAAAAGTGGGTGAAAGCAATCCACTTATCATAAACCCTGGATGACAAAAACAAGTAGATTATGTCAAACTGTCGATGTTAAAGAAACACTACGTAGGAGGCAACCTATAAGTTAGTTGTAGTTTTATTTTAATTTTAATGGTAATTTGTTTTCTTTCGTGTTAGTATAGGTTTTAATTAATTGTCTTGAAGCGCTTAGGATAACAAAATTAAGCATCTTGAGGGAGAATTATGCATAATAGTGACGGGCGATATGTCATGTGTTAGAATGTTAACGTGCAAGATTTTTATGTTTAAGGATTAAATTTTAAAGTTCCACACTCTCTGAACACATGACTATTGTTTTGGATGTTCTCATGCTCGACCATGCGTCAAAACATGCAAACTCACTAAAAGCAGCAATTCAGTGGGTTGCACAGTCTTATGCACAACTTTGCACTCTCACAATGCATGTTAAAAATGCCCAATCTTTCAAATTTCTGATTTTCCCTCTCATTCATTCTCAATTTTTGGTGTCCTCTTTTCTCCCATCCCAAAATTTTACAATTTTTAGCCAATCTAGTGACACCCGAGTATTTACTTCAATTTCACTTGTTGGTACTTGTTTAATGGAATATTTTGCTTTATTTTGGTATATATTTTGTGAAATTGCTTGAATGATGAATTAGGAATCCATATGAATTCTGTGTGATTGATTGTCTAATTATAGTTTTAAAGTTTATTAATTACATTACCCAATTATGTTAATGTGTTAATTTGATGAATTTGGATGAAATTTGGGTAACAATTTAACTAAATTTGAGTGAACATGCGATTTCGGTTTATTAAGTGTTTAATTGCAATATTTTGTGTTTAATTAGGTTAGTTAATTAATTTTGACATCAATCAAGATTAGGTTGTGTTTAATTGCATGGGTTTCATGTTTAATTATGTCAATTTTGTATAATTCTGACTTTAGGGTTTTTTATTTCAACTATACAGTTTGAATTGTAATTTAACAATTAAGTTGGTCTAATTTATTAATTGTACAATTCCTAATTTTAATTTTGAAATTAATTAGTTTTTAATTAATTTTCTAATTAAATTTGTTTAATTGTTTAGTTATTTATGTGTGTTACTCTATTAGTTTTTCACATTTATTTAATTTTTATGGTTAGTTTATTTTAGCAATTAATAAGTATTATGCATGATTGAAATTAAGTGGGGGAAAAGCATATCCTAATTATTTATATGTCAATTTTCTCACATTTGTTAAAGTTTTAGGCAAAATGACGCGATCACGACATGGGAAAAAGACTCCAAGAAAGTGGCTTCAAGGTGAGTCATCTACGACAGCTCAGCTCCCAAAAAGGCCATAGATGCTTTTATTTAATGCCAAGGCTCAAGAAGAACAATACCAAAGGTTGAAAGACAAGAATTTCGGAGCCAACTGGTACATTGGTAGGAGGTTTTGAATTAGGTTAGGTTAGCCCAATAGGTAAGGGAGTTGGTAAACATAGGAACATGGTCCTGATTCTTTGAAATCGTGTAACCATCATATAGAGAGCTGACTTTGGAGGTCTTCTATAAATTCTCTATGGAGAAGGGATCTTACAATGGGGATTGCCCCAAGTCAATTCAGTTCAGGATGGATGGGGGAGATGCACCAGATGAGCTATACTGAGTTCTCCATCATCATAAATTTGTACAATTACACATTAGAGTATCGAACTTTACAAACTGATCTTCCACACGACTTGTCACCACAACACTTTTGAAGTTAGCTCAGCACTGAAGAAGAATACGATCCATGCAAGTCAAAAGCTTGACCTTACACAATCCAGCACTCAGATACATCTATGGTATTTTGAGTCATACTTTGAGTGGATAGTTAGGGATTTGTCAGCAACATTGATGTCTTCTACCTCTAGAGTATCAATATAGTTAGGGGTTTGTTGGCAACATTGATGTCTTCTACCTCTGGAGTATGAGTGATCAGGTGCTTATCCATTTGGGACATGAGTTTGTCCAATTTATCCAGCACCAAAGTGAGGATAAGAAGGTCAATTAGATCTTACGTGACCAAGCTAACACGAAGGGTGGGATTTTTTTATCAACTACCACCAATGCAGGAGATAACAACCATGATGGCACTCAACTTAATGGTAATGTATCACGTACACTTGGGTCATCGACATCAGGGGCCCATAGGAGTAGTGTACAAACTTGTTAGGGAGCCCGATAAGCCAACAACATCGGGAGGACCTAGGAAGCAACAAACACAACCATAGTCATCACCATCCCAAATAGGAGGGAGACCACCAAGACAGTTTCATCAAAACTAGCAGACTATAACTCGACTAAAGAGATAGCAAGTTGAACTTGTGGAGTGAATAAACAAGCTCGAGACTTTAGTAGCATTGATGGGAGAGCTGATGGTATTGATAGTGAGTCATCTAGGAGTTAATGTTTAGGCTCCACTATCTAACCAGGGCACTTCATTTGCAGCTTCTCCACCTAGCCAGTGTCATCACCAACAGAAACCTCTTTCTTCAGACCAGCTAGGATCAACAGATGCAGGAGATGCTTAATTTGTATATTCTTCGTTTTTCTTTATCTTTTATGTATATTTTCATTTTCCTTTCATTGATTATCTTGTCTTGTGTAACATTATAATTAATGATGCTTTTAGTTTTGCTTTCAATAGTGTTATTTTTATTTTTATTTCTTTTGTTCTTTTTATCCCTTTCTATTTCATATTTGTAAGGAAGTAGTTAGCATTAGATGGATCTAAAATTAGAAAATCTTCACAATCAAGAAAGTACCAAAAAAACCCTCACTTTCTTATATGTTGGTGTTGTGTACATTGAGGATAAGTTATATCTTTAAGTGTGGGGATGGGTTTAATAAATGTTTAACGATTTCTTTAAGCTTATTATAATCTTGATTATAAAATTCTTTTAACTGATATTCTAAATTGGTTGAAATTTTTCCACAAATATTGTGTTTCATTATTGAATATTGATTGAATTGATATGCAAAAGCATGAGAGATGGAATAAAATTAGTTTTCTAAGTTATATGTTTAGTAATTGTTGAAATATTCAATTCGAATGATACTGCATATTATTTATACACAAAATATATATCTTTTTATGATCTTTTAAGCCTAAGAACAAAATTTCAACATTTTTAAGCTCTTGTTATTGTTTCATGTGTGCTATCATGTGTAGTAGAATAATTCTAGAACTTGTTTTTATTATGCATATTAAAACCATATTTGTTAAATTATAAGCATTGACATGATGAATGCATTTAGATTTAGCAACTTGTTTTGGCCAATTTTTTTATAATTACCATAGCTTTAAATTTACCTTTAGGAATATCTAAGTTGAGCTATAGTCATTTTCATTGATTAAACCCACATATTAACCTTTATCCTATTTTTCTTTGAGGATTTTTTATTGTTTTGAACCTTGAAGGTTATTTACATATTTACTTATTAAGACTTAAAATTGTTAAAAGGTTCATTATTTCTTTAATTGTGGTACTGAATAGTCAGATATTGTAAAAAAAGTTTTTATACAAGTACAAAAATAGTTGTGAATAAGTTTATGGTACCAATAAAGTAGCAATGAAAGTACCTGTATGTTTTGTTAACAAGTCTCATAATTTCTTCTTCAGTAAATTTACTTTAATTCATCCATTTTTATCCCTATAACCATATCATATCTAAGCCCCATTACATCCTTATAAAGAACTTTGATTTTTGTTTTTAGTGTATCCATAAGTGGTGGAGATGTGATTTTATTGCAAGTGTATGGTAAAAGTTCTACTATGCATTGATTGAGCATTTTTTATAATTTCCACCTTAAACACTTAAGTGCATTGAGTGAAACCTTAGTGAGGGTGTAAAGATTAATGCTTTTGATTTCAGTGCTATTATTGATATGATTATTGTTATTATTAACTTAGAAAGTTAATTTTAGGATAATTTGATTCTACTTGTATGTTAATTTGATTCAATAGAATATGATGACCTATAGTATGAATGAACAAATCAAAATTGGTGAAGATTGATGACGTAAGATTTATTATTTTGATAGATGCATAATTAACCATATTTATACCTTATATTTGATGTATTTTTTCTTGATATCGCATACTAATTGTATATTTGGTACTTAATTTGTTTTAAGTATGTGTATAGAGTAGAATTGCCTTTATAGACTTAAAGGAGACGCTACAAGAGTTAAGACATTTAGTGATAACTTTTTTTGCAATTATCATATTGTCACAGATGTGAGGTTTTTGTGACAAAACAATTTATTGGCACTATTTTTTGGATTAACTATTTTTTTCACTAATACAATGGTAATTGTGACAATTTAAAATCTTTCACAATTAAATTGTCAATATTAATATATTAATAGTGTCAAATTTTCTTTTATCACTAAGTTTTGTCACTAAAATGCATATGCAATTTAGCACCAAAGTAATTTTAGCGTGACTAAATTGTAATTGTGACAAAAAAATATATTGGTCACTAATATTTTTCTATTTGTTGTGACAAAATATAGTTTGGTCACTAATAATTTTCTTTTGTTGTGACGAAATGATTTACCATCACACAATAATTTCCTTTTTGTGACGAAAACTTTTTTCAATAAAAATTCAATTAGTTAGTGTCTATTTAATATTGTCAAAAAACAGAATGATCACTATGATCACTACTATTTGTAATTTTTGTGACAAGAAATCTTGTTGTCACTTGATCATCAACTTTTTGTTACAAAGGTTATTGTTAATATAAACGAACAAATTAATGATAATTATTCCTTGTTATAATAAAATATTAAAATTAACTAGTTTAATGATTAATTTTTTCATTATTGTATGAATTTTAAGGGCTAGAAATTACTTGTTACAGGCTTTTCTTTAATATTGATATTTGCAAACAAATTTAAAATTTTTCTTATAAAATATTTTAATATTAATATTTGCAAACAAATTTACAATTTTCTTATAAATATTCAAATTACATATATTGATAATCCAAAAGTAATATTTTACATATCAATAGATATTTACTAAAAATAACTTTGAAATTTCATAAAAATAAAAATTAAAACAAATAAACTTTTAAATATAATGAAAATCTTATTTCAAAATATTAAACAAAACTCTTAACCTATTCAAAATTTAAAAACAAAGTTCTTGTCGATGGTTAATCATGCATATAAAAGATAATGGTCAAAATATCAATCATAAAGAGAAAAGGTTAGATAAGGACTCGACTAGTTTTTTTTAATTTTAAGTTCGACTTAATGTTTAATCAGATTTAACCATTTTAAAGTTTAGTTAGATAAGGACTCGACTAGTTTTTTTTAATTTTAAGTTCAACTTAACGTTTAAACATATTTAACCATTTTAAAGTTTAGTTGGATTATTGATCAAAACAATGTAAATTTGACATAACTTATTAAAAGAAATATTTTACATAAATTAGTCACTTTGTATACTAATTTAAAATTTAATCAACTAAACTTAACAAGTTGAATTTGATCAACCGATTTGGTTGGTTTAATAACAATATGTTTGCCTTTATTTTGATTAAAGGTTAATACGTAGCCTTATGTTTCAGTGTGAATGTGTTTGCGAGCGTGCCAAGAATTTAAAGTGATTCTAAACTAGGAAATAAGGAAAAAAGATATTGCAACTCGTAATTTCTGACTTCTAATCAAACAATTGTGTATGCTAGAAAGGGACAAAAATCTAATAGAAAAGAACTTTGCTTTATTGGTAAACAATTCGGCAAAACGCAATGATGAAGAAATTGAAAATAACTGATGACGAAGAAATTGAAATAACTGATGACAATTGAAAAGAGAATACGATGCTAAAACTAGAGAATTGCCAAAGAAATAAAATGATAGATTTGCTGAGATGCCAGGCTTTTGATATGTGAGATGTTGGAGAGCCTTTCTTCTGCTTCAAAACTTATATTTATAGCCAAAACTGATGGGTGTCCAGCCTTGATCAAACTTGCAATCTGATAAAACTTTATCCTACCAGATAGAGATAAAATTTGGACAAAACTCTATCCTGCCAGATAGAGATAAGATTTGGATAAAACTTTGTCCTGTTAGATAGAGATAAGAGTTAGATCAAACGTTTGTTAAGTCAGAATTTTGACTTCACGTATAAAGTGATTTTGATGACAAACAAAAGCAGACGTAAGCAGCAAAAGAAATAAAAAGCAGAAGGAAGCAAAAGCAGAAGGAAGCAAAAGCAGACGGAAGCAAAAGCAGACGG
>JAOSBN010000004.1:10628398-10652722 GCA_027563595.1 Erythroxylum suave | reverse complement strand
TACCGAATGCCGATGGTTTATTCTTGTCACAGCAACGCTACATTCATGACTTACTCATTAAGTTTAAAATGGCTGACGGCAATCCCTGTTCAACTCCGGTTTCTCCGCCTGCTGTGTTAAAACTTGATGATGGCTCTGCTGCTACTGATGACACATTATATCATAGTATTTTAGGTGCCCTACAGTATGTTACACTCACGAGACCAAACCTGAGTTTTGCAATTAATAAACTTTCACAGTTCGTGCACAAGCCTACTGAACTTCACTTTCAGCAGCTAAAACGTACACTTTGGTACCTAAAACACACTCATGATTTTGGACTCCAACTCCATCGCCCGACACACCTTCACCTTCAGGCCTTCAATGATGTGGACTGGGGAGGCGATGCTGACACCAAAACCTCCACATCTGCGTATGTTATCTACTTTGGTGGTAATCCTGTCTCGTGGAGCTCGAAACGACAACGCACTATCGCCCGCTCTTCTACAGAAGTGGAATACCGAGTTGTTGCCAATATCGTTGTCGAAGTGATGTGGCTTCGTAATCTTCTACTAGAACTACACGTTCATCTTCCTGCCAAGCCGCAAATTTATTGTGACAACCTTGGCGCTACGTATGTGTGTTCCAATCCAGTTTTTCATTCCCGTATGAAGCATATCGCCTTGGATTATCATTTTGTCAGGGAACAGATACAACACCAAGTTTTGACTGTTTCTCATATTTTGACCATGGATCAGACCGCCGATGCCTTAACAAAGCCACTATCACGTGGCAAGTTCGAAGGGTTTCGTACCAAGATGAATATTGCTTCTCGCAAATTCATCTTGCAAGGGCGTAATAGGAATGAGTCAAATGTAACTCAGTTTAAACAGATACGATAGTTACAATAGTCCTTGATCTTAGGCATCTTAGGTATCTCTAGCAGATTCGTATACATCCAACACTTGTATTTTGTTTGTATATTTGTAAGTTACAACACAATATGCAATGCATTCACTGATCATTATTAACAAGCAAGGTGGAGAAAATGTGAGATATGGAGAGGGAGGACAATGCACCTAAAGTTAGTGCTTCCTCTTTTTTTTTTTCAATTTGGTCCACAATTTTTAAAAATTATAAATTTGACTACCATAAATGCCGATATTTTGGATACGACTTGTGCCAACTAGTACTTATCAACATCTTAGGCTAGTGTGACACCAATAATTTTGAGTACATTTTTCGACAGTACAAAACGGTACTCATACTGTTGATATATACCACGTGACCAATATGTGCGGTGTCGCTGCAGCATCAATAAGAGTACGTGTGTTTACTACGTTGAACAGCTCAACCGCAGCTCCCTCAATAAAATTTACCAAGGACATGTTTGTAAGGAAAAGGAAAAAAGAAACGTAAGATATATGATAAATCTATCTCTGAATCACTTCACGTATAACGTCTCTCTGTCATCAACCCAAAGAAGGTTAGTATAAAGCTGAAATGTAGCCAAAAACCATAGATTGGAAAGAGCAATGCTTGGTCTAGAGAACAAATTTTCAGTATAACCCGAAAAGTAGCCCAAAAACCGTAGAATGGAAAGAGCCATGCTTGATCCAGAGAACAAGTTTCTCATTCTTCTGCTGTTGTCTTGAATGCAAGGCCTCTTACCACATGGCGACACTGAAACCTGAAAGAGAGCTTATTATACATTTACTTCTGCAACATTAGCAATCGTAACAAACACATGTTTATATGTGCTAAATCTAATTGGTTAAGAAGTACCTTCAGTTTTACTGAAAGGTTTTTAATTGGGAATGCATTAGCTGATTCCTCCGTTATAAAGTTTTACTGACCACTTCATGATCAACTGCTAGATCAGCAATAAACCAAGGGCCTCTCTAATTTCTCTTGGTTTTGATTTTTTTACTTTCACTTTTAAACTCAATTAAAAATTTATTTATTTTTATTTTTTAATAATAATCTAATTTAAACTAAACATATATTATTTAATTATTTAATCCTAATTGCTAATATAACTTAATCAGTTAATTTTATAATTACTTTCATTTTTGAAAAATAATTTAAACTTAATAATTATTTAATAAATATACTTTAGATTTCAAATATCTTAAAATATATAAATTTCAAATAAAATAAATTTTAATAATTAAAATATATATTAATAAATCAAATTTACTTATTAAGTTATTTATTTTAATAAAATATAATAAATGCTTTACTCAGAGATTAAAATTAAATTATTACTTAATTAGTTTATTTTTCAGTTTTATCTAATATTTAATTATTGTCAATAGTAAAAATAAATAAATTTAATGTTAACAATTAAACATTTTTTACTGCTATTTGAAAAATAAAAAAACACATTAAAAAATAAAATGGAAACCAAATGGCCACTAAATATTTGTGGTTCTTTAAATTACATGTTTTCTTATAGAAACAAAAGCAGTTGCTCACTTCATCGATGTTGATGATCCTCCATCATAAAATGAAGTTATCTTGATTTTCAAATATTCCATTTGTAAAGCAGTTACTAGCAATGACACAGGAGCTTCTAATGCGTCTGGTTCTAACGATAGTGAATAGTTAAGGATCTAGAACAATCAGAAGTGAAATTCACATAAATAAGGTTAAAGAAAGCATCCATACCAAATTAAGTCATTGGAACTACATTCCGTCGAACAGAGAGAGTTGCTGGCGAAAGTACAATCAGGATCATCAACTTTGAGATCCTGACTTCTGCACTTCATTCGCAATCTGAAAGGTACAATCTACCCAAAATGAACAGAGAGGAATTGCATTTGGTTAACTCTTTTTTTCAATCAAACAAAACCAGAATATAGAACAGCAAATAAGTGATGCATTAACTGCAATAACTTAATTATTATCCTCCAATGACTATTTTTCAGAAGTTGGAAAGTGAGGATCGGATGACTACATGAGATCTGCACGTATACCTAATTTAAAGGAAGCTCAGATGTGCTTGATCACTGTCCATGTCCAATGGTATATAGTAGCAAGCCATTGATAAAAGAAAGAAACAATCATCTAATTATCCTCAACTTGAGAGAGAGGTGAATTTCACCAGATTAGGGACCCATAATTGCAAAACTGTGACAAATTCCCAATTCAATATAGCGGGCCAGTTACAGTAATCAGGTTGATCCAAGTGTATTCACAATACCAAGTAACAGTGAACCATCAGACAGTACCTATGTGTGAAAGAAAGTGTACAGAGTACAGGCACAAAAATTTTGTAGTGAAGATATGCAATAAAAAGCCCAACATAGAATTTGCGACTAGCATAGCTCCAAACCTTTTTGCTATATCGGAAGTCACGTTTTGGAAGAAAATGCAGAGGCAAATTACATGAAGCTGGAGCTTTCACCAATAGGAATAATTTAGTAGGACCTAACCAGAAAAGAACAAGAAAACAATCGACTAATCAATTTCTACCTTCCCCAGATCAAGACATACTATTTGTCCAACTACCTGGATAATTCCCAGATCCAGCATCCTTAGAGATCAGCATACGGATGACCTGTTAGAGGAAATCACTAACAGTGAGCGCCATAAAAGAAAAATTAAGAAAAACAACTTAGGTTGTTATTAGCACGAAGAGAAACCTTTCTTGAAAGCCCCTCCGCGAGTCTAGTTTTAACGAAATCAGCAATCACGTTTCCAATATGATTCCCATGTGAAAAGCACAACTCATACACGAACTGGGGTCGCGCCGGAGTGGGTCCAAGAGCTATAACGACACTCTCAATGCCCGGAATTTCACTAATTATCTGTTGCAAAGCATCGTCCACTCTACTGACTGTATTAACCACTTTCTCAAGTCTCCTAATCGCACGGTTAACCTCTCTCATTCTACCAACAGCCTTTCTTCGAGAAGATGCCTTCAGTTCAGTTTGTGTAAGAGTCACCTCCTATAGCCAACATATACACAATCTTACAGGACCAAATCAAAAATAAATAAATAAATAAATTCCAAAAACATGAGAATTGGGTTATTTGCTGTGAATACAAGTTCTTTGTACTCTGCTTGTAGGGTATCAAATTCCAGATTGATATCTTGCAATGTGCTGCATTGAAAAGCAATTAAACGACTGTAAGTATCTTATAGTCATTTAAATTCAGTGAAATATAAAATACAAGATAAAAGAAAAGGAGAGAAGAACTAGGCTTAAGAGAACGGACGAGGGAATCTGCTGATGCATGTAGAGTACAAAGCCGATGATGCTTTTAGTGAGGTGGAAGATCACAGAACCGTCAATGGAATCAGCACTGGTCTGTATTTCCGTGCACTCCATCTCTGACCTCTCTTCTCGCTTTAGATTTTTTGATTTTTCAGATTTAAAACTTTTTTGGGCGGGAAGTTACGGATCCGGACGAAGAATCATTTGCCACGTGCACCTTTCTATTAAATCACATTTCCTTCTGATCCTACGGGCACTAGTGGATGTTTATTAATTGATTATAAAAATTAAATTTGATCAAAATTTAAACAAACAAAAAAAAAAAGATAATTGGTGAAAACAATATTTTAAAAACTGGACCGGATATCGAATCGATCAAAAGAAAGGTTTAAGGTTTAGAGTATCAACCGGTAGTGAACCGTTATAAACTGGTGTGTAATAAATAAGAAGTAATAATTATAAGAATACGTAAAAATAAATATTTTATTGAAACAAAAAATACACTAATATTTACTATTATATAATGAATTAATAATAAATTGAATGAAAATTTTTTGATCGTGGTCTAATTTGATTTTCAAAATATTAATTTTATCATCTTTACTTTAGATTTCCGTGAACATCTAATGCATAATAAAAATTTCTAGTAAATTATTTAATATAAATTATTATTGAAATATAATTAGGTAATTATATAATCAATTATATGATAATTGATATTAAAATAAGCTGAATCATAGTTAATAAAAAAATTTTCTAAAATTTTTAATAGTATAACACTTTTAACAATTAAAATTATAAAAATAAATTTAAATAGATAGAATCAAATAAATGAGTGGTGTATTGTATTCTTAAATTTAAAGAGATAAGTTAAAAAATACAAAAGAAACCAAAAAAAAGAAGAAAACTTTTGAATAACAAGTGAGTGAGTCATGCTTAATAGTTAATAATAAAATTGAAGTAAAAGACAGGTGAAGTAAAAGACAAGTTGTTTTCTTCAGATGTTATAACCACTTTCTTCCTTTCTTCTTGTTAGCTTGCGAGAAGTCAACGATCACTCACAGGTACAGAGACCACAAGGAAAGGAAGAAGAAAGCACCATTATTTCATGAACACTCTCTCTCCTACCACAACTTTCTTCGTCGACTGCCTCGAGCTTGCTTTTCCTCTACGACACCGACGATCTCATAGCTTTGCTTCTACTGAGTGATGTTAATAAAATTGACTTGTGGGCTGTGCAAGGACTAGCAATGCTGGAGAAGGGAACAATGAAAATTGAGAAGAGAAGATAGTTGAAGAACCAACCGATTCTAGACGGTTCACTAGAAAATCGGCCCATTTTAATAGATAGAGGCTATTAGATGAAACCAAAACGGACCACTGGCCGGTTCAAAATTTTCCGATAGAACTGGTCGGTCTAATTCAATTTTTAAAACGTGGGTGAAAAGATAAAATGTAAAAAGTAAAAACTCAACTATGGATATGGTACATGAGTACTTGTACAAAGCCCATGAGTAATTCTACAGCCTAATAGGCCTAGGCCTACAAAGACAATGACGACTGCAGCTGCCCAGACCCAGGTCCATATCCATCACAAATATCATATTCTGGAACTTGTGGACAATTTCTTACTACTAAATCATTGGAAACACTGACACATCTTCAGGTGATGCTACGGCAATCAATGTTGATTTGCGTATTTGTTATCCATAGTACCTTGGAAGGAAGAGTTCAACCTCAGCTAACTCATACACCATACCGTTTCAAAGCTTTGCTCAGACTGGGCATGACGTTATACGCTTGATACGATCGTCTTAGTTCGATTATGGAACCCACCTGGACAAAGTTAAGGCTAATTAGAGTTTTTGCACAATCTCATCTACCCTATAAGATGATGATGGGCAACAACCAAAACGCTTATATCCAAAGACTCAATTGCTCATCTTTAGTAGATTTGATTTTAGTGATCAGCAATGCTCCTCAATAGACGCCAGAATTGCTCCATTTTACGTGACGCATGCTACATAATGATATCAAGCAAGTACAAGTACATACACAAGGCATCGTACTTACAATGATCAGAACTGATGTGAAACCGATTGCAAATCCCTCATTGATACGGCGCAAATTATGATCAAGGACCGATGATGTAGTTGCCAGAATGCTCAACAATAGCCCTCCTGCAGGATCAACAATAGTGAATAGAGTAACGAAAAAACCAGTAAATGAACTTGCAGCACAGGACTAGGATTATCAAGCAACTTTAAGATGGGAATTTACCCCAAAATCGCGTTGAAGCCTGAACTTTTGCAAGGTACTCAATGGTAGCCTTCCCAGGTTTAATGTTTGGTATCCTAGCACCCATCTTATTCAGGTAGTCAGAAATCTCCTTTGGCAAGTTGGCCTGGACATGGCATTTACAACGCGTGAGATTAGCTAATATTCCACTAGCAGCATCATTCTTAGTTGACTTCTCAGTTCCCAATACTCGGATCAATGTACTAGCTGCTGGTAAACAATCAGGGTTTTAAAAGCAATACTTTCTGCTTATCATAAATTCACTCATAGCACAGGAAGGCGAATTCCGCAAAGAATCAACAATTGTGATTGTAGACGATCAACAGAACTACCACTATATATATAGTTTCATTCATCTGCTCATAAACACCACAAATACCATAACACTATAAACAATCTGAGCTCTTGGGCTCAAATATAAATAGTGGCCCCAAATCTATAGAGAATTTATCAAAAGTGCTATTTACAAGGTTTATAGGAAGATATTGCTTGATTTCAGGCCTCCATTACCATGGACAATTAAGTTAAGAGTAAAAAGCATGTCCATATCCAAAACATTATCATTGTACATTTCTTACCATTGAAACCATTACAGATTTAGATATAAAGCAGCTATATCTGTCAAGCATTGAAACATTCACATGGTATAACAGTGAGTCATCAAGAAGATTGCGCACAAGACTTATCACCTAATTCACAAGATATAACAGTGAGTCATCAAGAAGCTTGGGCACAAGACTTAGAGCCTATCTAGCTTAATTAAGTATAGCATCGCAGCAAGAGAAAAACACAAAAATTGGTCTCCGGTAAGATTCTATTTTATAGCATTAAAAGTTAAGAGGGGCGGGGGGTTGGAGTCACTTACTATATCAAATATATTGAACAAAAAGACAAAAAATGCATAGATTGAGTAGTAGACCCAAGGCTCAGCACCAAGAGAAGTTTCAGGATTCAATATCTCCTTAATATGCTCCCAGAAAGGCGAATCAAGGATACTGCCATCAAAATTTCACGTGTCAGAGAGTTTAAGATGGGAACCCATTAAAAAACATGCAGTCTCAGATAATGGAAAATCTTAACAATTCAGAAGGCAACAAAGAGGATTTCACACTCAAGATTCCTTTTAAGCAATCAAGCAAGAGAACATGTATAATCCAGTTTTGATGGTTACCTTGCAATGATGCTAGGAATTGCTAGGAGATAAGTGGTAGTGAGAATAGGCTGCATTCCTGATGGATTAATATTGAAAGGGATATAAGGCTCTACTTCATTGATTGGGGAATCCTCCCTGTATGTAACACAATGGAGTAGAAAGAATTGTCAAACTGCTACTAACTTAGGCAGTTAAGGCATAGGCAACAAAATATACAGCATTTAGGATAACCAATTATTATTCAATCACAGTTCACAGAGTTACAGTTGGCTTTGTGCCAAAATATGTGATAAGTTCAGAAAACCACAAAGGTATTACCGCACAGAAGAAGCAAGTTTAAAGCCATAAAATTGCAACTTTATCTTCCTGCAACCCTCAGTCACCACAACAGCCCACATAGTGACTATTGTAAAAACACCGAACACCGCCAATATGTATGGCCACCAGCTGGCAGAACTCCCTGCATTACAAATGAAAGCCAAAAACAATTAAGAAATCCTATGCTCATATCAATATACTTAAGCAAGTTACAAGTACAACACGGCATATGTGGACATATCTGTATCAAAACTATGAAACTAATACTATAATCTGGATAAACAAGATTTTATCATGAAAAAAAAAACTTGATTTACTTTTAAAGGGAAGGGGAGCAAGAGGCCATATGGAAAGAACTTATTCTTAGCCCAAGTTAGTATAAGCAGAAATTGGAAGAATTCAGATGTACAACCTTTGCCTTTTCAATAAATTTAATGTAGGCTCTAAAAATTAAACATTCAAATAAGAAGCAAGCAGTAGTTCTTCAATTTGGCAAAAGTACATACTGTATTCTAGAACTAATTACACATGTTAAGTGCACATATTTGATAAATTCATCCTCAAAACTAAATGAATTGGAGTTTAGGAAGATGATTTTTGGTCATATACCTGAAAACTGTGACAACATCTTGTACAATGTATCAGTGTAACCCGTCAAAATTCCCACACATATAATCAGAGACGAACCTTGACCTGATATAAATATATTAAATAACAAAAAGAAAAGAAAATGGCATCATGTACTAAGAGGAACAAAGAAGAATGAACAATGACCCTAAATTAATTTAAAGATGTAAAAACCCATATCAAAACCAATTTCTTTCCGGTCTTAGCAATTGTATCCACATTGGCAACAAAGAGGGAAATGTAAACAAACAAACAACTGGACAACCAAAGAAAAAATGAGATCAACTGATGACAATGCAAAAGCCACAGATAACTTATGTGCTGTTGTATTGCAGAACAGATGGAAGAGAAATACCAAAGCCAGATTCTGATATTGTATCACAGATCCAAGTCATAGTCATCGCACCACAGACTAAAAGCAAAGATGTCACCATCACATGCTTGGCCCTGCAAAAGCAACACTAACTCTAAGGTAAGAATAATCATTTCACACTATTCATGAAGCCCACTATAAAAAGACATATGTGCAATGCTTATATAAACAGGGGAAAAAAAAAAACCAACACTTCAAAACATCCCATGATGCAACAGCATTAACACATGTTTGGTTCACTAATCAAAGTAAAAGATGAATATCCAAGCATGATTAAATAATGAAGATATGATTATCAAATCAAATGAGGTGCCGAAACAGAGCTCATGACACTTTACCTTTGACCGGAAGCATATATTGAATAGGGCAGCGAATAACAAGCAACCACAACAGCTTCAAATATTGCAAAACCAAGGGAAATCCACCATCTGAGACAGGTAGAATAATAAATCTACTCATAACCCAATAAAATTGAATGATCAAATAATAAAGACTTCATTCAGTAGCAAGGCCTCATCTCACTGCTTAAAATGAATAACTAGACACACATATAACTCTTGATCCTCTCATAGCCATCTAAGCCTTCTTTCCGCAGCTTTACAAGGGAGGGAACGACATGACAGAGCACCTGAGAGTGCAAATTCGTAGAAGTTAGCAAATAATATGGAGCAATGATGCTGGAACCTTTATTTAGATGAAATGAAAAATAAAGAAATCCCAGTGAACCAATTTTATTTCAATCTGACAACTTTCGAACTATCAAGAGGCAAACAATGGAAATGAAGTCCTAGAGACTTTCTTTTTTTTTTCTTGTCGCTCTAAAATCGTTTACTATCAACCAGGTAAAATGTGAATTCAACGGGTTGTTGTGCCATTTGCATATGATGAACATCTGAGTTGATATAAGAAAGATGTTAACCTGCATGAGTATTGAAGCAAATATCTGGGGACTGATTCCAAGCTGGAAAAATGACAGTTTTAGCTCTGCTGTGAAATCACCAAGTTCATCTGTCAGAAAGAAATCAAACAGAACTCATAAGAACAAAGTTGGAGTCACCTGTTCAATTCAAAAGTTCTGACGTACTTAAGACAAATTGAACTGATCGGATTGCCCAGAATGACATCCAGCATTCATTTGCTTGCATTTAGACATGCACAAACAAATATTTAAGGTAACTCACCAACAGATCCTGAAACAAAGCTGAGGTAATCTTGAGGTATCAACCTTCTATCAAATCCAGGCAAAGGAACGAAATATCCAACACGACTAATAACAATTAACACAGCCGTCACAAATAACCTTCGCCGAATCTCACTCTTAAAAAATGCCTCGGCGGCATCACTCACTACAGAACTTATCCTTACAAAATTAAGAAACCTATTTCGGAACATTTTTGGTGGCAGTAACTGCAAAGTATTATAGTTGCTAACATCAGACGCAGCTTCATCGTCAGGTCTTGATGGTACAGATGTTAACTCTGTATTTGCACAGTCACTTCTTAGCTGATTCGAAGAATGAACTGAGAAGTTCTCATTTGCTCTACCAAGCAATGAAAACTGGCTTCTGCCGAGTTGCCCCAGCTTAAGGTTGCAAGTGAAAGAGGGTTTTGTACCAAAAGAACAACAACCTGGAAGATTCTTTAAGTTGGCATGTTCACCTGCAACACATTTTTAATTATCATGGATAAGAACAAGAAGCATGAATCTTACACCCAAACGCTCGTCTATTAGAGATGCACAACGATAACTTTGGCATGGAAAATCGATTATCTTCCACTCTAACAAAAAATTTGGCACTCACCTCGTGGTCTTGCAGGTAGAGCGCCAAGTAGCTGGGAAGCCAAACGACGAGTTGCTTCCATGGAGGCAGTGCTTGCGGCAGTACCTCCACTTTCACCACACAAACCCGGACTTCTCTACGGGCTCCACTTTCTTGTAAGATTTTTTTTTTACTACGATAATATAACTAATTGTAAACCATTTAGATAAATTTTATAATAATAGAAAATCATCAATTATAATTGATATCTACAAAATACATTTTGATTATTTTATAATATTTAAAAATTATGATGAGAGCAAAAGCCCTAAGGCCCTAACCCCTCCTGCAAAGAGCTTCATCATTCCACCACCACGGCCACCCCTGAACCAACCGAAGCTCAACTTAGCGGACATGAAGTTCCAGATCGAGGACGTAACCGTCTACTTTCCTTACGACTACATCTACCCGGAGCAATATGCCTACATGGTGGAGCTCAAGCGTGCCCTCGATGCCAAAGGCCACTGTCTCCTCGAAATGCCAACCGGAACCGGCAAGACCATCGCTTTACTCTCTCTTATCACTAGCTACACCCTCTCTAAACCCCAGACCCCTATAAAGCTCATCTACTGCACTCGCACTGTTCATGAGATGGAGAAAACCTTAGCCGAGCTCAGATTGTTGCATAACTACCAAATCATGCATTTGGGTCCCGCCGCCAGGATTTTGGCTCTCGGCTTGTCTTCGAGGAAGAATTTGTGTATAAATCCTAGTGTTTTGGCCGCCGAGAATCGGGACTCTGTTGATGCGGCTTGTCGGAAGTTGACGGCTAGTTGGGTTCGGGCCTTGGCGGCGGAGAATCCCAATGTTCCCACGTGTGAGTTCTTTGAGAATTATGAAAGGGCGGCTTCCGGAGCATTGTTGCCACCTGGGGTTTATACACTTCAGGTATGAAGGATCTTTCTGATCTTCAATTACAGTAGCTTTTGCTTGTTTGTATGTTATTGAACATTTGCCATTGTGATCAGGATTTGAGGGCTTTTGGCAAAGAGAAGGGGTGGTGCCCGTATTTCTTGGCTCGGCATATGGTGCAGTTTGCAAATGTGGTGGTTTATAATTACCAGTACTTGCTTGATCCTAAGGTCGCTGGGATTATTTCCAAGGAAATGCAGAAGGAGTCCGTTGTGGTGTTTGATGAGGCGCATAATATTGATAATGTTTGTATCGAGGCACTTAGTGTCAGTGTCAGAAGACAGACGCTTGACGGGGCTTCAAGAAATCTCACTAGGATGCAACATGAGATTGATAGGTATGACTTATTTAGCCATTTGAGTGGATCCTCTTTACTTTCTAATGCGCCACAACCTTATGGTTTGAAATTCCTTGGTGGGTCTTTCTTTTCTAAATGTTGTGAAATTAGTGTCTCATGATATTTGGTTCACTCCGCCAAAGATATGAAACTAATGCGGTAACTTGATTGGTTTTTTTTTTCTGTACTTTCTGCAAAACTAATCCTCTAGGCCAGACTTTAAACTTTGCTTAATTTTCTATAGGGTAAACTTTACTTACATTCTTCATTTTATTGGAATGCTAGGAAGGTTCAAGGCCACTGATGCTGGTAGATTGCGTGCTGAATATAACCGACTAGTTGAGGGTTTGGCACTTAGAGGGGACCTAGCTGGTACAGAGAATGTTAATATTCTACTTCTTGATTCTAAATATCTAACTCTTCTTTCAGATAATTTTCTAGTACTCATTTGTTATCTCCTTCCCTTAATCCCAACAAAAGATACATTTCTTTTTCTGCAGCCTCAGATTCTTGGCTTGCAAATCCTGCCTTGCCCGATGATATTCTGAAGGAGGCAGTTCCTGGAAACATACGGCGAGCAGAGCATTTTATGCATGTCTTGCGAAGATTGGTCCAGTATTTGGAAGGGCGATTGGATACTGATAATGTTGAGAAGGAGAGCCCTGTTAGCTTTGTTGCCTCTGTAAATACCCATGCAGGGATTGATCAAAAAGCACTGAAGTTTTGTTATGATCGACTTCACTCCCTTATGATGACTCTGGAAATAACTGACACAGATGAGTTCTTACACATCCAAACAATTTGTGATTTTGCAACACTGGTGGGGACATATGCTCGTGGATTTTCTATTATAATTGAGCCTTTTGATGAGAGAATGCCTCATATTCCTGATCCTGTATTGCAGGTTGCTTCTTCTTCTTCTTGCAAGCTTGGCATTACTTTGTTGTGTATAGCTTTATGTGTGTCTTTGTCATTTAATGTTGAGGGATTAGTCTTTTTTCCCTAATATTTTTTTAATTTAATTTTGATCTCTATCGATCTTTTTAATTCCAGCTTAGTTGCCATGATGCTTCTCTGGCCATAAAGCCTGTATTTGACCGATTCCAGTCAGTGGTAATTACATCTGGAACTCTAAGTCCCATCGATCTCTATCCTCGCCTTCTTAATTTCCATCCTGTTGTTAGCAGAAGCTTTACAATGTCGTTAACAAGGGATTGCATATGTCCAATGGTCCTCACACGAGGAAGGTATGATATTTTAAGTTGGAAATTATATATGGAATGGATCTTGGTATTTGACTTCCAATATACATTTATCTTGTTAAATAGGGTAACAATCAGTTTACCTGTGTTGCATTATTGTTTGCAGTGATCAGCTTCCAGTAAGCACCAAATTTGATATGAGAACTGATCCTGGTGTTGCAAGGAATTATGGGAAGTTGTTGGTGGAAATGGTCTCTGTTGTTCCAGATGGTATTGTGTGCTTCTTTGTCAGTTACTCATATATGGATGGAATTATCAATTACTGGAATGAACATGATATTCTAAAGGTGATAAAGCGTCCTTGCTATCACTTTGAGATTACTGCGACCTTTTGCATATTACCTGACACTGATGTTACTGCAGGAAGTAATGCAGCATAAACTAGTTTTCATTGAGACCCAAGACGTGGTGGAAACTACGTTGGCCCTTGACAACTATCGTAGGGCTTGTGATTGTGGCAGAGGTGCAGTTTTTTTCTCTGTAGCAAGGTATGCAAGATTGATGCTAAAGCGTACTTTTTATGGCAGGAATATAAAATTGTAAGTTTGTATGACATAGTATTGAGATTACAGGGGAAAAGTAGCCGAAGGAATTGATTTTGATCGACACTATGGCAGACTGGTGATCATGTTTGGTGTCCCTTTCCAGTACACATTAAGCAAGTATGTTTTTTTCCCCTTCAATCATCCTTTGCCAAAGTGAGGCTTTATAAATTGAAATGATAATCTCCTTAAAAATTTAACTTTTTGTAAATGGACAAATCAACTGGGATGTGTTGGTATATTAGATAGGACCTATTTTTGAATACTAATTTGTATTAATGTCACAATGGCTTTATTGCAGAATATTAATAGCTCGATTGGAGTATTTAAGGGATACGTTTCAGATAAAGGAAGGCGATTTCCTTACTTTTGATGCTTTGGTATGATATTAGTTCCAGTTTGAATCTACAGCAATCAGATTTCTTTAAATATAGGTTGGAAAACATATCTCTATCTTATATAAATTAGAAGAATTTTTATTGAATCAGAGACAAGCTGCTCAATGTGTGGGCCGAGTAATCCGGTCAAAGGCCGACTATGGGATGATGATATTTGCAGACAAAAGGTATGACCTACATTGTGTCATCCTTTCAATATGGTATTCACAATGCCATTTAGCAAGTGTGTGAGGAACTCACTCATAAACAAAGTGGCTATGTTTTGTCAGTTTTGCATAGGAAGATATTGGGAAGTAAATGGATAATCTTAACAATCTACGATTGTTACATCTTGAATTGTTTGGGTTGTGTCATCTTCTCATAGGTTAGATTCATCATATGGATGTTCATAAATATCTAACAGATTTATGTTCCCATAATATGTTCTTTTCCAATTTCTGCAGATATAGCCGACATGATAAGCGCTCTAAATTGCCAAGTTGGATATTGTCACATTTACGTGATGTAAATCTGAATTTGAGTACTGATATGGCACTACATATTGCAAGGGAGGTATGTCCTTGCAGTGTAATATTGTCTACACTCTTTCTCAATGGTGAACTTATGGTCAGTAGAAGATGAGGCCCATAGCTTAGGAACCAAGTTGTAGATGTATTGACATGTGGAGAAGTTTTGCTATTTCCAAGTATTTGGACATTGCCTCATCTGTCTAATTTGAAATTTTTTCCGTAGCTAGATTTTCTATTACATGTTATTTCTCCTTTCAGACCTATCTCACCCATGATATATGCCTTCATGTGCCCGAGGACAACTATATCCCCAGAAGTTGTGTAATCTGATGAGGATTACCAACTAATGATGTTAAACATATATAGGTGCTTGTGTTAAATCTGCCTGGTTGGTTAAATAAACATAAGCCCGGATAGTGGAATTACGTGAATTCCTGAAGGCTAGATGTTTTGAACTACTGCCCTAGAGATGTTTGTAAGCAACTTTTTTTAAGTCTGCAGTACTATGAATTGATGCAACCTGTAAATTCTATTATTTCATGTTGACGAAATTTAATTTTGTTTTTTGTCAACCACCGCAGTTCCTACGGAAAATGGCTCAACCATATGATAAGACTGGCGGCAGCGGTAGGAAAACTCTGCTCTCACAAGAGGACTTGGAAAGGATGAGTGAGACAGGTTTGCAGGACGTATTGTACTAAGGATTGCTTGACATCATGAACATCTGTCAAAGTTGAAGTTCACGATGTTGTTTAGTCTTATTTCATCCGGACCTGGAGGAGTTGCCATAGATTTTTGGACGACCATACAGAACTTTCTTGTTGGATATTAAAAGCAGTTCGAATTCTGATCTTGAGAAACTATTGAAGATGTACTACACAGTAGGCAGCACTTGGACGTAAAATATAAATGAGGAATTGCGTTTATTTCTGTAGTGATTCCGTTGTGAAAATTTCCGTTTGTACTGAATCTGAAACATTGTCGTTTGGGAAATTTTGACTGTGGTTCCTTTGATTTACACAGGTCACTCGCCCTCCTTAGTATTAGTTTTGGTACCTCTGTTCTTCTTACAGCTTGCATTTTTTTGCTTCCGTGGACTTGAATTGGAACGAACTTGAAAATAAATTTGTGCAGTAGCCCAACTATAAAGAAGTTAAGATCTTTATCTGTGAGCAGTGAATTTGTTAAACGCTTAATTTTTAGTATTATGACTTGATTTTTAGTGTGATGATTAGGTGAAGCTTCATTTGAAGTTCCATGACACTAATTCAAGAAGTCCTAACTTGTCAAGGCCGGATTGGAGCTAGTTTGTACCCATCTCCTGTTAGGTTGCGCTTTTTAAGTGGTACTGCCGTTGTAATGCCAAGGGACAATGTGTTCCAATCCAATAGATGATGAATGGACGAAAGGGGAATAGAATTGGAAAAATATGGTAACAAGGAAAAGGTAGAAAATTGAATTATTTTATTTCTTCATACTCATTTACATTTATATGTGCTAGAAAAGCCTACGACTTTCAATTTCAAAGACTTGATCTCTAATAAAAATCAGTGGATGTTCGTTTCTTCTTCACCACTACAACCATAAGTTAAGCTAATAATTGCACAAAACCAAACTAAACCATATTCATAGGGCTATAGTAACAATAATAAATTTAAGAAAGAAAAAAAAAAAGGTCAGTTCTTGACAGATTATTGTCCAACTCTACAAATTCTGATCACAAAAAGGATGCATCAGTGACGGGGTATTATTTGATTTAATGCTCTCTTCACCTCCACGATGCTCACCTTCCTGCCATTGACATTGTCCTTCACCTGCATAACAAACAAAACATAAGTAAATAGCTTTAAAAGATCAACAAATGAAAATGAACATCTCGTGCTTTTACATTCAAAGATTGATATACCTTGGCCCTTAGTTCAGCCACAAACACCCCATTGCTCATGGAAGATTGAACCGCTGTCGTTTCTATTCTCATCTCCCTCAGCTTTTGCATTATATCTAGCAACAGCCCTTCTCTATAACCACATTGCAATTCCAACAATGCATCACTCTCTATTATCGACACTTCCACGCTGGGGCCATCTTCCCCTAGCTGCAGCGGCGGCGGTGCTGGACGAGGCGGTTGTGGCGGCGGCGATGCTTCCAACGACTTGGCCCTTGCTGGTCCGCCACCACTGTCTACTATCCTCAACTTCCTCTTCTCTGAACCTTGACCAACCCTCGCTCTTTCTATTGTTGTGACCCCACTTTTCTGCTCTTTGGAATTACTATTCGTTCTCTGAGGAGTGTCTACAACTCGCGTTCTTTGTTCGATCTCCATCTGCCGGTTTCGTGCCTCCAAGTCCTGTATCTTCTTACGCAGTTGCTTCACATACTCTATGGTGTCCCCTAATATGGAAGCCTTGTCCATTTTGGTGACGAACGGCACTAGCGACCTCAGTATAATGAACCTCTCATTCAACTTCTCTCGCCGACGCCGTTCTGCAAGCACGTGATTGGCGCTGAGCTCGTCCTGAGCCGCGCCCTTGCGGAAGCGCGTGGCGGCGTCGCCGTCCCGTAGCTTGGGTGAGTTCTCTTCCCTGTACTTACTGTGGAGGTAGGGTACGCTTAAGAGTACGTACTTGAGGAGCCACTGGGACGTTCCTTCGACTGGCACGTGGATGAGATGGTCGGAACGGCTTGTCCACTTGGTAAAGGCTGAGTGGGAAGAATATACAACGTAGGATGCTGACGAAGACTCGGCCCAGCGTATTGGCTGGTTTTGGAGGATGGCTGAGACCGTCTGGGAGTAGTGAGTGTCTTCTTGAGTCATTTCGTGGAGTGGCGACTGTCCTGCAAGTTAGTTAACCCATTACCCATGTTACCCTATCACAGAAAACGACATTAGCCTATAAAAATGTCCATGTTACTCGGCTTTATTAATGTTTGACAAAAGTTTGGGGTTGGGTAGGTTTGACAATCTTACAAAGTCTAAACTGCGCACGTGATGGAATGCAATAAGGATTAGGGAGTAGTGGCTGACACAAGGGTGAAGGAGCTAAAACTGCAGTGGGACCAAACTGTAGAATCTAAGCGGCAAGATTTTGGAGAAATCAAATGACCCATGTCATGTGACCTAAGTGTACCACTACTTCTGCTTTTTAACGCAATCAGTTAGACGTATTAGGTGACTGGATCCAGATCACTTGGGCCCCCCCTGCGTCCTCTACCTCAACCTAAATCCTCACAAAAACACGACCGCTTTGGCAAAGTCACTAACTTCCCTTTGAATTTCAACCAACCCAACTTGGAATTTTGATTCTTACCAGGAACCGGTGGTTGAAGGCTACCATTCAACGCCTCTTCTGCCCACCTGGGAGCTGATTCCGCTCTAAACGAGTCGGCTTGCCTTTGATTGTCCGCTGCATTTCCCGAACCCGTCAAATGGAATTCCGGTTCCATATTGTTCGATCCATCTTCAGGCGAGCCTAACCGGATGTCCTCAGACATCTCCAATTGCATCAGCTCGCTTGGCTCAGCCACTGTTGTTACGTCTGGAGCGTTTTGGGGTTCACTCGGATGGGACGCAACGGTTCGACCACCGGTTATGGCTTCTGAATCTGAGCCCTGTTCCTCTTCATCCTCCTCCTCCTCCTCCTCCTCCCCCTCCTCCTCCTCCTCTTCTTCTTCTTCCTCGTATTCTTGATCAACGTTGGAGCGTGTGTCTGCGGCGGCATACATGGCGGGAACGGGAGGAGAGTGGAAACGAGAGTGGTGACCCGATGAGGTGGCGGGGTTGGAAGTTGAGTGCTCAGAGAGAGCTGGTTTTGGTGGAAGAGGGTGGTTGTCGTCTGTAAAGAATCCTTTTACGTGCTGGACTAATCCAACATCCTCTTGAATCTGTATATTCAAGTAGTTGATCAGCATTAATTGCTCGGCCGTACCAATGTAAACATGCGCAGCAATAGTTCAATAAAGAGATTGTTTATTCACCTTCTCGGTTGAGCCAAACTCGACGACACCGTCAAGGATAGGAATGCATACCACGGTCTGAAAGAGTTGAAAGGGAAATGCGTGACCAACTTAATAGCCGTGAAGAAATTAAGGAAGCCAAGTACGTAATGTAACAGATGATCAAACTGCATGGGGTAGCTGGCAAGTAATATTACCTGTATACGAGCGCTCTATAGTCCATGTGTTTGGGGAAGTAACATGTTTAGAAACAATAAAGATGACTCACGTTAGTAAATAAAAAGAAAAAGAAGAAGAAGAATTGTTTTGATTAACTAGAAACCCGTGAGTTTGAGCTGTGACTGGTAAGTTTGGAAGACGATATGGGGATGTAAGGCAGATACTGTACCTTTGCAAGTATAACTCTCGAAAACGTTTTGCTGTCAACCTCATTTGCACCAGTAAGCCATACGTGTTGTCTCCTTGCATATGCCTTTCCTGGTAAGCTGCATGTTTGATAATCCATCAAAATGATAATTGGGTTCTCTTTATAAATCACTGCATTCGGAGTGTTTAAGTCTTAGTTACATGCATCTATGAACAGCATAAATATATTCGCATGCAATATTGCGTCAAATTATATGGATCTGCTTCTAATTGAATATAATACATCAAAAAGAAAATTGAGTTTTCCACGGGACCATCAGTTAGCTCACGTTGTGAGCCACCCTAGATAGGAGTTTATCGTTGCTAGTAAGCTGAATGGGAAAACCTAACCACCTGTACCTGGATTAGTGGCCAAGTGCTTGCTTTAGCCCTCGCCAACACCAGAGGTTCAGTGATCAATTCAAGCTTAAAAATCTGCGTATTTACACATCCCTCGATGAGTGTAAATCCAAATGGACGCAAAACGTGGCAAACGAAATGAATCGTTGACTGGTCCAGCCACGAATTTGTTGCAGGTAACGAATTTGTTCCAAGTAAACCATCGATGAGGGTATACTTAGAGACGCATGAGGATTTAGTAAATTCAAATGGACGCAAAACGTGGCAAATATGAATCGTTGAGTAGTCCTAGCAAGAATTTGTTGAAAGAATGCAGGTGGGGGACCAAAATGTTCCCATAGGATAACCGCAATACTATGCACCACAGAACTGAAGAGTAGTGGCTCTACAAACAAGACGAACGAATTCTACCTAAGAGCAAACTAAAAAACTACTGTTCAATTCTTAGAACTATTTTGCTTCATGAGTATGAAACAGTGAACACCTCAAAGTATTACTAAACGACCTGAAAGTCAAAGTGTATGATGTTAGTAACTTAAGAGTAGTACAAACCGATGAAAGGGAGGCATAATTAGTTGGTATTACATTCATATGAAGATAGCAGATCAGCTTGCTTATGTAGAGATACCAAATTAAGAAGCAGCCTAAATATCTATTGCTCAACCATAACCAAGATCTTTTAACTCTTAAGAAATATATTCCCCTAGCAAACAGTCAAAACTAGTTTTCGATCTCAAGATTGTCAAGCTGCGCAGAACTAAGCAAAATCTACTTCTTTCAGCTTTAACGAGAATCGAAAGGCCTTCTCATTAGAAAGAAGATGGCATGAAGGCTCGCAACTAAAGTGTCGTCAAGGTAGCCATCAAAGCACTATAAATGATCAGAAGTCAGCTTCTTCTCAGAAAGGAAATTAATCACAAACAGCTCCTTTATGTGCTCCCCTTTCCACTCCATAAGAAATGAAATAGATGTGGTCACTCCTGAATGTTAGACTTGAATACGAGTAATAAGGATAAACGACAAGTTATCGTCTATCGTGCAATCTATACCTGTCATTTTATCATCCTCTTTTAACATTCTTTACTACTCCTCCTGGTCCTATGTGGACTGGGATATCCTTAACTGCTATTTAAGCATTTAGCCTTACAGAAGGCCCTCGATTGCTCTTATATTTAATTATGGAAAGTAGTGAGGGCACCTCCATCTTTTTCTTCTTCTCTTCCTTCAGGGAAAAAACTAAATTGCATGCCTTTTTCATTAAATGCCCTACTTCTTTTGAGAAAGGTTTTTGCTTTTTTTTCCTTCTTTTTTGCGCAGAATTCTCAGCTAGTTTCACTAGGCCTACATTACAAAAGAATCTGTAGTTGAAGAGATCATCCACCCATATTGTTTTCTATTTAACTAGCACACTAATGCACCTGAGAATCAAGTATATTAATTAACTGAAAATGAAAATGTAGAAGATGAAATAAAAAAGAAAGCTAGTTCGCCGTAGAACTTACCCAACACCAGGAGGAAATGAGAATGACACGCACATAAGATAAAACCACTCCGACTCCGTCAAGTCCTCCGGAGACAAGGCTGCACAAGGCCGACGTGTCGGCTGATTAGTCTCTCCCGCCGATAATGACTCGTAAAGCTCTCTAAGCTGCTGGCTCCTTTGCAAGGACGACTCCTCAGCACTGACCTCCATTGGTTGCACTGTCTTTCTAGTCTTGATTGCTCCATTGTAATACCCATCTCCCCAAACTAAGATCCTGATCATATATTCATAAATCACCAACGTAAATATGAGGGAAAAAAACAAAGGTGAGAGGGCACTGATTCTGACGGTTAGGGATAATTTGAAAGATTACCCTTGTTGTGGACAAATTTGCCAAAAGAGACTGTAAGTCCATTGAACTGATTGCACCGCAGCCTGCAACATACTCTGCAAGCGCTTACTGGGTGGCGCAGCCATTATGGCAACTGTGTCCACAACCTGAGGAAAGCTTCAATCTTTTCACTTATTCCAAATTTAGAATCACTTAAAAGAAACTAAAGAAAAGGAGAAAAGAAAATCGTCGGGGAGGTTTCCAAAGACAGGAACTGAATAGTTGTTCGATAATCTAGAGACTTGCGTGTTTCCTATCTGAAAATCAAACCCGTGTAATTCCCCAACTGAGATAGCAAAGAAAAGGAGTTGTTGACAATGCTTTTAAGAAGAGAAGAAGAGATGGTACAGAATAGCAGAGCAGACCTGCAGGTGAGAAATATAAAAGAAAGGTAGATGACTCTGAGGAGATACTGTGAACTGCCCAAGAAAATGGTGTCTTTGTACTTGTTCTTAAGATAAAGAGCTTGAAGGGTCGTTAGCTAAGTAGCTGGTGTACTATGATCCATTGCTAGAAATTCTAGAGAAAGAGAAGGATTAGTTAGCTAGCGCTAGGGTTTATTTTTTCAGTGTATGTGAGAAAATGAGAGAGAGAGAAGGAACAAGAAATGAAGAGAGGTTTTGACTGGTTGTTCCACCAGACAGTATTCTCGCAGCTGTCAAATTTTGTTAAAGTGCGAACGGAAGTTTTGTTAGTTGTGTGCACTTTCGTGCCCGCTGGTTGATTATGTGATCTTTTTTTTTTTTTTTTTTAACTTTGGTGACCAGAGTTGAACCAGACAGTGATACATAGAGATATATAATAAGTGAGTTGGTGACTTTTGAGTGAGATTAGGTGATCGAAGACTGAGCGTTGGGAATAGTTACGGTACGGATTCTCATTTAACTTTAGTCCACTGGGTATGGGTAAAATTAAAATCCCTACCTCTTGAAGAATCATTATACATACGTCCTTCTAGTTGCTTTAGACATAGTTCGGGGAAATCTAATTAACTAACCCGCATGTGCCTGTGTTAATTCTTTTGCACTTGCATTAAAAGAAGAACAGAGAAGGATAGTCGTGTATACAGTTGAATGCCCACATGGGGTTTTAATTGAGATTCGAATCATTTCCATTTCGACCAACCAAATATCTAACTGGACATGTTTTAATTGGGTGTCAGCTTCAGATTATAATTTAATCACCTAGAGCTTCTAATTTGATTACCTCAATAGTGATACATAGCTCATTATTTACCCTCGCACAGGAATACAGTTCTTTCGTATACAGCAGGTTATGGAAAATGTCTATATATCTTGTTGGAACTACTCCAACATCTAATGAAGCTTATCATGACATTGAATCTCCCCTTGATACAATTATAATCCTGAATGAGACTAACCCACTTTATGCTTGTTTGAGCAGTTCTGGAAGCAGGTTTGAATCAAAACTTAATTCTTTGCGTGACTCTTTAACATTATTTTATCGATTATATATTAAATGTTTTAGAATTAACTGTATTAATTTTAATATGATTACTATAAACACCTAATAACATGACTACTTTTAATCATTATGAAAAGCATTCTGCTCATCTCATTTATAATTAATCACAGCAACAGCAATTTTCCAAATCCCACAAAGTATCTATATATATGTTATGATCTCACTGCAAGATTCTTTAATTAAACTCATGAAATCGAGACCATCCCGATCGATAATCAGGTAATTTATTAAAATCACTAATTTTGTCCCAACTTAATAGAATAATAACAGCTTGTCCCCCCACTTACGTGATGGAATTCTGAGTAAAAACATAAACAAGTAACAGATTCTTCTTCGAGATACTTATGTATTTGACGAAGCAATTTGGAATGGTAAGAAGAAAGAAAATGTGAAGTAGGTTATCATTAAGAAAATAGTAAAATGTGAAATGTGACTATGGACTTCTTTAGCTACTACGAAAATTATGATGGGTTGAGGTTTGACTTCACCAAACTGGTACGTTGGGACTTGGAATGGCAGATAATAGACGTTGTAGTTTGGACCCAGATCCGATTTTGATGGAAAATGGCCGTCTCTCCTCAAGTATCGTCCTTGTGCCTGCCCACACCCACTTTCTATCGTCTTCTCTTCATTCTCAGTCGTCGAATTGTTGATTGATGATTTATTCTGTCAGCTTTAATAAACAAAATAACTATTCATTTCTTAATAAAGTTAAAGTTTTAAACATGCCTCTTCTAATCGTGCTAGGTATTAGATAGGTAATGACGACAAATGTCTATAAAATATGATTATTTTAACAAATTAAATAGTGCAATCAAATTTTATTAAAATAAATTAAATATAGCTGAACATAAATTCCCTTTTTGGCATACTTAAAAAACTTTATCGAGAAACAAAATTATTCTCCTCCCAATTTTCCATTATCAAGTTCCATTTGGGATTATAATTCACAGGGACACGCAAAAGCAACAGCAATCAAATCCCATTTGGATGCGTTTTATGATGTTCATTAGTTGGAAGTTTAGCTAAACTATGCATTCATTATAGTATTGTATTTCTTAAGGATATAATATGCTCCAACATTTGTTTAATCATCTTTCAAACAATATAATTTGCTATTTATGTATGCTAGGACTTGAAGAATTTTTCACCTTTAATTTAATGTTTCTTGACAATAATTATAATAATCGTAACCATACTTGAAAAGCATATACGTAAACCGCCAGTTTGAATGCAAGAAATTGAGGACAAAGTCAAACTCGAAGCTTTTATGTATTTGTCAACATATTTAACTACACGTCAAGTAAGTAATTATCATCTATAGCATTTAAGTGCATGCCGAGCATTTATTGAGACGTCGAGTCCTCGCCAATTTCAATCCAAAAGCTCTGATCTCCCAACTAATTCCGTTTCGTCAGAAGCTTACATAGATACAAGAAATTTCAAAACAATTATGGTAGCCCAAAAATAGGCCCACGCTCCGGACCCAATTTCAA
>JAOSBN010000004.1:10560905-10590660 GCA_027563595.1 Erythroxylum suave | reverse complement strand
CTGCAAAACGATCAAGCATAGTGGAAATAGACTCACCTTCCTTCATGACAAACATTTCATAGTCATGGAGAAGCATGCTGATCTTTGTTTCTCGAACTTGGTTAGTTCCTTCGTGAGTGATGTGTAGTCTCTCCCACATTTCTTGAGCACTAGTGCATGAGTTCACTTTATTTCTCTCCTTAACGGTGAGAGCATGATATATCAACTTCATGGCTTTTGCGTTGATGTAGGCTTTCTTCCAATCATTGTCATCATATTCTAATTCCATCTTTACCTCACCATTTTCATTCAATGAAACATGTGGACCAAAGATTATGATCTTCCAATACTTCACTCCCTCACTTATGATGTGGTACTTCATAGGATTTTTCCAAGAAGAATAGTTAGTACCATTAAAAAGAGGAAGGCAATTATTTGTGTTACCTTCTTCCGCTATGTTATTGTGTGTCAAGTTCAACGCCATTCTTGGATCTTTAACCTGCTTTCATACCAATTGAAAACGATCTAGAAGGGGGGTTGAATAGATCTTTTAAGTTTTTCGCAAAGTTCTAGAAAACAGAGAATTAGAACATTTAAAACAAATAAAAACAAATTGAAATATAAAGGAGTAGAGAAGAGAGGAACACAATATTTATAGAGGTTCGGTGCTAAGACCTACGTCCTCTACCTAAGCTCCCACTTAGGATTTTGTCAAAGCTCTTTACTGCACACTTTTTAGTTTAGTGTGAACTCTTCCAATCAACTTGACTTCCGGCTCAAGCTACACCTTACAGATGATTTGTTTTTCCGATACAAATCCTACCTTTCAAGCGATTCTTCTCTAATCACTCAGCTCACAATAATAACAATGATAGTAATGAAGTAGTAAAGCTCAACATAGCTGAATACAATCAGGATACGCTACGAAGCAAATTGAGAGCAATGTGAGGACAATTTTGAACTATAGCAAGTATGCTTCTTTTTGAACTTGTATAATCATTCCTCTGAAGTGAAGTAATTTATTTGCAGGCTTCAAGATGTTTATGGATGTTGCAGACTTCTCCTAGCCGTTGTAGAATGCTCCTAGTCATTGTATAAAGATTTTCTCCTATTTGAAATCAATTGACTAAGTCAAATTTTGTTCAGCTGTACCTGATAGTTGACTAGTCGGTGTGTAATAGTCGACTAGTACATTATAGTCAACTTGTCTTCCAAGTGTTAGTCGACTAGCCCAAACATTTTTCATGAATCTTTTAGCTCCGCTCTTCGAATAGTCAACTAATATGATGATAGTCAACTAGTCCATTTATCCAACTGACAGGTCTGACTGATGATAGTCAACTTGCAACATGATAGTCGACTTGTCCAGTTCTCCAACTGACAGATCTCACAAAATCTCTAATCTTGACTGTTCAGATGCTTATTTAAATTATTCAGGCAAGATCTTCTCGTGAATTACACGTTGTTTAATTCTGATACTCATTATTGCAATCTTGATCTTCATAAATCGACTTAATCTAATTTTCATCTGACTTGTAATTCATCAACTTAATGATAGTCAACTTGTGCCAGCATTAGTCGACTAGTGTTCATCTCATCAACTTCATTTTAATCCAATTAACCTGAAATTATTTCTTAACCAATTCTTTAAGTTTTATTATTATCAAAACATAGAAGGATTTAATTTGTCAACCTCTATTGGTCCAACATTAAAGACAAATGTCATTTAAAATTAGGAGTCAATTGGATTAGAATTGGGAGAAAAATGAACTAGCGTTTTAAAAAACCAAAAGAAGACTATGAGAAAGTGACATGTGGCAAGTGACAGCTACACCACTTGTTAAACCTATGATTTTTTGTTAAGTGAAAGACTAACTTTTTGGTCTTTCATTTGTTAATTGCTTCTCTCTCTTCATAAGTCTCTCCCTTATTCATCTTCTTCATTTCTTCTTCTTCTCCTTTTACGATTCTTATTCTCCCCATTCACAACCTTGATTTTTGTTGAGAATAAATCCACCCACTTCAAGATTCTTATTGTCCTCTTCATTTTGCTACAAAATGACCCAAACCACTCGTTGAATGATGATGGTCATATAAAGAAGGAAATCTAGGGTTTCTTGGAGATTTTTGAGGAGCTTGAAGTTAAATAAGTAGGTATTATGTTATTGCTCTTCTTGATTTGTTAAATGAAACTTATTGATGATAGATTATGGTTAAATGAGCATAAAATGGTAATGTAAATATATGTGAATCGTGAGTGAAGAAATGAGCATATGGATGTACTGATTTTGTGCTTACAATGATTAATGATTGATAAATTGATGTAGAGATGATTTAGAGTTAGAATGAGTCCTAAAAAAGGGTTGAAAGAAATGCAGAAAATCGATTTATAATTGAATGTTATATGTTCTGTTTTTGGGTTAACGATCAAACATAGATCACGAATTGTTATGTATGATATTGAGATGAAGTGGAAGTAGGAATGAAGAGGAAATAATGAGGACATGAGTTACAAATGATAAACTAAGTAAAAGAGATGAACTAGAATGAAAATGAAGTTAAATGTGTGATGAAATATGTTAGATAGAGTATTTTACTGAACATGCATCTGTATTTTAGCCATATATTAATTTTTAGAAATACAAAATGGATGAGTTTTGATTTGGATTAAACTAGAGACATATGGCTACAATTTTTATGGAGGAATAAAATTTGAATTCTGTCCTTAAGGGTCTAGATATTTGGCTTGAAGTTGAGAGATGTGTGTTATCATGGTATGAGAATAGTCTGTAGTATTTTGGATATAACTTACACTATAGTGAACCAAAATGCATGAATTTGATGTCATTAGACACTTAAGACATAGAGGAACATTTTATTAGAAGAAGGTATTGTCTAAAAACTTTATTTGCAGGGGATGTCATGATCGTTGGAAGTGATTTTTCATGGTAATATGGTGATTATTCAATGGTTAAACCAATTAAGGATGAGGTATATAATTATGATATTTTTGGTCTTAATTGGGACTTAAAAGGAACATGAGTGATGTTGGAAAAGTTGGTTAAATGTGTGATAAGTTTTAATTGATCTTTACGTTATACCTTTAAGTAAAAGGATGTTTGAAGCTAATGCATGTAAATATGAAATTTTTAGAGTATGAAATGAGGACATAACATAATGAATAAATTGTTTGATGCATTATGAATAACACATAGTAAGGAAGGAGATTGGATTTCATGAATGATGAGATTAAGTTTGAAATGTTGAATCAATTGAGTAGAGGATTAGAGATTTTAATGTAATAAATGGGTAGTGTAATTCAAATGGAATGAAATTGCATTAATGCATATGAATTCAGGAAATTTTGGAGTAGAATTAATGTTTGTATAAGTGTTAAATTCGTGTGGATGAAGGAAGAAAAATGCAGGCCACGATAGTGGCCTTTATAGCACGATTGTGGCCTGATAAAATAAGGTTCTGTCACGATCGTGGTCAGGAAACCATGATTGTGGCCTAACGTAAAGAGAAAAAGAGTGGTCTTTTGAGTAAAGTTTGAACCGATCAATTCTAGGGTGCTTCTGTACAAGGTAATTAGACTTGAATGAGATCTTAAGTGAACCTCGCGAATGATGAATGAGATGGGTAAAACAAGTAAAGTGCATTAGGCATTAAAGAATGATTGAAAGATGTTAACTGATTATGAGATGTGAATAAAGGAAATATACCTAAGATTGTCAATATGAGCATGCATTATACCTTACACATACATATATGTGTATAATGAAATGTTTATGTGATTGTGTAATTAATAATGTGTGTGCACTATATGTGTTGCATGAAATTAATATACAGGATTCAACAATTGCATCCAGTCGTTTCTGGACCATGGAAGTTAATGCTAATCTGAAGCGTATAGTGAGTCGACCTAGATGATCTCACTTTCATTGTTTGTTCTGTTTTAAATTCTGTATTGAATTACTACTGAATGTGACTGTGATTGACACAATTTCGGACATTAACACTTCGAGGAGTTTGATAAATATGAGAACATAGGAAGTGCTCATTTAATGTAAATTGGATCGAAATAAGTGATTCTCAATATTATTGTTGAATGTAGGACATTGATCCGATGGATATATATGAATGTGAATGTGGAAAATTGAGCACTAGTGATTGTTTGATAATATGTGAAAGTAGTGCATTTCATTACTTGAACGCATGAAAGATAAAGGCTATTATGACCAAAGTAGCCACCGAAAAAGAGCTTAAAGCTTAGAAATTGAAAAAGAGCTTAAAGCTCAGAACATGGTAAGAGCCTCTAGCTCACTATATATAATGAGTCATATATTCCCAACGGATAAGGGACAGTTATTAATGAGCCTGGTATTCATAATAGATATGGGACAATTATAGGCACTCGGTCATAATAATAACAATTGAAATTGAGTCCCATGAGCATTGCATTTATAATTCGATATGTATGTTTTAAATGACCAAAATGGATTGTTGACTGCTCTGAATGTGAAATGTGCAATAAATGAATAAAATTTTAATTGATGAAATGATGTACATTTTATGATTACATGAATTAATGTGTTGTGTGATATGAGTGAGTCGTTGAGGATAGTCCACTCACTGAGTTCGCAAAACTCACCTCAAAATTTGTAACATTTTTCAGGCTCAGAGGAGACACCCAATTAGACCAACTAGAGTTTAACCAATGATTTTGAGTAAGAGATAGAGATGTCGGGATCAATTGGCGTCTGCATTTGTACTTCATTATTTTGTATGAAATTGTGTATTCATGGGTATTGTTCAATGTGTATGTAAATGGTTTTGTAATGACTGTATGACTGGAAATATTTTGTATTAGGCCCAGTTGATTAACGAAATATATGATGAGATGTGTATTGTTTGTGGCATTAAAAATGAAAATGTTTATAAATAAAATAGGCTTTTTGATTATTAGTTTTCTGAAAAATGCGTGTGAAGTTTGAAAAAAAATTGCAATGAGTTATGTTTAGTTGCTCTAACGCACTGCTTTCACAGAGAGTGTATTTGAATATCCTTGGGATGTACGGATACGTGCTCGGTAGAAGTAGGGTGCTACAGTTTACAACTAGGAATCAAGAAAGCAAGTTCTTGCTATGACTCCTAAGCTCGTGGATTTTTTCACCGATAAGCCTCATGGGAGCTACATCATGGGTTTCCAACTTATATACTATCTTAGAGATTTTTTTTAATGTAAACAACTATCTTGTTTATAAAACGTATGAATTTCTTATGTTAATATTAAGTTTGCGTTAATCACATCGAAGTTGAAGTATTAATCAATTGAATTAATCATCTACAATTGATTTCAAAACTATGGTACGTGGCATTATTTACACTTGTGAATCAAGAAATCAATTTCTTGTTGTAACTCCTAGACTTGTAGAATTTTTCACTGTAAGCCTCATGGGAGCTGCATCATGGGTTTTCAGCCTATATACCATCCTAGAAGTTTATTATGCCTCAAATCATCCATAAGATCTCAAACTCATTCCACAAATAGTAAATGCTTATGTAATCATCCATCTACTCATCAGTGATTCAAACATAACCGAAACATAAATAGTTAGACTATTAAAGAATATAAAAACGTATCAATGACTATAAGAATATTCTAAACAACAACACAAAATCAAGACCTCATTTGCATTAACACAAAACTCAAACACATCTAATTAATGTATTATTAAAGCAACACATATGGTAGATATTAGTTGGACGATTTATCTAGATGGAAGGACAACTACAGACTACAAAGAAGAAAGATGGCAATGCTCTTCAACACAAAGTAGGGCTTGCGAAAAAATATAAATATACGTGATGTAATTTTAATTGAGAAGTTGTCTATAGAGAAATTGATTATGACCTTATTTAATAAGCAATTGCAAAAGCTATTCAATGATAAAGAATCACTATGTGTTAAATTAATATACTTTTCTAAATGTACTCAATCTGTGGTATTATGAGCATAACTCATTATTGAAGTTATCATTGTTTAAAGGCTTTTCATTATTAAAGTCTTTATGTTTTACTTAATTATAAAGCCTAAATAATGTATAATATGTTTTTTACATTGTTTACATGTTTCTTATGAAAAAAATTGTGAAGGTTATACTTTTCTTGTGATGTTAAGAAATTGAAATATGATTCCTAGGTATGAATTAAAGTATTCTACTAGATTCCTAATTAAAGTACAATTAATAATCAGTTATCTAACTGATTCCTAGATTAAAAAAAAAGGAAGAAGGAGAAAAAAACTCGTTTTGGTGAAGAAGAAGAAGACCTGCGTTTTAGATAGAGAAGTGAAGAGGAATTGCACCAAAGGTTTACTTTAGAGAGACTATTTTGAACATCTTTCATTCATTTTGTTATAACTTTGTCTCCCGACCTTGAAATGACTTGAAAATTGAACCAATACACTCCTAAGACATTGTTTTTCCTCTCTATAAAAATTTAGAGCTATATGAATTGATTTAAAAAAGATTTATTAGATGAAAGTGAGGAAATGTGCTGGAATGTTATGAACTGGAGAATTTTCATTGAACATGCTTCGGTATTTTGATTATATCTTGATTTGTAGTTTTCTAAATGAGTTGATTGTTGATTAAGATTAGACTTGAGACACATTTCTACAACTTTCTTGAAGAAGTAGAATTTTAATTCTATCTCTAAGAATTTTAAAATTTGGCATGAAATGAGTCTTGGCTTAGGCTGTAGCACTACCAGGGATAGAAATCATGTCTTGTTGTTATTGAATAAACTATATTGAAGTAGGCTGAATCAGAAAAAGGTGTCTTCAAAAAAGTTATAGCTTATTATCTTAGCTTTGGTTGGTATAAAGTTTGTAATTTTTGGATACTGGAATTGAGAGATATGATTTGTACAACTTGAATGCATGATTATGCTCTAGCCAAAATTTCAAATGTACTTAGTCTATGGTATTATGAGCATAACTCATTGAATAATGAACCAAACTGAATGATTTTAGTGTCATTAGAAACTTAAGACATAGTGGAACAATTGTCTAGAAGAAAGGGCTATAGAAATACACCATTTTCTTGATCTTATTGATTATGCAAAGTTGACCTGAATGGGATGCTTTCAGCAAAAGCTGGAATAGTGAAAGAGTGTGTGAATTTTGGCACTATTGAAGTACATTAATTTGTTACAGAAACATACCCGAGAATTTTTCATTGCACATGTATGATACATGATAAATTTATACATGTGTTTACTCAATTACATAAGTAGTACAGTAATGTGAAATTATGTCAATGTATATAAGAGAGCAAGTAGCACGACCACATCCTGATATTACCGGAACGTCAAGGCAATAGGTTCAAGGGAGCAATTGTGAGTAACCTAAGATGGTCTCACTTTAATCTGATTTGATATCACTGAATTGAATTTGATATATGATGAATATGTACTATTTGTGTACTGAATTTTGGACAATACTTGTCCGAGGTGTTTGATGCATGTGAATATCATTGGAAATGCTACTTGTATATGAATAAGATTACCTAAATGATTCTCAACTAAATATGACTGAATGCTATGAATAACTGTATTGACTGAGATAATGTGAATGAAAGTGATTGACTGTATTGAATGAATTGTGGAATGCATTTCATTTTAATACAAGTAATATAAAGGCAGTTGTGACTGGTGTTGCTACTGACTAAGACTGCTACTGAAAATAGCTTAAAGCTCAAACATATGTGGTTAGAGCCTAAGGCTCACTGTGATCAATGAGTCCTGCATCCGCAATAGATAAGGGATAATATGAAAGAGCTCGGTTATACGGGATATTGAAAAAAAAGCTCACAGTCACAACAACGTAAAAATGAATGTGAGTATCATACACATTGCATTCACATATGATTTGAATACATTGAATGATTTGCAAAGTTGTAAAAATATTTCAAATATGAATATATGATAGTAAATCAATGATTATGTACTACACAAGTGAAATGAAACGATATCTTGATTGAGCTATGTGACTGAAACATGACAGTTATGAATAATGTGTTTTGTGTTATAACTTGATGATAATCAAAGTGATTTGAACTATGTGATAACATGCTATTGTGTGATACATCTTGAGTGAACCATCGAGGATTGTTACTCTACTGAGTTTGCAAAACTCATCAAAATTGCAATGTTGATAATTTCAAGTTCGGTACACTAATACGACCTAGCTTCTAAGATTGCTTGAAGCAAATTTGTGCAACTTTGAAGATCAGATATGACTCAAAGGTCGGTCAGCTGGGGTTGCAGATATAGTCTGTTAATATCTTTTGTTATTCATCATGTTTGTAGCGTACTGTGTAGACTGAGCTGTTATGCTCATAAGATGGTGTTATATAAACTTGAATGTTGAATTTAAAGCTACAATGTACATTATGGTTTATGATATAAATGAGGAAATTTTGGATTTTAGCAAATGCTAAATGTGTGATTTATGGTTTAGTTCTTGATGCCATGTTATAAAGTGAAGATGATAAAGGTAACAAGCCAATTCTGTCAGGCATATGTATATGTGAATGTATGACTCACGTGCATGCATCGGGCTGGATCGGGGTGTTACAAAAGAAGTTTGAAAATGGACTTCATTCAAAACGAAGATTGAAAGGTATCTAACAAAGAAGTTTAACAATGGACTTCATTCGAAAGAGACGAATTTCACTATCAACACATTTACAGATCCAACTCCACATTTACATAACCAAATGGTGTCTTAATCAGCCTATATATTTAGATGACCACGACAGCGACGAGGTGTGATGAACGGTAGACGATTATACAGTACTTGAAGCAGATGCGAGGATGAGCAGCGACGAGGTGTGGTGGCTCGACGCGTGGTGGCCTTCGATAGCGACAGAGATGATGAAGTTGGCTCCCCGAGGATGGTGGCACGCTGAGGACACAACGATGACGCGCTATGGGATGACGAGGAGGCACGATGGGATGACGACGACAGAAGAGAGAAAAAAAAAGGGGGCTATGATAGATTAGGGGAAATGGGGTAGGTGGTGGGGGGAAGGAAAGAAAGTTGTAGTCGATTTAAGTTAAACATAAACGACGTCATTTGATGTTAAACTAAACGATGTTGTTTTTGTTTTTTAAAACTCTAAACCAAAAGCAAACGACGACATTTACGACTAAAATTTATCAGCGAAAAATCTATTGGTAAACTCTAGCATTATTTACTCTGCCAAGCATTCCGTTATTTTAATCGATAGACATTTTTTATCAACGTTATATTCCGTCAGAAAATTTGCTTAGATGATTTCCTTTCATATTTACCGAAGAATATTTTTTCTGTTGCAAATCGAAAAAATTTTAGTCAATTGTATGTTTCATTGGTAAATTTTAATAGTTTAATTTCTGTCAATAATTGTTCATGGCTAATAACTAATTTTCTTATAGGGGTAGAGCAAGAAAGATGTTTCACTAAGCTGAAGGATATGCGCAAAAGATCGTTGTGGAATTTGTGACTATTATTACTACTAGTAAGAAAACACTCTGGTAAGAAAAACGTGGGCCCAAATGATTGGACGGGGTGATGTATAGTAATAGAGTCAAAAGGCCTTATCCGGCTGTCGTACGTAAAAGCTGGAAAATGAAATGCACATTTCAATTTCATTAATCTAAATTCATTCTTATGTCACAACATGAAGCCATCTTAAGCTAGATCCTAATTGCTTACACAAGACCAAAAAAGTTGGCAGTATTTAAGAAGAATCACCAAGATTAATTGCTTACACAAGTCCAAAAAAGTTGATAGTATTGAAGAAGAATCGCCAAGATTACTAGGTTACTAGTTGCTTTGAATTTTTGGCTTTTTATTTTACATAACCTAATCTTTTATTACACTTTCGCCTCACATATAATTCGCCTACATAATCTGCTTTCGTTAAGTTGACCACAGTTTATATGCTTATTTACTTGAAGTCTCATCCTCCTGTTATTGCTTATGGGCCACACGATAAGGATACCACATCACGAAATCCAGCTTTTAGTTTCGCGATTTGAATTACAACAAAAGGACTTATATTATTGGTGTAAATTGTAAAATGGGAATCAGTAAAGTAATTTGAACAGTAATGCCTTTCTTATTCATTTCGCAATCTCGTACATTTACCAAACCATTATTTTTCATAACATATATTTCTTTTATGGCAACAGCAGACAAGTATAAATCTAAGGGCCAACTTCTGAAGATCAACTAAATAATTTGGCCGCTTATTGGTTGACTTCACTCCATTGTTAATTCGGTATTGGATGGAAAAAAAAAAAAAAAAAAGCACCGACATAGGAGATGCCTTATTGCCCAAACATTCGTGAATGGTCTAGGCAATGGAAGTAAAGTTGAAGTTGGCGCACGTAGTCTGCCTGCCAAAAAGAAGAGAGCTAAACCCAAGCCTCGACGTGGCCAAGTCGAACTGCAGCAGATTGTTCTCCAACTGATACCCTCCAATCACAATTGAGGTCCTGGGATTTGAGCCACCATTAACAAACCCTAGACACAGCACATCATCACTGACTTGAACCATCGAATTGGCACCAAATATGCTCCAACTCACGTTCTGGTTCTGCAACACAAGAGAGATAGTCGGCACAGCAGCCCCCAAACGTGTGCCAAACACGTTGTTTGAACTGAAGCACACATCAAATGGTGCCACTGAAGCTACCCTTGAGATGTTCCTAGCTTTAGCGGCATTGATATATGCCTCAGTGAAAGCTGTGAAGATGGACGACTCCATGACTGTGTATGGGTTTACTGTGCTTATTTTGGTGCCACCATTTCCTTCTTTGTCGATGGACAGCAATGTCGCGTTCAATGGAACGGTCTTGTCGTCAATCCTAATGGAGGTTACACCGATGAAATACTCAGCGGAAGGCTGGCCTTGTGAAAAAGCTGAGGCTGTGCTTACTGGGTTGATAAACAGAGGTGTATAGGTGAGTGACTGAGATGTGTATTGGATGTTAGGAAGGAAATTATAAGGACCATCGCCGAAGAAAATGACTCCGGTTGCTGAAGATGCCAAGCAGATAGCAAATTTTCGGTGGAAACTAAAAGCGGAGGCAAATTGTGAAGGCAATCCAATTCTCGTCCTACCAAGTCCAGCCATGCCCACAACTCCACTAGCAAGACCTCGCAGCAAAAAAGTTGGCGCACAAGAGAACAAGAACCGTGGCACAGTCACTTTTGGACCAGGATTCGAGCCATTGGTTGAATTGACAGTCACGACGTCAGTGGCTAGTTCGCCGCTTGTGGCGGTGCCTGTCACGGTGTTGTCGGGGATGACGCCGCAAGTATTGTTATTACAGCCCGGTTTAGGTGATGAGAAACAATCACCGCAGCCACTGGCTCCAGCCAATGAGCACAAAGCAGAACGACAACGTGCGGGCTGGTACGTCGTTGACACATATTTTTGGTCGCAATCGACCCATAAGAACTGGCCCCCGAGATCAACAACGAGGTCGATGGGCACTAGAGGGGTTCGTTGTTCTATCTTTGTAATGTATTGATTGGTGGTAGAATCTTTCGAAACTGGAAGGACTAAAGCCTTGGGACGGAAAGATTGTTGAGCCGTAGTGGACTGTGTAGAAAAGAACAAGAGGAGGAGACAACAGCAGACGAAGTAGTTGTTAAGTGAAGAAGCCATGTTTAGAATTGTGTAGATGATCGGAGATGGTGGTGGCTGTGGCACATTAACTTGTATTTATACTTGCGGGGTCTGTTGTCGGTGTAATGTTGGAGTAAGACAAGCCAGCTTGAAACGTAATGTCAAATTACAGGCAGCCCCAAGCCGTCAAAAACGGCAACTACGCGACTTTGGAACCTGGCTTTTTCGAGACATGATCGTCTTTCTAATTTTAGGGTGTTTTATTCTGTTTTATAAATTTTAGTCATTAATTTAAATAAGTATCATATTTATTTATACAAAATTCACGTAAAATTTATATAAATAAATAACTGAAATTCGACAGAATAAGATATCATAAAATTAAATAAAAATTGGCTTTCTCTGCACTTCATTTTAACCTGACCGCGTTATAATATGTTTAATGCAATATCTGTTTTAATATTTGTAACAAAGTCGATCTCATTAATAGAATAGGGTTGTATATATATATATATATATTAACTTTCTTGATTGACAGCATAGTTGTAGCGTGTCAACGGGATGCTTTATTGATAAGTATGAACATGCTTGATGGTGACGCTCTAAGCCAGTCCCTTACTCTAGAAAGGATAGATGTATCACCTTTGGATGCTTAAGCCTAAGAAGTAAGACTAAAGTTGATGGCATCGATTGTGATTTGTAATACGCAACTCTAGGCGACAAATTGTGATAAGAAAATCAGGTCTCATCTCATCCACGAAAGAGAGTTTCGGATTCAAGGACAACAGCTAGGCAGCAAGTCAAATAACTAATTCAAGGACAACAGCTAGGCAGCTAGTCAAATAACGGATAAGTTGCGGATAATAAAGAATTCCAATGGTTAGGTTGCAAAGTTCCTCTCGCTTTAGTGGGAAAAGAAATCCCTTCTCCATTTAGAAATCAGCTCTTACAAAAGCTAAAAAAAAGATTGTTAAAATTAAAGAAATAAATAAAATAGGACCATCACCCAAACTCATTGTTTGAGTCTACAAAAGCATGTTCCAAATGATCTTTGTAGTGGCAAATATTTGTTCTATTAAAATAATTTCGATATAATTAATTTGTTTTGCAAGATATAATTTTATATCATAAGAATGGAAGGCCAAATTATCTATTTAACCCTTAAAATGCTATAATTTCTCAATTTACGTAATTCAAGCATCCGATTTTTCTAGCATTGAATTTAAACTCTTCACTTATTAATTATCGAGAGATTAATCCTTAGTGTTTTTTCTAGGTCTTCATTTCTTTTTTTATTTTCAACTTTCGGCTAAAAAAGGAACTTCTTTTTCTGTTCAATTTATTCACTTTGGTTCCATTTTAAGAAATAAACTTTGGATTAGCCTTATGACTATCTATGCAAAGAAAGTGCGCTTTTAATTTTTAATTATTTTGTAGGAGTTTTTCATAACTTCTGATATGAAAATTTTTGTTTAGGAGACATAATATTGAGTCATTGCAAATTCCCATTAAAAATTTAGGCTTAATTATGTATAATTTTGCAAAAAAATTGTAAATTAATGGGTTGCACTTGGACGTATCAAAAAAATTAAAATTATTCAAATCGATGATTTCTAAGTTTGAGGTAATCATTTGAATCCCGTTCTTGAACTAGATTGGGTGAAGTTTGAACTTTTAGGTGCAATAAAATTTAGTTCATGGGCCTTTACGGAGTAGTTCAATTGATTTATACAAACTTTTATATTTCGAGTTTGAATTGTCATAAGGATTCAATAAATATTTTCGAAGTATAATTAGGGGTTGCATTTATTGGAAAATTGGGCAGTATTTGATTCGATCTTGTAATTTATAATTTATTTTGAAGCTTGATCATTTTCTTACTGTAATTTTTAAAAACTTTTTAAAATTTGCTCATTTCAACCATATGGCTGAACAACGATCTAGCTTTAAAGGGTATCTATAAAACAAGTTATGAGTGCTTTACAAATTATTATAGAGAGAGTTAGTTAAGGAGTGCTAGCTCTATTAAAACTTAAAATTATTTATAATAATTTTCAGACATTTTAGTAATTTACACTACAACAAAATATGGACTTTAAAGATACAAAAAATGGAGTTTTTAGACTATTTTTACGTCTTAAAAATAATTTTAAATGCTTTATAAAACGTCTGAAAAACAAGTGTCATAAAAACTATTTTCGACAATTTTCTTAGACACATAGATGCGTCAAAAAACATATTTTTTTTACACATTTAAGCGTTGAAAGTCTATTTACACATAGAAGCGCTCTAAGTATCGAAAATCTATTTATATAGATGTGTCAAAAGCATACATTTTTTATGATTTTCTCAGATACATAAATGTTATTTTAGACGTTTTATGTAAACTTTTAGATGTTTTTCTCTGTCGATTTTTTATTTTTACATAGTTTTTTACGTTAAAAAACTCCACCATTTTTTAGTAAAAAAAAAAGCTTACAATTTGCTTTGACCATCTTTTTTAAGATCACTCATATGTATATTATTATAATAAAATTTATAAATTAATTTAAATTATGTATCTGCATATTATTATAATAAATTAACACTTTTGTTAATTTATTACACAGTACTAACACAAAAAATCATCTAACCGTAATCACTTATTGTAACTGCCACTTTGATTTGAAATATCAATATATTTATTTCATTATTGCCCTTGAGGACTAACTAGATGCCTAGGAGGGTACAAAGAGTCCAAAATAAAACGAAAGAACTAGCTGCAGTATGTAAAAACAAAATAGGATAGCTTATTAATCCAATAGAAGATAATCCGTATACAAATTGTCATAAATTCCCTTCAAAATCTAAGCTAACATAATTCGTGTTTCATAAGAGACCTCTCACCAAACATTAACCAAACTCATGGCATGGTTGTCGTCACCTGAACACCACCTCCCTCCTTACATCAATCATCATGGAGATGGTGGGATCTTGAACATCTATAAGAAACAATGAAAGGTGGTGTCTTGAAAATCTATATATATAGATATAAACAATCACAAGGTTATGGAATTGCTACAAAAATGAGATGATGATGATGATGATGATGATCATATCAAAAGAATAAGTCCTTCTGTCTCAAGTTTCAAAGGTTAGACTTAGAAGGTCTTCCTCTGCAGAAGTTGCCGCTAAATATAAGATTTTATTTGGCCAAATACTACAGCTAAGCCAATTTTCTCAATCATCAATTCATGCCAGATGCAATAAATATTCCCTAAATAAATAATAGGAAAATATGGAAATACCAGTAAATGCCAGAGTAAGGAGTAAATTCAAAAATTGCTCACTCTTTTGTTCATCTAGTTCATAAGCTATCTTGTTGACTGTGGCCAAAGCCTCTCTTTTAAGAACTACTTAACAAATGTAAGTTACAGCTTAGCCACAGTTGCAAAGAAATGAAAGTTTAACATGTTAAAAAATTTCAGCAATCTGCAAAACTTAAAGCATCAATACCAAAAGGATTACTTTGACTAAAAGACTCAAAGCTTCCAACCAGCATCTAATTAGAGCAAGTCACTGACATGTAAAGAAATGACTCCAAACCAAAGTTTCAGTGCTACACAGGAAGCAGAAAAGAATCACATAGAAAAATCCATAATAAATTACGCATAAAACCCTGATGAAGCAGACATAACCTACGAATCAGTTCAACATAAACGAGTATAGACTTGAGTTGGTTGCAATGCTAAGTTTGGTATACCAAAAGAAAATAAAGAAAAATCATATTATAGAAGATATGGGCATTAAACAATTAAAATATACAGATACATAACAAACTTGAGTATGCTATAAGTTAGTAACTTGATGGTACGACAAGTTAGTTTCTTTCTTATTGTTGCAAAAACTAGAAATGAAAACTGTAGACTTTACACTCATTTATAAACAAAAGACCTAACCGAATCACAAAACATTAGAAGTACAAGTCGGGCCTCTGTAGCAAATGAGCTCCTAATCAGCAAAGGAATTACAACAATAACAACTGATATTTTGCTGAGAAATTCCAAAGCAAAAATGAGGCATAAGCATGAGTATTAACAATGCCATTTCATATTGCTTGAACCAACAACCTACATATCTGATTCAACAATGAGACAACAAAAGCCAAACTCTCAAGCTAATTCCAGTTGAAAACAAAAAATTGAGCATTCTGCTTTGACAAATTAGTTCTTGAACCAAATATCAATGTAAAAGAAACAAAAAAATCAAAGGTGGTCCAGCTAGGATGTGTGGACAATAAAAAAGACTACCAAGGAAGTGTTGAGGGGAAAGAACCTCCAACTAAAAAACGATTCAGTGTGAGGAGCTTTTTCTAATCCAAGTTTCCCATTTTATTATTAGGCAAAGGGAAAGAACAAACAAGTACCTGACTGTTCTTGATGATCTTTGAAATCATAGCAGAACAAATGTCCATGATAAAAAAAATCCACAAACTCTTAGTGTAAAGAAATTTCTTTCAGCACACACAGCTGATTATAGAACTTACCCACAGAATTATATATGGACATTTGTAATGGTCAAGAATAGCTTGGATTTTCTTGACTTATTATCAAGCAACGAGGAATCCAACTACAAAACAGAGTAAAGAATTCAGGGGACCCGTAAATTGGCTAACCCCAAAAATAGTCGGAGCTTAGCAAACTTGAATTACTTATTAGAATTGTTTAAGAATTATTTAAATAGACCAACAAATGCATCATGTTAAACAGACCAAAAAATGCATCATGTGTAAGAAAGAGATCACCTAAAGAGGTTCTATAGTATTGAGCATCAAGGTATTTTTTCAAAGCAACAATATCAGTTTTTGCAGATTCTCCAAGATTACCACCGAGGCTATACTTTCTAGTAGCTACTTGCGTTGTTTGCCCTTCCTTGTTTACTTTAACGAATTTCTTCTTTTTCAATCCTATTTTGATCAACCCATCACAATGCGTAGAAAGAACAATGGAATAGAAAAGGAGAAAAGCTATCCATATAGTGCTTAATTTAGTCGCTATAACAGGAACTGTAAAAGTACATAATGAACATTCACCATTTTACTAATCTCACAACACATAACAATAAACATCAAAGAGATTACTCTATAATAGAGAGTGTAGTTGAAAAAAAGATAAAAGACAATTTCTCTAAATCCCATTCCAACGGGAGGACTTCGATTAAACTAGAATATCATATGATAATTAAGACGTAACAAGATAATGTAAAACCGTAAACGCAAAGAACAAAAGTTTAAAATGAAGGGGTAAAAGGAACACTATGGTCTTTAACAATTAGTACCTCATATAACAGACAATAAAAAACAGAGTACTTAGTTCTACGTTCTCTAGTCAAAACAACTTAAGACATGGATAAACACAAAACAAACAAACGTTTGTCAATGATTAAACATCAAAGGTAGAACAGATGCTATTATTTCCATTAAACACATTGCAATTATGTACTATATGGATTCTGTATAATCAGAAGCACAAAATAAAAAAAGAACAAACAATACTAAGATATACTTTTAAAAAAAGGAAGAAAGTCAGAACTTAGCTAAACTACTGAATGCCAAGTAATTGTCACTAAAAGCTAAAAGAGACACGCATATTCTTAAAAATATTTTTAAGAAAAAAGAAATGAAAAACTATGGATCGATCACTTTCTTATGTTTTATGGTAACAAAGATAAGAAACAACAAGAAAAGGCTGGCTCTCACAAAATCCATTATGAAAAAAGAAGTAAAGCAAAACCCATTGAATGATCATCCTTCAAAGCAACTTTGAATATTAACCGCCCGCTTCAGCTCTGGGTTGATCACTATCTAGCTTAGGGTTTTGTTCTCTTCTAGTTGCTTGATCCATTGGTTCTCCTTTTCAGCGTCCCTTTCATCCCATGTTTGTGAGTAATCTTTGGGCTCCTATAGCTCAATCCTAAAAAGTGAGCACATAAACTATCCAGTAATAGTCTCAGTCTCCACAACCTTCGAGAAGATCGGAACATTTTGCTAGTAAATATCGATGGAGGAGGTCAATCCTTCAGTTATCGTAACTTCGCTGTTGAGATTACTTTTTTGTTTGCAGTGGATAAGAGATACGTGTCGGAGAAAAATGTCCGATGACTAGCGGCAAATGTGGAGACCACGTTGTTGACAAGTGGATCATCAATCGACAGCCACGTGGAGGAGCAAATGTTTTTCTAAAGACCTTCCTCTGTGGAGAGAGCGTAAAACTCCAGTGACGCGTAACTGAAGGAAATGAGTGTCAGTCCATCTAGCAGAGTCAGAATTTGGGTTTGGATAATGTCTGGCTGGAGATCGGAGAGAGTTCCTTCGACGCCAGATGATTCCAACGATAATTGATAAAGAGCATCCATTGAATAATTTTCAGGTTATGAAATTAGAAATGAAGAGAATTAGAGCTAAAAGGAGTGGAGAGTAGGAGATAGAGTATTTATAGGGCAGGAGTAGGTCTACTTAACGAGTAGAAGTAAATGGCTAAAAAAGGGAGGAGTCACGTGTTTGTAAAGGCAACAGTTGTTTGTGGTGAGAAATATCTTATAAGCTTCCTAACTTAGTCACATGCGTGTTATGTTTAGCTTTTTTTTTGTAAAAATATAAAAAGAATACGACATATAAGGTCATGAGATCGATGTTATTCCTGGATGTATACTTACTATAAATTATAAAAGGCATCAATTTTTGTCCCACCAATTAAGAATTTTAGAAGTTTTAGACTCTTTTTTAGTATATTTTTTAAGACAAATTTTGCCGTCTTAAATTTGAGAAAAATACCACTTAGGCCTAAATAAGATCCAATATCTTATATTGATTCTTATTTATTAAATATCGCATATTTAATCATGGAGTTTCTTAAACTTTACAGTAATGTCTAACTTGATTAAAATGTCTTTTCTCTCTTCAACCAGTTCTTTGTGTGTGGCACATTATTTTCCCATATATATTAGCAATAGTTATAAATTATAACCCTAAATCATATTTGAAATTAGATAAATTAAACTCTTTTAATTTTTCTTTGGTTCTCTAACTAAAAAATTTATATTCATAGATCAAGATTGACGTTTAGCAACACATCATGATCACCAAAATATTTAGAAATGTCAAGTGGTTTTGACTAACCTTTTTGTACATAATTTTTTTCTTATAATTTAATCTTTTTACCATACAATATTTCTTTTAAGTATAAAGTATGAAAATAATGTCTACTTTACTTGAGTCCAATTATATTAGTTCTCCACTATTAGTAATTGATTATATTAATGACATTTGTACACTATTTACAAAGCGACATTTCACCTTAGCCAAGGATTTCCCTAATCAACACTAATTGAGAACAATATAAAACTTCCTAATCACTTTAAAGTTATGAATCCTATATTGATCACTCAGTTACCTTTATGTAGTTCATGTTATATTTAGTGATTGCTGAATAAGTTACCATTAACTAGAATATGTCATAAGTAATACAAAAGCATAACAATCCCTACGTGAGATAACTTTAGAGATCTCAAGCCAAATGATCATTTATATAATCATCATAATGAGAATTTTCATAAACATACAAATAATGTTCCAATTGGATTTCTTATATGAAGTTAGTTCAGGGAACTAGTTCTCTAACAAGAATTTTTACATTTGTTTAAATATTTCTATACTTTAGTCTATGAGATCAACAACTTCTTTTATAGAGATGATGAAATTTTATAAGAGAAACCTAGTCAAAAGCATCAAACACTGTAAGTTAGATTTATGCAAGTTTTAAGTGCATGGTAAGTAGTCTAAGGTAACATTCAAGATGAGGAAGTAGAAAATTAAAGGAATCATATAAATTATATTAATATATTATGTTCTATTAGAAAGTTATTGTTGGTTGGATCTTAATATTTTGTGACATTCATTAATGATTTTTCAAGAAAAGTCTATATATATATATATATATATCATGAAGTATAAATCTAAGGTCTTTGCAAAAGTTTAATACATAAAAGGTTGAAACCAAATAGGTAAAAGAATTAAGTATTTGAGATCATACATCAGTACCGAATGTACGGATTTATAATTATGAAAATTTTGTGATAAATATAGGATTTAAAGACAATGCTCAATTCAAAAAAATGCTATAGTGGAATAATACTTTAGAGAGGATGCACAAATTAATACCTTTGGGAATCTAAGACTGAATGCAAGACTTATTAAACTTTTATGGAATAAGTATAGTATGTTACCTCATCAATAAATCATCATAAAAATCACTAGATAGGATAGTGTTAGAGGAAGTGTGAATAAGAAATAAGGTCGATCTTTAGGATTTGAAAATCTTTGGATGCCCGCATAAATTCATGTTTTTAGCGATGAATTTTTTTAATGAGATACAAGTTTTGAGACCCAACATCAAAGAAAAAGGTGATAAGTAGGGAAACAGTTTTTAATAAGAATATATGATGAAGAAAAAAGATGGTGAAAACATAACTAGATCAATTTGGAGCAAACTTGAAAAAGGCTAAAAGTTTTAGATCAAAAATGATGTTAGAGGTTGAGAAGCATCACAGTATAACCACAAATAGAATAAGATGCATCATTAGGCCACCAAATAGATATGGTTAGGAAGACTTAGTGTCCTTTGCATTTATTATCAACAATGGAGATCCAACTATCTTTTAAGAGTCTCTAAATAGTTATGAACAAGATGATAGATTGATGCTATGTTATAGGAGGGGAAGTCCTTACAAAAGAATCAAACATAGGGGTTTATGTAGCTTCTCAAAGGGAAGTGGCTTATATAATGCAAATGGTTGTATAATAAAACTTCATTTGTACTTAAAAAAGAAGAAAAAATTTAAGGCTCAACTTGTAGTAAAAGGGTGCACACAATGAAAGAGAATTGATTATGTGAAATATTTTCTCCATTAGTTATTCATACTTCTATTAGGATTTTGAATATGTTAGTAACTATTTTAGATATGCCCTTGAAATACATGGATATGAAGGGAGCTTTTTATCATGGTGACTTGTAAAAGAAAATTTATATCGAGCAACTCTAAAGGTTTAGTTAACTTGAAAATGGTTTTCTAGTGTGTAAATTGAAGAAATTATTTTATATGTTAAAGTATTCACCGTAATAATGGTATAAAAATTTTAAATCTTATATGATTTGAATTGTTTATAAGAGATATGAGTATGATGGTTGTGTATATATTAAGACCGTTGATAATAAAAAAGTATTTTTCTACTACTATTTTTAGATGATATGATAATTGCTACAAAGAGTATACACAATGTAAATGAACTAAAGACCTTGTTTGAAAATTAATTTAAGATGAAGGATTTGGATAATACAAAGAAAATAGCAAGAACGGAGATTTAGAGTGACGAGAGATCAAGAAAATTATGGTTATCTTAAATTCTCTACATCACTACAACAAAGTAGAGTATTAGCTATGAAACAAATGTAGCTAAATATTTCAAAAAGTTGCCTATCATTATTCGTGACATTTTTGTTTTGTTGCACAAAATGTCACTAATTCCCCATAGTTGAAAAGTATAAGTAATGTTTTCAAAAAATGTAGACAAAAAGTATTAGCTACAAGAACTTTTCATAGCTTAAACATGAAAAAAAAGATAACTAAAAATTAAATATTCATGCAAATAAATTTGGCTCCAAATGAATGACAAGTAAAATAAAACCTCGCTATTAGTTTTTAGCTACATTTTTATTTTCATAACTATATAGTATTTGCTACGGTTTTTATAACATAGCCAAATGATATTTGTTACTATTTTCATAACATAGCCAAATATTATTACGATTTTTATAATGTAGCCAAATGTTATTTATAAGTTTTTTTATAAGGTAGCCAAATGTTATTTGCTATGTTTTATATAATGTCACAATATGCTATCTGTTACATTTTTAATCCATAATATTGAATAATATGTTTTGTATATATTGTATAAACATGTTTTTATTATGAATTATTTGCTTATTATTATTAATTAAATTATATAAAAATATTATTAATTCGAAAAATTGAGCATCATATATATAAAGTAAAAATACATAAATATCATTAAATTATATCAACAAAAGAATGTAACATTAAAGGATGATTATTTGTTTCTGTACAAAATATAAATGACAACTTGAACAATTCTTATAGACAAAACAATAAATAAAAATATCACTTTACAAATTATAACATGTCATGCTCAGATTACAAAAATATTAAAACATAACCCGAACAACTACCTAGTGTTGTGTATGTTCACGAACTTGTAATCATCCAAAAAGTTTGGTTAAAAAGAATTAAAAAATATTGTGTGTGATACAATAATTATTTGGTTTTAATTAAAGCAAATATCACATAGTTTTTCCATTCACAGCATAATCAATCAATAGTTGGATCTTCACCAATTCTGTAATTCGAGAAAAAAGTACTATAATTAAATTATGGCATATATAAGAAGTGATAGAAAAAGTATAAGAGATAGAATTAATAACCTTCACTTTCATCTTCATTTTTATCATAATCCCAACCAAGTAATCTTTTGAATAACATAATATATTTTTGCTTAAGTTTCTTGTCCTCTAATTACTTTGGCTTGTAATTTAGCCTTAAGCTTATTGTTTTCCTTTTGAAGGTGTAAAATCATTTTTTATATATTAAGGTTGAAACAGTTGGCTTAGGGCCAAAGCCAAGGCCTTTCACATAGCCTAAACAAGTAACAAGTACTGTATCACAAATGTCATTAGCACTGAGCTTATTTCGGTAAGACATATACTTGGTAATAACTTTTGCATCTCATTGTAAAATTAAACAAAACAATATTAAGTTCACATATAATAAATGAAAAAAATATTGAACAAACTTTTATACTTACATAATTTTTTTTGCTTTCCCTTTACCTTCCTTATAGTGAGTGAATTTATATAATATGATCCTATTATATTGTTGTCCATGATGTTCCTTCTTACTTTGTTTTATAAATTAAAAATCAAGGCATATATAATAATGTAGTGTTTAGTGATTTAAGTATAACTTGCAAACATCAAACTTACATATTCATTTTGGACAACTATAAATGACTTTGACCTTTGATTATGAGATGTATTCATCTTTTATATATTTTGACCCTTGATTATGAGATGTTTTCATTTTTTTATCTAATGACCCTTGCCTTCTCACAATTTTCCTAAATCAAGGAAAAAAACATAACCTAGTCTTCAAAACAGTTAACAAAATTAATGTAAGCAAACATGATGAAAATAATAAACTTGAACTTTTAGGTTAGCCCAATAATAACACAAACTATTTCAATTTTCTTCAAACGTTCGTTCGAGAACATATTTTTGTGCCTCTGCATAAGAAGGAAAACATTTATCATACTTATGTAACTTGAAATAGTGATCCCTAGTCTTTTGTTTCAATAATGAATTAATAAATTTTGAAACTTTTAGGTTCTCAATATCCACTATATTCAATTTCAACTGTTAACAATAAGTAAAATTGTAATTAATCTTAAAATCAGTGAAACAATAATACATAAAGTTAACGATTTTGTATAATTACCGTAAATTTTTTCAAAGGATTTTTAAGCAAGTTGCCTTCCTTCAAGTCCTTAACATATTTCATACAAGGTAATTCTGTTCTCTCAATAATCCCTAACTCACTTGACAATTTCTATAAAATTACCTTGTTGAGTACTAATTTGTATTGATAACTTACAATTCACTGGAACATTCATTCATTTCAATTCATAATCTATAATTTGGCCTCTACCTCTTTTTCTAATACTAGCATTAGAAGTTGACAATAGATGAATAATGATAAGAAAATATTATAATATATAAATATATATTTGAGCATAAACCTAGTTAAAGATATTGAAGATTAACAAACCCACATTAGTAGCTTCTTTGTTGTTTGGGACACAATGAAGTTATTGTATCACTACAACAAGGTAGACATTTAGCCACTTTTTTTGCTACGTTTTTAAAATTGTAGCTAAAAGTAAGTTTTTGGCGATGTTTTAAAATCATCGCCAAGAGGACATTTTTAAATGGTCAACATTTTGCAATGTTTTTAGAAATTGTCTCAAAATGTAGGCCTTTTAGTGATGTTTTTGAAAAATGTCACAAAATGTGGACCCTTTGGTAGCGATTTTAGAAAATTGCCACCAAAAGGGCCCTGATTTGGTGCCAAAAGATAATCCTTATTGACGCTCTGGCATTGGCTATAAATTTTCAAAAATTTTCTCTAAATGTGAAAAATAAGGAGGGAACGAAGGAGAATATCACTTAAAAAGAAAACACCCATCTCACATCCTTTACTCTCTTTTTTTCCTCCATGAAACTGAAGGACACTTAAAAAAAAAACCCCAAAGTAAAAAACACCTATGTCTCATCCTCTGGTCTCTTCTTTCCTCTTCCTCTATGAAAACAAAAGGGATGCTCTCGATCCATAGTTGACGATATCTCCTTTCATCAATTCACTCTGTTCAGTGAATTAGCCTTTACGTTTCTTTCTTCTATCTTTTTCTGTTGAACATTGTTCTTGTTAAATTTATGGACATTTAGGCGATATCAAATGGGTAAGGAATTGTAATTTTAAGGTTTAGGATTTCAAATCTTATCGATTGCATTCAAACCCAAGTGTTGGTCTATTAAAACTCGTTTAACTATCAGTAGAGAAATTGTAAGGATAACAATTTTTAGCCTATGGGCCTAAATTTAGTAAGGATAACAATTTTTAGCCCATGGGCCTAAATTTAGTTATTTTCAATGGGCCAACCTATAAGACAGACTTTATACCCAATTATTCTACGTAAAACAACATTATTTTATTTAAAAGAGTTAGTCTTTGGGTAGGTTTATACCTGGGTAGCTCAAACCTAGACTCAATCAAAAAATTATATTGTTCTATATTTTTAATTTTAAAAAATTGACGAGGATTGGAGCATGGGCCAGCCCATTGCCATCCCTAAGAAATTGAGGACTGAAAAAATTGAAGTCTAGAAATAAAAGAAAAGGGGTTGTTTATGTATTTATTTGTCATTATTGATTTGTAAATATGCGAGGATTGCAGATATCAAAAAGAATTTATTAGGCAACCACACTGATGATGACGTAGGTTGGTTGAATAAAATTGATCAGTACTAGGTTGGTTATAACAATTCCATTTAGGTCCTCCCCTCCATGAAAGTAGGTTTACTACATATCAATGGTTGATCTGAGAAAAAAAGTTGCTAACTTTATTGCGACTTGTTGGTTGGTGGTGTGCTCTACAGGCAGCATGTGTCAAGAATATATTAGATTCTTTAACTCTAACATTGTTGGCAGATAGGAATCACAAGTATGTATATGTTGAACATGTTTTTTTTAATAGTTTTGAATGACCTAAACATTTCATTCTTTGAAGATATTTTCGATTTTTGTTACTTTAGGGATTTAATTTCCTTAAAAAATCATGAAAAAAGATTGTGTTATTTATGTTACAGGCATTTTTCCAACGTTGGTGGAGAGAATAGAATAAGAAAGTTCAAAATAATGTCAGGTAGCTCGTCAGATTCAGTCAACTTGAGCTAATGTATCATAAAATCCACCAATACCTACACTTTTTGTTATTTGTATTCATTAACATAGAAGATAAGAATTGGTTATGTAAACTAAGATCATATTATCACTTTTACTATTTACAGAATTGGATGCATTGTGTTCGGGAAAGTAGTTTGTATGAACTAGTGATGTAAATTGTTGCTCTGTATCTTCAGATTGCAGAAATGGAGGGATGTTCATGCATGATGAGGCCACGACACATTACATAGACAGGATTGATTAGACAACTTTGAGACATAGCTTCATCAAACAAGAGTTCGATGTGACTTTTAGAATTGGTTGGCAAGTCAATCCCTTTGGACATTCTGCAATTCAGGCTTACTTGTTGGGTGCAGAGGTTTCTAATTCAGATGAATATTTATTTTTCAATCTTTTCGTTGGTCAGTCATAGGCAAGTTTGATATTTTAAGATTTGCTTGCACAAGTAGTTACATATAGGGGGATTTGTTGGTAACTAAAAGCTCCAGTAGCTTCATATCCAACAAATTTGTTAAACACAGTCTCTGGTTTCAGGTTGGATTTGACTCTTTTTTTGTGATAAATAGACCATCAAGATAGGATTAAACGAAAAAATGAGAAGAGTCTAGAGGTTGCTTCGAGGGGCTCTAAAACTTTTGGTTCTTTAGTATAGGTTAGTGTCTTCACTTATTTTTCCTTTGTTTATAATGCAATTTCAATGGCCTAATAATACAAGCACACATCCAAATCAACAATTATCTTGTTTTCAAAAGCTCCTACTCATTGCTTTTTGATTATTCATATTAATTTTCATATTGAGTTGCATTTGTGTAGATATTTGTTGATGCATTCCATAAGTGTTATGAAGTGTTGGTTTATGCCTTACAGCCAATCATTTTGGTCGTAGTTTAGTGACAAATTATTTAAAGGCATTCTTTATCTTGTACATGTTTAGATGTATATGATAAAGTCCATAGAATAATATTACAGTGAAATGAAATTATAATTATGAGATTCATATTGCTTGTATGTATTATTCCTAAATGTTCATAGTCATTGTTCTATTAAGATTGGACATTAATAGAATGCAAAAAGACTAGCACACGTTTTGTTTTTCCTTCTAAAGGAAGTAGTCGATATCATAGGCTAAAGTATAGAGATATTTAAACAAACGTGTGGGTACTTGTTAGAGAATAAGTTCACTGACTAGATCCGATATGAGAAATCCATTTGGAACATTATTTGTATCTCTATGGAATTCTCATTGTCATAATTGTATAAGTGATTCTTTGACTTGAGGTCATCAAAGTTATCTTGTATGGGGATTGCTATGTTTTGATACTACTTATGATCTATTTAATCATAGGTCATTTAACGGGTACTCATTGGATATAGCATGAATTATGTGGAGGTAGATGAATGATCAAGATAAGATTCATCACCCTAAAGTAATTAGGGAGATTGTTCCATTGTTCTCGATTAATATTGATTCGAGAAATCCTTAGTCAAGGTGGAATGACATTTTGTAAATAGTTTATCAATATCATTAATTGAATTAATAGCTAATGGCGAAGAACTAACATGATTGGACTCAAAATAGAGTAGACATTAATTCCATGCTCTATGTCTAATTGAAACATTGGTTGATGAAAGGATTGAATTACACAAAAAATCATGCACGGAAAGGTTAGTCAAAACCACTTTGACATTCCTAATTTTTTAGGTGGTTATGATGAGTTGCTAGATGCCAATCTTGATCTATAATTATAAATTGTTTAATTAGAGAATTAAAGATAAATTAAAATGAGTTCTTAATTTATCTAATTCTAATTATGAATTAAATAATTAGAATTAGAATTTATAATCATTGCCAGCATATTTAATTAGAATTAGAATTTATAATCTTCGCCAACATATTTGCGAACATAATGGGTCTTACATATAGAATGTGTTGAAGAAAGCAAATTTAATTTAATCAAGTTGGACTTGATTGTAAAGTTTGAGAAACTTTATAATTAAATATGATATTTAATAAATAAGGATCAATATGAGATATTGTTAATAGATATATTGGATGCAAGATAAATTGTATGTTTTATATGTGTGATATTTTGCATGCGATTTGTGTTTGATGAGACAAATGAAGTTATATCTCTCGTTAAAATATTACGTACATGTTAAGAACGTGATTGTTGCCTTCCATTATTATAAGAATAAACCAAAGTTCTGTTTCTCGTAAGTTTGTTAAGAAAATTCAAGGCCATTTTAACCTGAACATGTTTAATCTTATGATAGTAGGTTCTACTTAACTAAATTTGTGTGATTTGGATGAACAAACTCATGATCACATGAATTTAGAGGCAAGGTTAGGAACAATATATAAGATATATTTTGGCAAGAGTTGTCACCTAACGAATCTAGAAGTCATATGAGATGTGATTGATAAAGTTATTATCTACCTAATTTAAGTCTAGTTGGTCTGTTGAGCAAACTCAAGGTCAACTATATTTGAATGAGATCCTAGCCAACTAGAAAGATTAGAGTAATCTTTCCTAATAGTAGTGAGGGCTATCATTTCGAATAAAATAGTGGGAGTAACCAAATGCATGATTAAAGCCCTAATCTTATTTGGTAGTCATGACATATAATTGATTACTTACACTTATATTTTGTCCTAGTGGAATTTACCTTACTTGGTATAGTTGATACTAAGTTAGTGAACCCAATTTCTTGGGCATACGATATGTTTGAGAAGTGTTCTCAAAAGTTAGATAGAAAATTGTATGTTCATTGTGTTATTATGCTATAATCCCTGTTGAGGGTTCGGTGACAAAGTTTTAGAGTATGTCAAAATCATATAGATAACAAAATGTATTGACATTTTGAGTTGATTAATGTCTCATAAACTTTAATGACAACATGTAAGATGTATGTTAACATCGTGATAACAAGATGCAAGAAGTTATATAAAGTAGAGCTAAAAGGTATAGTACTTTAATGAAATTGTTTCACTTAATTTAGCCTACTAAAAGTATAAACATGGACGTCAATTAAAGGCTTCATTATAGTATGATAATAGTTGTCATAAGAAGAAAATGATTGTATTATTTTTCTTGCCTTTACGTGATATGATAGAGATTATATGTATTTCTAGTTTATGCTTATGAGTATTTGATACTGAATTTAAATCCAACATTATTTTAATGTTCAAAGCACGATAAGAAATAGATTGTTAAGTAAAAGTAGTTGATCCAAGTTTATGTAAATAATTTGTAAATTTATTGGATCAAAGGAGACTTATGCTTAACATAAATGGTAAGAAAGAATAAAAAGTTGGATAACCAAGAAAATCCTTTTATGCCATGTTGGTTAAATCAACAAAATGAGAATCATAAAGTTACATAGAAGGATAAGTGTATCCTTTTGATTATGGATCATATGAAACTTGTCAAGTTGAAGAATAAGTAAATCAACCTTTGATAAAAGGATGTTGATGGTATTAAATTGTTAAATCTTATACATGTGATGTATTGGATAGAATAATAATTCATAAAAGGATAATACTTATATATCATTAGATTACTAATGACTTTAAGTGATATAGTCATATGTATTAAATGAATAATGATTTAAAATTTTGAAAAGTTCAAATTGGTTGAATCTAAGTAGAAATTAAGCATTTAGAATGCTAAAGTACTTCAGTGAGATCATTATGGTGAGTTTTAAATTTTCAATTGTCTATAAGGAATGAGATTCTTTGGTGAATACATTCATAACTAAATTCATAAGAGTATGGATTTATGTGAAGAACAAAATACAATATAAGATATTGTAGCATGTAATATTATTTCTTCTATAGCAATGCCTAGTACAATAACTTACCTTTAATAGTTCCAATTGAATCAATTAGCAAGATTTCATAATAGATATGAAATGCTAGGTCCTTGAAAGAGTCAAAGTTAATGATTCAAAAATGTAATGCTTGGTTGAAGCATATATTATCCATTAAGTTTAGAACTAAATTGGATAATAAAAGGTTATAAGATATCCAAAGGTAGGATATATTCTTATGAACATATTGTACAAATTGTTTGTCTTAATGTGTACTTATAGGATAATGGTTCTCAAGATAAGTAATGGGAGTAAGATGAAATTTGAAAAGGTCAAATCTTGTGATAATACATCCAATTGGAACTAGTGCCTTTAATGATACACTTAATGTATAGTTAAAAGGCTACAAGATATTGAAAGATTCACTTTCATGATGAATTCGAAGAGTTTGTTTTGGAGATGATTGTGAATTCAACACGTTTACAAGAAGGTTAATGGTGAGTATAATTGTCCTCTTCTGTTGTTGGACCCCGAATTTTTAGTGGAAATTAGAAATACTCAAAAATGAATAAGTTGATTGAAATGGAGTTGAAAAGCAAGAAATAAAGAGAAAGAATGTGAAAATTTGAAGAATTAAGAAAAAGTTTG
>JAOSBN010000004.1:10507530-10547279 GCA_027563595.1 Erythroxylum suave | reverse complement strand
CTCGACAGTGTACTCATTCACGGTCTTGTTGCCTTGACGACACCTCTGGTATTGTTGGAACAGGAGTTGCTCATAGTTAGGAGGAAGGAATTCTGCTCTTAGCAACCTCTTCATCTTCTCCCAGCTAGTGATTTTTCTTTTTTCAACACGAACTCTTCGCTCTTGATTAATTATATTTCAATTAACTAGTATTTTAATTGATTAATTATATTTCAATTGATTAATTATATTTTAATTAACTAGTATTTTAGAAAAAGAACCAATATATGAACAGAAAGAGAAGTTATGTGACTCACTGCCATGAGAGGGGACACACAGTGGATACATGTTTCAAAATCCATTGAAAACCTTAATGGTTCAAGGAAGTAAACCAGAAACGTGCAAGAGAAAGACATAGCTACATTGTAGCAGTAGCAGAGAGCCGAATTGAAACTGGACAAGGAGCTCAAATGGTGAAAGTATAAGACAGAAGTCAGAATTCAGTGTTTTGAGCAGACAAGTTCAGGATCTGATGCATCCAGCTAAGGGAAAAGGTATTAGCGAAGCCAATCACGTAGCTTTTAATAGCTACGTAGGTATGCATTCTAACCATAACGATAATGTTAGCTCTAACGTTGAATGTGTTTCATGGATAGTGGATTCTGGTGCATCAACCCACATGACTCGTAGCCAAAACTTACTCAAAAACACTAACCTAACACCTGATGCCTGTCCTGTGTTGTTACCTAATGGTTCATTTAGATCTGTTACCCAAAAAGGAAGCGTAGCATTAACTGACTCAATTCAATTAGAAGATTTTTCTACATTCCCACTTTCCACCACAACCTCCTGTCGGTTTGTAAACTTGCAAAGAAAAATGATGAAGATATTATATTTATATCAAATAAGGTTGTGTTGCAGGACCCACGGACTAATTCCACTGTGGCAAGTTGCGAAGAAATTGTGGGCATTTTCATATTTGAACCTCATCACTTTCTGCCACCAAATTCGAAGAAAGGTCCATCTTTACAATTTTATCCATAAGCGAACATTTTGTTTATAATGCTATAGATACTTTTAGTTTATAGCATTTTCGACTTGGTCACGTATCCACTAAGGTCTTAGATCATTTGCATTTTTTTCACCTTAAGCTGCCAAATGACTTCTTTTGTGAAACATGCCCCTTAGCAAAACAAACACGAAAACCATTCAAAACATGTTTAATAGCAACCAGGCCCTTTGAGTTAATTCAGATGGACCTTTGGGGCCCATACAAAACAAAAGCCTTTGATGGATCTACGTATTTTTTGACCGTTGTGGATGAATTTAGTAGAGCTACTTGGATCTTCCTTTTAAGTAGCAAAGCCCAAGTCCACCATACAATCAGCCTTTTTATTTCAATGAATGAAACTCAATTTAGCCAAAAAATCACAAACATACGAACTGACAGTGGAACTGAATTTGTTAATACTTCCAACCAACAATTATTTGATTCAAAGGGAATTATCCATTAAAAAACATGTGTTTATACACCCTAACAAAACGGTGTCGTAGAACGTAAGCATAAACACATACTTCAAATAACTCTAGCCCTTATGTTTTAAAGCCAACTTACCAAAAGAGTTTTGGGGGATATTATGTTAACTGCAACTCACATCATAAATCACCTACCTACCAAAATTTTATCTTAGGAAACACCATATGAAAAATTATATCTCAAACCACCCAATTACAATCATTTTAAGACTTTTGGATGTTTATGTTATGCAACAAACATAAAATCCCACAAAGAAAAATTAGAACCCAGGGCTATAAAGTGTTTATTACTTGGATACGTGGGCGACGAAAAAGCTTATAAACTATTGGTGACTGATACTCAACAAATAATATTTAGTCGAGAATCATTTTTCATGAACATTTATTCCCTTACAAAAAACCAAAAACACCCAAAAAGGATAGACCCATTTTTGAACTTCAAAGTCCACACATTTCTTTTAACCCAACACCATCACACGGTCCAGATTTACCACACTTTGACCTACTTAACCTTATACCAGATCCGGCAATCCTCTATCAGGAACCCTCTTCACTTAACTCGACATCTAATCTCAACATCCCTTCTCCTTCACCATTGTCGATAACCCAACATCACCCACCACTTCTTCCCACTAGATTCAGCACCAGACAATGAAATAAACCCTCTTACCTAAATGATTATGTTGCCAACATGTCAAAAACTTCCTTTGCTGCTACCACAATGGACCAGCTCGTCGACACGACCACCATCAACTTCACTAGAGTAATATAGTGTCTTGAAATGGGAAGAAGTAGTGTGATAAGTTAGAGATGAAATGAAGGTGATAAATGGGGTTGAACATGTGCAAAAATTTGTGATGAATGTGTATAAGTCTAAATGTTATGTTTTTGGGTTGATGACCAAACATAGATTATGATTTAGTTGTAAATGACATTGAGTTGAAATGGAAGTGATAATGAGGGGAAATTGATGAGGAAAATGAGTTCAAAATGATAGATGTGTATAAGATGGGTTATAGGTAACTTGTAAGAGTTGGAAATTTGGAGTTTGACCTGTAAATGTCCGCTAAACGGACTGGATGTCTACTGGGTGGACCTTCTCGAGAATTTTAGTGTCCTAGCTCAGTTCATGTCCATTTGAAGGGACGTATTTACTAAGCGGACATTCTCGGGATAATTTTATAAATGTGCAATTTTGACCCTCTAGATGGCAAAATCTCTCTTCAGGGTCTTTGTGGAAGTTGTAGAATTGAAGTCCTCTTCGAAACTATGCTTGAATGACATTAATCTAACATCCATGGTGAAAGTTATGCCTATTGTCCCAAATCATGTACATATATAAATTATGGACTTATCAATGCTTTTCTCTGATACATTTAAGCTTAAATAGAGCTTGAAATGTACTTAGTTTGATGTGAAAATAAGGGATAAAAATGAGTGATATGTTAGGAGGATGATTGAGGATATAAATATAAGATTGGATTGTCGTATATCAAGTATTCAAATATGAAATTTTGGATGTTATAAGAATGAAGATGAACCTATGTTAGCTAATGAGGTTCCATTGAAAGAACCCTATAGAGTGATGCGCTCACGTTTGACTCACGAGTTAGACTCAGAAAACGGGGCCTAACAAAACCATTAGTCGGTAACATCCAAATCACGAAAATGCTTCATACTTTGGTCAAACAAGAGATTAACCTGTTTATCCATGTCTATTCTCTTAAAACTTTCCTAGTCCCCCATATGAGTCATGGAAAATACCGATGGTGGAACCTCATCACCTGTGAAAGGAATCCATCATTATGATTGAATTTAGATTGTAATTAAAGGATAATCCAATGTTAAGAGGAATATGGGATGTAAATAGGAAGATACATTCCAGCAAAAGGTAATAGGTTAATCACGAAATTGCAATAATTTATCACATCAGTCAGATGACTCTTGCACTAGTAACTACACCTAGATGACCAAACATAATCATACCCTCACCTGGATACCCAAATCCAAACGCAGTGTTGCACCCAAAGTTGTTGACCTGCATCCACACCTATTGATCCACACCATTAGTGCACTACAACAAAGTCCACAACTCCACAGCCTCCAATCACTCCATTCCACACACACTCATGCAGACACTCTGACTCAACCCCCATTAATCTGAGGATTCAGCCCAATGAAGTTGCAACAAATTTTGTGGAATTGTAGAATTATGGATTATTGAATTATGGAAATTGATATTGAAATATTGAATTATGTTGATTGTTATTTTGAATATTGAATTGTAAATTGTGAATTTATGATTAAAGGTGTATTTGTGTCTAGTGACTTTATGTTATGTAATAATTATATATGTTGAATTGTTAGTTTTTGGTGCATTGTATTGGATGAAATTGAATTATATAGTGCAAGTTAACTCTTGATTGTGAAGTTAACTTGAGTGAGAAACTAAGAATGTTGATTAAGATTGATGAATGAAAGATTGTTAAATTAAAGTTAGGAATTAGGATTTTAGTAACAATGTTGATAAAAATTGGTTGAGAAAACAAAATAATGATAAGAATTATAGATTGAATTGTATAAGTAAACAAAATAGATTTTGAAAAAGGATCTTAGAGCATCTAAGGAGGGGCTAGAAGGGTGGGTTTTGAAAGAAAACATTGTTTTGTAAAATGTTTTCTAAGTGTATGTCTTTAGTTTATGGTTGAATGATGTAATCAAATAAAATGAGTTATATAAGATGTATGTACTCTTGTGTTAGTTTTGACTATTAAGTTGAACAATACGTATTTTATGATAGTATTTGATAATGAAATTATGAGTTCTTTTTTTTTACATGAAGTTATTAATTTAATTTTGTCATATATCTTTATTTATATTATAGATAAATGCAAAGAAGTTCAAGTACTTTCGATAATTTAGTCGTTTTAATTATAGGAAGAATCGATGATCCAGTTTGGGCTTATGCTAGATTGTTTCATAGAATGAAGAACCATACTATTTTTTTTTTAGTGTAACAAACATTTAAAAGGTTGTGGAATCACTAGATTAAATAAGCATTTAGCTAGGATCAAAGGTAATTTGGAGCCTTATAAGAAAGTGGGTCATGATGTCAAATGGAAAATGAAGCCTTTACTTGAAGAGTATCAGCATGAGAAAAGCTCCTTCAATTGATGACTACAAAGGTAAACTTCTAAGTGGCTCTGTTTATAAAATTAGAAGTTATTTGGATGAAAGAAGAATAACTTAAGCTACTTATGAGTGTTCAATCATGTGTGATGCTTGGACAAATACAATATATGAGCCTATTATTAATTTTTTTTGGTTTATTTTGCAAAGGGAACAATTTTTTTAACTCTGTTGATGATGTATTTGACCTTGTTAGGAATGTTGATACATTATTCAAAATATTTGATGAAGTTGAGAATGAAGTTGAGCTAAAAAATATTTTTCAGTTTATTATTGACAATGATTTAGCTTATAAAGCAACTGGAAGAAGATTGCAAAGTAAGTATAATTCTTTTTATAGGACTCCTTTTATTGCACATTGCATTAAATTTAAGTAAAAAATGTAGGGTATGTTAGTTATTTTCCTATTATTGATGAAACTGTGCAAAAAGTAAAAATCTACAATTGTGAATAAGTCTTAAATTTAATAAGAAAGGATTTCACCAATGGTAGGAATTTGTGTGGTCCTGCTATTAAATGATTTACAACTAATTTTTTTATTACTTTAGTGATTTATTATGATGAAGGAAGAGTTTAAGACACATGTTTACAAGTGATAAGTAAGTTGCATCTGAGCATGCTAGGTTTAATGCTAGATTGGAGGTTTCTAAAATTATAATTAAAAATAATAAATTTTGATCCCAATGTCAATTTGACATATGAGTTTATGAGCCTTTAGTGAGGTTAGTGAGGGTACTTCATTTGGTTGATAGTGATGGGAAGGAAATAATGGGTTATTTTTATGATGGTGAATAAAGCAATCAAGGCCAATCTAAAAAATAAGTCTTCTTTGTACACGCCTTGTTTTACAGTTATCAATGAGAGATGAAAAAGATAACTTTACTCTCTATTATTTGCAACTGGGGCTTTTTTTAATCATAGTTTCTATTTTAGATCAATTTTTACAAAGAAAGATGAAGTTAATTAGGGAATGCTATTAACTATTACAACAATTTTTTCCCATGAGATGATGCAAGATCTCTTAAGCTCACAAATGAAAATTTGTAAGGATGTTTTTAGTGATTTTCAGATGTCAATTGCTATTCGTCAAAGAGACCAACTTAATATATATATATATTGTATTTTTATTACTTTTTGAAAATTAATCATCACTTTGTTTTATTTATAATGCTACTTTTGTTGTCTTACAATTTACAGTTGCTTGGTGGGACTAATTCAGAAGTGGTTTTTTAGAATTAAAAAGGTTTGCAATTCAAATTATAAATCAATGTGTGAATATATTAGGGTGTAAAAGGAATTTGATCGTAATGGAATTCATCCATTCCAAGAAAATGATTAGATTGGAACACAAAATATTGAAAAACTTGTTCTTCGATCCATACAATTTAAAGTTTCTGGAAAGGTATGTTATCATCATTATTAAGTTGGATATAATTTCTTGTAATTTCTTAATAATTTAATTTTATTGTTCACTAGGATTCTTAATAGAACAAGTTATTTTGTAGCTCCAGTTTGTCTTGATCATATCGAATTTTAACGGATCAGGTTTCTGAAAAATTAGGTTTGATAGATGAGAGTGACTTAGAAAATAATCTTAAATGAGAAAGTATTGATAAGTCATTTAATTTAATGAATTTGAATGATGATGATGATCAGGCTCATCTCAATGATGAGATTTTGTACCAAATGAGAATTGCAGTAAATGTGATTTCAACGGGTATCCAATGAAATGAAATTTCAAGCTTTTATTTCTCTTCTTCTTTTAATTTTACTTATATTTGATGTATATGTTAAATTTTGTATGTGCAATTTAATTGTAAAGTAGTTATTTGGCACAAGCCTGTGAATTGTAATAATTAGAGAGTCGTGAATATTTATTATTAATCATATTTGATGTTTGGATGTAATTATTATTTATTAGATGATGAAATTTTAACATTTTAAGGCCTTTGTATTGTTAATAATTTTATATTTGTATTATGATTAAATTATCTTCTTCATATTAATTGTGACAATTATTTATATATAAAATATGTGAAAATTAATATCAATAAAATAAATAAATTTTTTTATTTTAGATTTTTATTATTATAAATTTTGGAGACAAGATTGATATAAAATTATATATTATACAATACAATATATTGAGGGATTATTTTGCAATTTAAAAAAATTGGGAACTACAAATTTAAAAAATAACTCAAAACAAACGAGATAGTGATACAATATCTGACATTGACTAATACCGATACAGTAACTTATTAGAACAAAATTCAATACTGATACCATTACGGTATTCATAATATTGCACTAGTCCAGTAGACATATGTAACTTCAAACGAACACCCCCAATGCGTCATATCGTTTACGCTTTAATTTAACTTCTCCTTTCTTATTTTTAATTTGATGCTTCTTTTTCCTTATCTTATTATTTATTCAATTAAAAATGACAACTTATTAAGAGCATATCAAAGATCATATTATCTTTTCGATTATAATTACCTCCAAATTTACTCCAAAATTTTCGAGTTTTATAACTAATCTATTACTGCATTTTCGTTTCTGGTTATTTAAACTTTTTTAAAAGTGTGATCGTAAAATTGTTAGTAAAACGTAATTATCTAAAGAAAAGTATTGGACAAAAAGATAATTCAAACATATTTAAAAACTTAGTATTTTAAAATTATTTGAATTAAATAAAAATATTTTAATCTTAGTATTTGCACTAAAAATATAAATTAGATCCTAATCTTTTGAAATATTAAAAAAATTAATACTTCAAAAGCGTTAAAATTTAAGTCTAAATTAATATAATCCTCAACAGAATTATGTCTTTTTTTTACTTTCAACATTGTATGACCTATTCACTTTAAATTATTATTAAACAAAATTTTTTGTTTTTTATTAATGATAATTGTAACTCTAATCAACCATAATTATTTTTAATGAACTTTAGTTTAATATTAATTCTAAATAAACTTAATTTAAATCTTAATAACCATAGTTTAACCTAATTAACCATAATTTTTAAATGATCCTAATTTTCTCCAATCTAAAATGTTGGAATTTTTAGGAACTAGACGTAGGCTTCTAGATATTTCAATTTCTAACTATTTTACTAGATTATAGAAATATCATTTTTGAAGAAAATCACCTATAAACTCAATTTGTCTGTGGCTTCCATTTGAAAAGAGTAAGACTGCATACTGCTGGACCTTTCCAAACCTCGCGCTTATTGGAACACTCACTGAATGTTGTTATTGTTGTTGTTATAACCTCTCATTGGATCTCACTCTCTCCTTTGATCATTTTATTTTGATGCAATTTCCTTTACTTAGAACAAACGAAAAGAATATGGAAACACAGGATAGGATTAAAAAATATAACAAAAAAAGAAAATGAAAAGTAAAAGTGAGGCAGCTAACAATATTGAGATGAACAAGAGACAAGGCACGAGAGCAATTGAAAAAAAAAGAATCTTAAAAACTTAAAAGGAACTTGGATGAAGAGAAGAGAGGTAGGGTGACATACAAATTGAACCAATCATAAGAGAAGTATCGCGAAAGCCAATTTGGAATCAAAAAGAGAAAAATGAGGAAAATCAAGGTGAAGTTGCATTCTTGCCTAGAAAACGTTGCATTATTGAGATTTCCAATAAAGATTGTAGAAATAGGGTTCAAATAAGCAATCATTAGGGTTCATCCATTAAATTGGGAATAGCTAGGGCTATTTAAAAATTATGGTTAACTAACTTAAATTAAAGCAAATGTTAGAAGTATTTAGATTTAATTAAAATTATCTCAAATTAATGTTAAATTAGAGTTTACCAATGTTAATTAGGATTATTATAATTTATTATCAATTATAGTTAATTATTATTAATTAAGATTTATTAGGTTAGTCAAAAATTAAAAATGGTTTAATAATAACTTAAGTTTAATTAACATATAGTCTTATGAGAATTATAGCCACACTAATAAACAAAAAATGAGTAATACGCCATTATTTATATAACATTTAACTAATGTAGAAATGATTATATTAAAGATTATGATAAATTAAGGGTAAATTTGAATGATTTTTGGCTCTGAATATACTTGACAAGGTAAGTTCCAGATGGTACCACCTTGCATATCCTCACTTGTTTAGGTATTGTCATTCCACTTATACTAATATGCTTATTACACCTTGCATGAAGCAACCATATGGGATTATCATGTGGCCATACAGATTCCTTACATGCATAAGGATTATATATATTAACACAGGTAAGAGAAGTTCATTTCTTTATTGATCTTTTTCGCACTCATTTGCTTCACTTTAAATTGAGAATGGTATTCTTTTATCATGTTTTTGAGTAACATGCTTTCCTTTGTATGATTTTAGATAGATGAAGCTTAAATATGTCTTTAAGTGTATAGCTCCTATCGTATAAAAGATTCCAATTCTCCTTATATATTAGATTGTTTATCGAATTTAAATTCTTAATGATCATTTATTCCTTTAGATTGTTACATATGAGGAAATGTATGTGTTGCGCTTCTAGTTTTGTGCTTAAGAACTTTTTGCAATTCTTTTTATCCTACAATTCATAAATGCCATCACAAAAGCATAGTTTCAAAAATTTTAAGTCATTTAAGAATTTTACAAAATCAATCCATTAGTTTACATCACTTAAAGATGTATGAATGTATTGTATTTTACACCTATGAAGTAGTTCCCTCCAAATTGTGATCAAGTAAGGGTCAGCTAAGAGGAGATGGTTCATAGTCATCTTTGGTGATAGCTTCACATAAGATCTAGCTAAGGGAATCCATCCAAGGCATTTTATCTAATTTCAATAGATTGTTTTCAAAATCCATCTATAGAAAAATGGAAAACTTAAGCACATGACCTTAAACTAGACTAACCTATGCCAATTTAACTCTTAAGCAGGATGTGTAAAAAGTGGCATATAAGAGTCATTGGAAAAAAATTTCTAGTAACTCCTAAGACAAATGCAAGGCACTGATTAATTCACTTGATGAATGTTGGGGGAAGCCAAATGCTTGAAGAGTATAGCAAAGGAAACTCCACTTGAGAGTGTCGAAATTTTTGGAGAAGTTTATATTCAAGGCATAGCTTTTGATTTATTTTTTTGAGTGGTACTCCTTGAATATTTACTAGGAAATTAATAGATTATCACCAATATTACTACTTAAAACAAAAGCAGAATGTGACATATTAGTAAGATCATTCAAAATAGGATTAAGTATCTATGACAAAATCTTGGAGATGATTTGTAGGTGTTGTTGCAATAGAATATTTATATGAAGTCTTAGAAGGAGGTAGGATTAGGAACTTTGGAATTAGAGTGAGGAAGGTTCTGTTTAGTTCCTTGAGAATAAAGCCAATAGAGAAGAAATCTGACAATTTTAGTGACATAGGGTTCTAGTAAGCTCTAGGAATTTTCAAAAAATAGACATTAAAGCCATAAACTCTTGAAGCTTTTTCAGAACTAAGATTGAATAAGGCTTCCTTGATATTATTATTAGAGGTATATACTAGACATAAACTCTTTGGGTAAGACTTTTATATATTTTCTTTCTTATTTTCTTCATACAAATATTTTGTTTCTAAATTATAATTTATATTCATTTCAAAGATTAGTAGTATTATAAACCACAAACTAAGTATGGCGATGATAATATCTTTTTAAAATCTTGAGAATATGGTTTAGAGCTTGTAGTTATGAGAAAAGATTTGTTTTTTATTTTAGGTGATTAAACCATTCAAATTGTTTAGAAAAAGTTAATTTTTTTCGTTTCCTTCTTGTTTTCTATATGACAATCACTAAATTATAAAGTGAGTGACTGACTAAATGTCTTCTCAATCATCATCTATAAGAATCTCTATGTGAATAGGTAAATAATTTTTCAATTATAACAAATCAACCATATTTGGTAAGTTAAGCTAAAAAATTAAAGGAATTGGCATTTAAAAATCAGCTCAAGCATTAGGTTTCGATTTAAAAATTTAGCCAAAAAATTTATAGGTCATGTTTGGGTTATAAAAAATCTTAATGAAAAATCTGACCTAAACTTATAGTTATAAATATTCTAAATCTATGTCAACTTACAAAATTTCATTCATATTATTATTAGAGGAATATAATAAAAGAAATAAAGCTCTTTAGGTAAGAGTTTATTCTTTCTTTTCAATGAGTGCAAAATTCAAGTAACGGTGCTCCCCTCCATGAACAATGCTCACTTTTATAAATAGCATTCACAATGGGGGTTGCTGGAGTGTTTGCTGAAGGTTTCTATTACTGGTTTTAGAGTTCCTCCTTTTGGTTGACTTATAACTCTTAAAAGTCTCTTCTACTTCCTCTTCTTTACTTTCTTACTCACATTGCATCCCAATTCTACCTCCTGCATACTACATTTACCTCATCTTCTTCAATTCCTTGATATACCATAACTCTTCATCCTGCTCCAGTCTTCATCCTTATCATTTTAGAAGTTACTTCTGTCTTTGCTTCCAATCAACCACCTCAGCCAACTTTTTACCTATCAAACATTTTTTTTTGTCTGATGGATAATATTTATGACTTCTCGCCCATTGTAGCTTTGAAATAAGCATTAACTACTTAAGCTCAAACATTTTTAAGCTTGAATAAGTGCTTGCAAGCACCTATCCTGAATAACGTGGAAGAGAATACTAGTGTTACAAGGAAGACATGGGTGCAAGTTATTGGAGACAATAAACTAGAAGCTAAACTTAGGTCCTACCCAACAATTGTGATGAATGGCTTATTATCTTACCTCCTATTGAGATTTAAATTTGGTGCACATGAATGTGGTTCTATATTGATTGGATATTTTCTTAACAAGAAAGTTACTTATCATGTCATAAAGCAGTAGGTGCGGATGTATTAGAAGCAACATGGTTTGGTTAACATGTTAATAAATAATAATGACACTTTCTTCTTTAAATTCTTTTACAAAGAAGCTGCCATGAGAGTACTTAAAGAGGAACTATGACGTGTGTAGAATAAGCCAATGTTACTTCAGTTTTGGAGACCTATACTAAAAATTGATGAAACCAAGATGGAAAATATACCAATAATATTATATATAAAGGAGTACCGTTGGAATATTGTACCATAAGTTGATTAAGCTATCTTGTTAGCCTCGTTAGCAAACCAATTTGCATGGACCAAGCCATTGTAGAGATCTCTAGGATCAATTTTGCCAATTATATGTTATGATGAATTCTATGATTTATTTGCTCGAAACTATTCTAATTATGAGGTTGGATGAAAATCTTAAGATGGTTGAAGGTACTCTCACAGTAACTAATGCTTGGAATCCTAAGCAACTAAATGTTAAAAGAGAATGAAGAGCCACATGTAGACATTTCAGTACTGGATTTACATAGGAGCTTACTGAAATTGAAGAGAAGAAGTAGGAAAGCACTAACCAAACATTTGAAATGAATAATAATGGATTAGATGGTCCGTGTTAGATTGATTATAGTACTAAGGCTAATCCTGACTTTTATGGAACGCATATATTGTCGGAAGAAAGTGTAGAGAATGAAAACATTTGTGAAACTCCTTTTTGCCTAAAAGAGATTAAAGCATTGAATGAGATTACAAACAAGGATGATCAAGTAGCTACATCTATTGGTATTGAGAAGGAATTTGAATCGGTATCTAAGAAAAAGTCTAAAAAAAGGGAGAAGTCTTTGGCTTCAAATGCAAGTACTTGAATATCATAACTTGGAATGTAAGAGTAGTTAATGCTCCTTTTAAGAAATTTTTGTTCAAGAACCTTATCTTAGAGCATAAACTAGATATATTTTGCATGTTGGAATCAAAATAAAGGAGGAAACGTGTGACCTGATGTAGATGTTGTCTTCTAACTAGATACAAATTACAAATTATCTTCATCATCCTAATGGGAGGATCCTATTATACTTTAATCATCAAACTGTAAATGCAATAACCTTGGAAATGTATGATCAGGGTATACATGTTGATGTATTATGTAACACCACAAAAATTGATGTAATCTCTTTTATTTATGCATACAAAAATAATCGATTATAGAATGAATAAAGAAGAGTTGTATGCAGTATTCAGAAACCATGACTACTAACTGGAGATTTTAATACTATCTTGAATTATGAAGAAGCTGAGGGTGTATGTGGATGTAAATAACCTTTCTTTGAGTTTAGAAAATGCAGTATAGACATCTTGATGTTTGATATACTTTGGCATGAAAATATTTTACATAGAATAATAATCAACATGGAAGTAGTTTCATAAAAAAAAAAAGACAAATGTATGGAAAATTTGGAATGGCTTTAGTAATTCCCTAGCTCATCCTCAATTTTCACTTCAAATAGCCTTTCTGATCATTTAATATGCATCACCTAAATTCAAACATAGGCCATAAATATCATAACACCATTTAGATTCAATAATTTCTTAACCTCTTGATAAGCTTTGATGAAATTAACTAGAAAGTTATCTCCACTGAAGTTTAAGGGACTAAGCAATTTGTTTATGCAACAAAATGAAACTTATCATAATTTCTCTAAAGTAGTTATATAAGGAGAATATTAGAAGCACTCATCATTTGTTAACAACCACTAAAGAGGCTCTCAGAACTATACAATATGAGTTGTACAAAAATCCTAAGTCTAGTGTACTCCAACAGAATGAGAAGAATGCAATGTATAACCTTTCAAGAGCCTTATTATATGATCATTCTATGATAACTAAAGATTAAAGGTGCAACCACTTAAAGATGGTGAGAGAAACTCCACTTTTTTTCATAGATCTATGTTAACAAGGAAGTGCTCCAATAGAATTATCAGTGTGATTAAAGATAATCAAAGCATATCTTAATAGCAAGCTTTACTTAAGAAAGCATCCAATTATTTTACTTCAATCATAAATACAATAGTTAATGCTCACTCCACAGTTGAACTACTTAAAGAGATCATGTTGGAAACTATAACTCCTGAAGATGTTGAATTATTATCCAACCCTGTCACCGGTAAAGAGATTGAAGAAGTGATCAAGTCAATCAATGCACAAAATCCCCTAGTCTATATGGTTTTAATATGATTTTTTTTTGTGAAACCTAGCCTCTGACTAGAACTATGGTTTATGAAGCTCTTCTGGAACTTTTCAATCATAGGAAATTTTTCAATGAGATTAATAGAAGCTTCATAACTCTAATTCCAAAAGGGGGAGAGATGAAGTATTTCATTAACTACATACCAATTGCTTGTTCCAATTCCATTTGCAAATCATATCCAAAATTATTGCTAATAGATTAAAGAGGATTTTGGTCAAGTATATGGATGAAACACAATAAGCATATATATCTAGCCGATTAATGAGTGATAACATTTTTTTGATGCAAGAGTTTATGAAAGATTACCATAGAAGAATACAAGTTAGAAATTACACCTTGAAAGCCTATGACATTATAGATTGGCAATTCCTAATAAACATTATGAAAGAAATGGATTTTCCTTAAATAATTATTGAGTGGATATCTCTGTAAATCACCACTCCATCTTTTAATATGTTTATAAATAGGGAACCTCCAAAAATTTTTAAAAGCAACAAAGGTATAAGGTAAGGAGATCCTTCCTTTCCTTGCTTATTCTCTCATATTATGAAGGTCTTTTGCACTCAGGAGGGTAGTGAAGAGAACAAATCAATTCATATATCATTCCAAATGAAAGAGGCTATGTATAACAAGTTTGGTATTTTTTTTATGAAATTATGACTATCTAGAGCATATAAAATATATGTGTTAGATTTAATGACTACAATTAAAATATTTTCTAAAATTTTTATACTTGAAGTGAACTCTGGAAAAAGATCTTGTTACATCTATAACAAAGCATTAGAACAAGAAGCAATGATACTTGAAGTTACAGGTTTAATAGACATGAATTTCCAATTACATATCTGAGAGTTCCTATTGTTGCTTCTAAGTCAACTTATGGAGATTACAAAATGATAATTGATAAGATACAAGCTAAGATATCAGGTTGGAGTATGAAGGCTTTATTCCTAACTGATAGAGCACAACTGATTTCTTCTATAGTTAATGTACTGAGCCTATATTGGGCAGCTCACATTTATTTTCCAAAGTATGTTATCAAGACAATTGATGTTATTCTCATAAAGTTTCTGTGGTCTATAAACAAAACAGGTAAACACTACACTCCCATCAAATAGTCTAACGTATGCTCTCTAAGAAAGCATGGTGGTTTGAATTTGCTCCCTTTGAGGATCTTTAATTTGGTCATGCTTACCAAAAGTTGTGGATGATCGTTGAAGATGAGCAATCCTTATAGATTAAGTGGATAAATGCTTATTACATCAAAGGGAGGACTCTATGGAAGGTCAATATACCTAAAAATACTTCAAACATGACAAAAACAGTCTTCAAACTAAGAAGCAAAGTCTAGCCATATGTGATCAAATTAATGGGAATTGTTTTAAATACATCCTTTTGATATGATAGATGGTTAAATACTAGAGTTATAAGGATATTGGAAAGCTCAATTCAAACAAAAATATCTTTAATGATGATCAATTTGTTACTTATGCTCTAGTACACAAAAGTGAGATCTTATTAAGGTTTCAAGATTCAGGTTTGTATAATTTGATCAATAGTAGTGAACTTAAGGAAAAATAGATATTAATTAGTAAATTCGCCAATGTGTCTTGATAGTTATGAATTACATGATGCTTTAGGGTGTAACTTGTTATGTATTTAATATGAATTTGAGTGTTGAGTGTGCATTTAGGGTTCAGTTATGTTAGTTTGTGTGTTTAGGTGTTTTTATGGGTTAGTTTGAATCTTTAAGCTTAATTGTTATATTTTTTAGATACTTTGATGTGTGTGGTAGTGTTTCAGGGTAAACGGTGAAGAACAAAGAAGATGCAAAGAGTTTTAGGCCAAAGACATAGGCCACAATCGTGCACATTGCGCCACGATCATTACAGAGAAGAGCGAGCCAGAAGCAGACAGGCCACGATCGTGCACTTGAAGCACGATCGTGATAGAGAGCGTCCAGTTAGGACATGATTATGCACATGAGGCCACGATCATGACAGAAAGGTTAAAGCGGTGGCTACGATCGTGCCCTGCATCAAGCTGATGTGAAAACTTAAGTTTCGCAAGATTTTTCGAACCGTTTTGTCCCTGATTTTGACCTAGGACTTCCAAAAAATAAATAGAACTTGATGTGAAAGAAGTTGTAGTCTTTAGAGGGTCTAGAGAGTCATGCAAGAGAGAGTGATTCAGCCAATTCCGAGAGAAACCTAGAGAGAGATCAAGAGATTGAGGAAGGAGACGAAGAAAGAGAGACACAGAGACGAGCTAGACACGATGTACCTCTGGAACAGGTGGTTTCTCACCATCTTCGATTTCGAGATTCCTTTCCTCACACTATTTTCTGTTTATTTAAGTTTTATTCATGTATAGAATTGAAATAGATGTTGAGAATCATTGTGTTAAATGTTGAGTTTATGTTTATACTCACCTTCGGATTTTGACTCTTGAGATTAATGAAATTTAATTGATTATGTTTTTATTGATTTGATTGTGATTTCAATTCTGCTCTTAATAATTTGGCAACAAACTAAGAGGGTGAGCCAGGTAAAAATCATCAGTTTGGGCTAACAAGAGTTAGATGAATTGATAGGTAAAGAATTGAATCAAACCGATAGAGTGGTGTAATGAGAGATCAAGCATAGATTCCCAGTAGGTTAGTAGACAATTTTAGAACTAACTTAGGTTTTAGGTCAATTGCAAATCTAGAGATCGCAATTCCATAATTTGAATTAGGGATTATCAATTAGGGTTAAGAATTATAACTCGAGAGAGAGTAATTAACCCTATGATCTTCTAGACAAGTTAATTCAATGATTGCGTAATTAGTTAGGTTTTCAATAATTTCGAATTAAAATCGCCTTTCTCTCACTTGGTAATTTTTAGGTTAATTTTGGGTTGGTTGTGTTATTGCTATTTTGTTACTCTTTGGCACTTTAATTTCTAATAATTGATTATTGATTAATTTAATTTTTGCATTAGTCATTTGCTTAGAATTATTGTAGTTTAGGATGACCTTAGATTTTAGGACTAGATTACCCTGCCTCGAAGGATCAACACCTTAGGTACTATACGAACGACTAATGCGCTTATGGAATTTACCAAGGTTAACAATTAATAAAACTTAACACGTATAACCTTGTGAACATGTCTTATAGGAAGATGTCTCAAGAGCTGGAAAACTTGGTAACATGGCATAAACTTCTCTAGTGCAAGTATATGATGCCTAGTGCTTCAATCACAATATGGAGAGCAATCAAGAAGATATTACCTATAATTGATAGATTGTATAAGTTTATGGCTATTTTAAATAGATGTGTATTATGCAAGCAAGATCAAGAGGGTATTACTCACTTATTCTTCATATAGCAAGTCACTTAGTTTTTGTGGAAGCATATATCTAAAAGATGTTTATTAAGAGATGCACTAAATGAATGGGATCAGTTGTAGCGTGATGTTGAGCTTTAAACATGCATGATAAAATAAAAACATTAGTGCCTTTTCATTATTCTATCATATCTAGCAAAAGCTGTATGGGATGAAAGAAATATAAGAATATTCAAGAACATTGAGAAACAACATTCAAGGCTTTACAATGAAACGATTAAGGCAATTAATTTACACTTTTTCACTTTGGAAGACAAAATGCAGATTAGTTCTAGTCTTATGTCAGCATGGGATTAATGACTAACACTTACACCTATTTTTGATCCATTATAATACTTTCATGATGTTTTTTTAACTCATTCATTTGATGGGATAGTTTGTTCTTGTAACAATTGTTACTACCTTTAATGACTTAATTTGATTTATAGTTTTTCAGAGAAAAAAGGATTTTATTCTTTCTTTTACTTTCTTTACACTATTTTTTATGAATTATCATTTATATCAATCTAGAAAATTATTAGTACTATAAACCAAAAACTAAACAAGATGATCATAATCCCTTTAAAATCTTTCAAATATGGTTTGGAATGTGTAGTTGCAGGAAAATATTCATTTTTTCAGTTTGGGTGGTTTAACAATCACAAATTATTTAGTAGGAGTCAATTGTTTGGGCTCTTATTTTCTTATACAAAGATGACCAATTATGACTAAATATCTTCTAGTCATTATCTAGGAAAACCCCATAGGAGAATAGGTAGATAATTATTTAATTATCAATAAATTGTTGATTTATGACAAAAGTGATAATGACTAAATAATAAAAAATTTTAATCTTATTGAACTAAAAAGGGGTCTTTATTTCTAGTGTGAATATTATTTCACACAAATTTTGGCTAGCATCAATCTTATGCCTTTGTAGATATTTAGGAAGTTGGGACTAGTAGAGGTTAAGCCTACATGAATGTTAATTCAATTGGCTGATCAATCCATTAAAAGGCCATTGGGAATAGTGGAAGATGTTTTTATGCGAGTAGATAAGTTCATTATTCCAGTGGATTTTGTGGTTCTGGATTTTGAGCAAGATAAGAACTATCTACTAGGTCGACCATTTATGAACACAGGAAAGGCCATAATTGATATTCACGAAGAAAATTTGACACTTCGAATAGGCAAAGATCAGGTTGCATTCAATATGAATAATGCTTTAAAGAATCCAATATTGAGCAGTGCATGTATGAAAGTTTAAATCATGGATCAAGATTCACGAGAACAAGTTGAAAGCTGCATAGTAGAAGTGCAGTTAATTGAAACAGAGGCTACCAATGAACACCAGAATCCTGAATCTAAAGAAGATGACGAGATGGAGAAGGCAGATGTTCCAGTGCATCAAGACAAATTAGTTTGGACTGAAGCACCTACACCACCATCTTCAGAGAAACCTCCAACTTTAGAGCTCAAGCCTTTACCTGCACACCTCAAGTATACTTTTCTTGGTAATGGTCAAACGCTACCAATAATAATTTCCAACCAATTAAATGAAAAACAAGAAAGTAAGGTAGTGGTAGTTGTTAAGAAGAGGATGAAAGCCATCGGATGGCAGATTGCTAACATCTGAGGAATAAGCCCGAATGTCTGCATACACTATATAAATTTGGAGGAAGGCTATAAAATGGTAAGGGGGCATTAACGGAGACTAAACCATAACATGAAAGAGGTGATCAAGAAGTAGATCATAAAATTCCTAGATGCAAGGATAATTTATCCCATCTCTGATAGTAAATGGGTCAGCCCAATGCAATGCGTACCAAAAAAAGGAGCAATGATGGTGATAGAGAGTGAGAGTGGAGAAGTAATTTCAACTAGAACAATCACAGGGTGGAAAGTATGTGTAAATTATCGTAAACTCAACTCAATGACTAAGAAAGATGACTTCCCTCTTTCGTTTATAGACCAGATGATAGAAAGGGTAGCTAGCCATTCATTTTATTGCTTCCTAGATGAATACTCGAGCTATAATCAAATTTTCATCTACCCTAATGATTAGGAGAAAACCACATTTACTTACCCCTATGGAACCTTCGTGCACAGACAGATGCATTTCGAACTTTGCAATGCCCCAGCCACATTTCAGAGGTACATGATGTCAATCTTCACCGACATGATAGAAGACATAATGAAGGTATTCATGGATGACTTTTCAGTATTTAAAGATTCATTTGAATTGTGTCTAACTAATTTGGATAAAGTTCTTCAAAGATGTAAAGAGTTACACTTGGTACTGAATTAAGAGAAATGTCATTTCATGGTGCAAGAAGAGATAGTTCTTGGACATAAGATCTCATAGCAAGGATTCAAAGTAGACAGGGCAAAGACAGAGGTAATAGAGAGACTCCTACCACTAAGCAATGTAAAAGGTGTGCGAGGATTCTGAGGTCATGCAGGATTTTATCATCAGTTCATCAAAGATTTCTGGCAAATTGCATGATCTCTGACCAACCTCTTAGTCAAGGATGTTCCCTTTGTGCTTGATGATAAGTGTACGGATGCATTCAACACCTTAAAGGAGGTATTAATATCAGCCCTAATTTTATCATCATCAGATTGGACACTCCCATTTGAAGTTATGTGTGACACAAGTAATCTGGCTATAGGTTGCATTTTGGTTCAACGGAAAAATAAGAAGTTGCATGAAATTTACTATGCTAGTAAGACTTTGGCAAGACCCTAGCTGAATTAATCCACAACAGAGAAAAGGAACTACTCGCAATAGTGTATATATGTGATAAGTTTCAACAATACCTTTTAGGATCAATGGTAATTGTACTTACTGACCACGCAATATTGAAATACCTTTTCAACAAGAAAGATGGACAACCTAGGCTAATTCGATGGGTGTTACTTTTGCAAGAATTTGATTTAGCAGTCAGAGATAAAAAGGGAGCTCAAAATGTGGTAGCTGACCACTTATCGAGACTTGAGGGAGGGGAATGCATGCCAAGCAATGATATTAACAAGAATTTTCTCGATGAAACTCTAATGCTGCTCGAGAGCTTGACTACACCATAGTTTGCAGATATCGCTAATTATGTGGCCAGTGGTAAACTTCCATCAGATCTCTCTTACTAACAACGGAAGAAGTTCTTGCATGATTGTAACCATTATATATAGGATGAACCAACCTTATATAGAACTTGTGCAGACGGGTTAATGCGACGTTGTGTTTTGGATAAAGAAATGTTAGACATCCTTAAGCAATGTCATGAAGTGCAGTATGTTGGGCATTATGGAGCTGACAAAATGGCGGCTCGAATATTAGAGAGTGGATTTTATTGGCTGCAATTATTTAAAGACACATAAACCTATGTGGCACAATGCGATCGATGACAGAGGATAGATAGCATCTCCAAAAGGGATGAGATGCCTTTATCCAACATTCAAGAGGTAGAGGTCTTTGATGTCTGGGGCATTGATTTTATAGTCCACTCCCATCTTCAATGGGGAAAATGTACATTCTGGTGGGTTTCGATTATGTCTCACGTTGGACTGAAGTGATAGCATCTCTAACTAATGATGGGAAGGTGGTGTAAAAGTTCATTAAATGACTATTTAACCAGTTTGGAGTGCCATATACAATAATAAGTGATAAAGGTGCACGTTTTTTGCAACAAATCTTTTGATACCCTTCTCAAATGATACAGAATACACCACCGAGTTGCTACACCTTACCATCTGCAGACTAGTGGCCAAGTGGAAGTTGTTAATTGAGAGCTAAAACGAATTCTAGAAAAGACAGTGAGCAACTCCCAAAACGATTGGGCAGCAAAATCTGATGATGCCTTATGGGCCTATAGGACAACATTTAAAACACCCATTGGAATAACTCCTTACAAACTTGTTTACAAGAAAGCATGTCATCTGTCGGTCGAACTAGAACATCGAGTGTATTGGGCGATCAAAGCATTAAACTTTGATTGGAGGCAAGCCAACGAAAAACGACTTATCCAGCTAGAAAAACTTGAAGAATTTCGTTTTAAAGCTAACAAAAATGCCAAACTCTACAAGGTAAAGGTTAAGAAATAACACGACACTTGTCTTAAGCAAAAGGAATTTAAAGTAGGAGACACCACTCTGCTATATAATTCCCGATTGAGGCTATTTTCAGGGAAGTTGAAGTCTAGATGGAGTGGACCTTTTACAGTCATTGAAGTTTTTAATTGCGGAGCGCTTAAATTGGAAAACCTTAACAAAGAGACTTTTAAGGTCAATGGCCATCGGTCCAAGCTATATTTTGAAGGAGCACTTCTCAAAGATAAGGAAGTGATTTCCTTGTCTCTGACTAATTAAAAATGCCTTCCTGGATTAAAGGTCAAGCTAAGGACCATAAACAAGCAAAACATTGAGATTTTGTTTGAAAATGTTAGTGATAGTCTTAATTTCAATAAAACATTGGCGATTCATATAGACTCTCAGGGAAACACCATCACCACCTCCTTCTCCTTAAGATTCATACCTAACCCAATTTTTTTATTCTCTAAATTAGCCTTTAGTTCTAGGTTGTTTATGTTTATTTCTATTTTTATTTTCATTTTCAATTTTATTTCTTCCTTGTTTATCTTAATTTTTGTCCTTATTTTTGTTTTATGTGCTTGTGTATGTTTCCTTTTCACATTGAGGACACTGTGTTGTTCAAGTGTAGGGAGGGATTATATGTTTTTGCTTTTTTATGTGATTTTACATACCGTATGATGGTTATTAAAATTACATTGTGTGAAGTGTACGAATGTGTCAATGGCTTAGATAGATTGAAATTCATTTAATTTTGGACATAGTCTATTAGGTTATGAACAATCATTAGCCTATGAAATTAGTGAATTAGGTAGCCTTTGGATACATAGACAACCTAATTAGGACTTATTGTAAATTTAGCACCCTCTCTATTGTCACATTCATTCATAATATGAGGCTTTTAACTTCAATCGCTTAACTAGTATTTTTCATGAAAACGAATAGCTAAAAGCAACAAGGTAGGAAATAGTTTGAAAAATTTTTTGGTTAAATAAATCACTAGTCCACTGACCTTCAAGTTATGAATAGAGCTAGTAGCTAATTGAAAATGTGATGTAGTTGAGTAACCAGATTGACACACATCACAAATGTATGCCTTCTCGTAAAAAGGCTACAATGACCTTTCAACCAAGCTGTTAATAAATGACTTAGTCGAGTAACTAGATCGATATTCATCACCAATGTTTGCCTCTGAGTAAAATACAAAGTCCCCGTTTAGCTTTTTTAAAAAATGTGTGTTTTAAAGAAAACCTACTGGACTTGTAATAAGATTGAATTTTCATAGAATATATTTAGGAACAATCATAGAGTCTGAGAAGCCAAAAAATTATTAATGTGTGCGTGCAATTGAAAAGGGTAAATAAGTTAACACTTAGATCTCGATTAAGTTGTCTATGTGGTTCAAAGCCCCTAGACACATATTTTGTTCGTTAATGATTTGACATAATTTGAAGGACTATGTTCAAGATTATATTTATTTCATGAGATTAATGTTATTGCCTCATTATTGCATTGTGTGCTTTGTGTTTATTGTGTGTTTGCTATTTGGTTTGCTTGAGGACAAGCAAACATTTAAGTGTGGGGATGTTGATAGTTGTGAATTGCATAATCTTTTTTAGTGTTAAGTGTGCATTTAGGATTCAATTATGTTAGTTTGTGTGTTTAGGTGTTTTTATGGGTTAGTTTGAGTCTTTAAGCTTAATTGTTAAATTAGGTATCTTGATGTGTGCGTTAGTGTTTCAGGGTAAACGGTGAAGAACAGAGAAGATGTGAAGAGTTTTGGGCTAAATACATAGGCCACGATCGTGCACATTGGGTCACGACCGTGTCAGAGAAGGATGACCTAACAGCGATCGTAACAGAGAAGGATGAGCTAGCAGCAGACAAGCCATGATCGTGCACTTGGAGCATGATTGTGATAGAGAGCGTCCAGTCAGGCCACGATCGTGCACATCAGGCCACGATCATGATAGAAAGGTTTGGCATAGGGCTGATTCGAAAACTTAAATTTCGCAAGATTTTTCGGACTGTTTTGCCCCTAACTTTGACCTAGGGCTTCCACAGAATAAATAGAACATGATGTGACAGAGGCTGCAGTCTTTAGAGAGCCTAAAGAGTCGTGCAAGAGAGAGTGATTCAGCCAATTCAGAGAGAAAACTACAGAGAGATCAAGAGATTGAGGAAGGAGACGAAGGAAGAGAGACACGGAGACGAGTTAGATTTGACATACTTCTGAAATAGGTGGTTTCCCATTGTCATCACTTCTGAGATTCCGTTCCTGACAATATTTTCCATTTATTTCAGCTTGATTCATGTATGTAATTGAAATAGGTGTTGAGAATCATTGTGTTGAATTTTGAGTTTATGTTTATACTCACCTTCAGATTTTGTATTAGGCCCCGTTTCAGGAGTTTAACTTGTTAGTTAAAATGAGCACATCATGGAATCTCATTAGCCAACTTAGGCTCATCTTCCTTCTCATAACATCCCAAAATTTCCACAATTGAATACTTGATATACAATCCATTCTTATGTTTATATCCTTAACCGTCACCCTTAATAAATCACTCATTTTTATCTCTTATATTCATATCAAACTAAGTACATTTCAATCTCCATTCAAGCCTAAATGTATCATAAGAATGCATCGATAAGTCCACAATATATATATGTACATAGTTTGGGACAATTGACATAACTTTCACTATGGATGTCAGATTAAGGTCATTCAAGAAAGATTTTGGAGAGGACTTTGAGTTCTACAACTTTCATGAAGACCCTAAAGAGAGATTTTTGCCTTCTAAAGGGTCAAATTTTGCACATTTATAAAACTATCCCGAGAATGTCCATTTAGCAAACATACATCCCTTCATACAGACATGAACTGAACTAGGACACTAAAATACCCGAGAAGGTCCACCTATCAGACATCAAATCCATCCAGCGGATGCTTACAGGTCAAATTCCATATTTCCAACTCCTACAAGTTACCTATGACCCATCTTATGCATATCTATCATTCCTAACTCATTTTCCTTATCATTTTCCTTCATTATCACTTCAATTTCAACTCAATATCATTTACAATTAATTCATAATCTATGTTCGGTCATCATCCCAAAAACACAATCATTCAACTTATACACATTCATCATAAATTTCTGCACATGTTCAACCCCATTTATTACCTTCATTTCAACTCTAACTTATCACACTACTTCTTCCCATTTTAAGACACCATAGTACTTATGACGCTACTTCTTCCCATGTTAAGACACCATACTATTCTTATTCTATTAAATCAAAATAGAAAAGCTATAAAGTTTCCTGCATACACCCTATGCAATATCACTAACTTATAACGATTATATCTTTCAAATCTGATCTCCAAAATTTACAAAATTTATATCATTGGAAAGCTAAGAGGATATACTACAACTTCTAAGAAGACAACTTGGTTCAAAAGAGCCTAGATTAATACAATTTTTCCCCTAAAGTCAAAACACAGATTTCTACCCCTATGAATGCTTGAAAATGTAATGTGAAAACTTGGAAATTCATGAGTAACACATACATATATTTCATTAACATCAAAAGAAAATAGTTTTACAAAACTTTAATGGGCATTTCAAGACCCAAATACATCATTGATCTCATAATCCAAAAAAACAAAATATACATATGATTGATACTTCAAATATGGCTAAAGCCTTGAATTTTCATAAACTAACTTAAATACAAAATTATGCTATCTTAGAGTGGTGCCTTGACTCTCTCTTACTTGATCTCTTGCTCGTCACTTAGAGATGGAGATGAAGGGGTGAGCTAGAAGCTCGTCTCCAAGCAAAACCATTGAAAACATTCATTGTCGTAATAAAGTGCATTTCAACCATAAAACACATATTTCTCAAATTCTCAAGCTTGTCAAACACTTGATAGACCACATAAGACATGTATTTCTCAAATTCTCAAACTTGTCCACAAATCATAAGCAACATAAGAACAAATGGTTTGGATAGTCCATAAACATGAGGGAGTTCTTGCGAATCTCCAGTAATAACAGAATGGACCACTTTGGGTAGTCCATAGACATGAGGGAGTCCGTGAAGGAGCTCCATGCCATTAGTAGGTAGGCAGGAGAAGCCTTTAACATGGTCAATTTGCACGTGACATAACAGAATGGACCACCTCAAACCCACACAAACATGAATTTCATATTTGTAACATCTTGCACATTTCATAATCATGATTTCCATAAGCATGATATTTTTCAAATACAATTTTAATAATCATTTCATAAATCAACATCAAAATTCATGTACCAAACATATAACAAATACTTCAATCATTCAAGAAGCAATAAATGCAATATTCATAAAGCAATTTGAATCATTTAAATCTTTTGATTTGGAAAAATAATTCCTTACTTAGAAACTTGCTTTAAAATGCCTTTCCTGATCCTCTTGCCTCACTTGATTCTTTTTAACATTGGCAAAATCTCAATTTAATAGGAATCCAAATTGAGAACCCAATAAGCATATTCACTAAAAATTGATTCTAGAATACTTAAACCCATGTATTCTCTAAGCTTCATGAAACAAAACCCTTCCAAAAATCCAAAGGATTAAAATTGGGCTTACATTGAATCTTCACCAAACAAAGAGATGTTTGCTCAAATGGAAGCTCTTATGTTCCTCTTCCTTTTTCTCTTCTTGAATACCCTCAAATCACTCTTAAAAGTTAAGAAAAGATGAAACCTTAACCTTAACCTTTCATCTTCTTTTCTCCCTAATGGCCAACTCTCTCTCCTTTCTTTCTCTTTTTCACGTTTTTCTCTCCTTTTTTCCTTCATTCACGTTGTTGTTCTTCTAATTTACAAGAAAACATTTTCCTCTTTCCATTCTACCCTTAATGAGTGCTAAAAGTCCACTTTACCCTGCCTTTAATGCTTCTTGGTTTCTAAACTTAAGTGACATGCAAAAAATGCCCTCAATTCATTCTTAATGCATTAATTTCACTAACTAGTGAAATAAAATCCTACTAACATTGAAATAAATAATTAAACTCTGATAATAATTCTATCATGACCTCATAATTCATTCTAAGGTAAAAATTCAAATTTCATGCTTATTCTATAAAATATCATGCTTAATTCAATGAAAACAATACGGGGGCCAACATTTTGACTCTTGAGATTAATTAAATTTAATTGATTGTATTTTTATTGATTTGATTGTGATTTCAATTATGCTCTTAATAATTTGGCAACAAACTGAGAGGGGTGAGCAGGGTAAAAGTAATCAATTTGGGTTAACGAGTGTTAGATGAATTGATAGGTAGAGAATTGAATCAAACCGATAGAGTCATGTAACAAGAGATCAAGCATAGATTCCTGAAAGGTTAGTAGACAATTTTAGAACTAATTTAGGTTTTAGGTCAATTACGAATCGAGAGATCGCAATTCCATAATTTGAATTAGGGATTATCAATTAGGGTTAAAAATTATAACTCGAGAGAGAGTAATTCACCTTAGATTTGTCTACACCTATTAATTCAATGATTGCATAATTGGTTAGGTTTTCATTAATTTCAAATTAAAATCCCCTCTCTTTCACTTGTTGCTTTGTAGGTTGATTTCGAGTTGGTTATGATATTTTTGTTTTGTTACTCTTTGGCACTTTAATTTCTCATAATTAATTGTTGATTGATTTAATTTATGAATTGGTTATTTGCTTAGAATTATTGTAGTTTAGGAGGACCTTAGATTTTAGGAATAGATTACCCTTGCTCATGGGATTGACACCTTAGGTATTACACGAACGACCCATACGCTTGCGAAATTTACCAAGGTTAATAATTAGTAAAACTTAGTGCATATAACCTTGCGAACATGTCCTATAGAAAGATGTTTCAAGAGCTAGAAAACTTGGTAACATGGCATAAACTTCTCTAGTGCAAGTATATGATTCCTAGTGCTTTAATCACAATATGGAGAGCAATCAAGAAAAGATTACCTACAATTGATAAATTGAACAAGTTTATGGCTATTTTAAATAGATGTGTATTATATGCAAGCAAGATCAAGAGAGTATTACTCACTTATTCTTCATATAATAGGTCACTCAGTTTTTATGGAAGGACACAACTAAAAGATGTTTGTTAAGAGATGCACCAAATGAATGGGATTAGATTGTAGCTTAATGTTGAGCTATAAAAATGCATGATAAAACAAAAACATTAGTGCCTTTTCATTACTCTTATCATATCTAGCAAAAGCTATATGGGATGAAAGAAATATGAGAATATTCAAGGACATTGAGAAACAACATTCAAGGCTTCACAAAGAAACGATTAAGGCAATTAATTTACACTTTTTCACTCTCGAAGACAAAATGCATATTAGCTCTACTCTTATGTTAGCATGGGATTAATGACTAGCGATTACACCTATTTTTGATCCATTATAATACTTTCATGATGTTTTGTTAACTCATTCATGTGATGGGATAGTTTACGCTTATAACAATTGTTACTACCTTTAATGACTTAATTTAATTTATAGTTTTTTAGAGAAAAATGGATTTTATTCTTTCTTTTATTTTCTTTACACAATTTTTTTATGAATTATAATTTATATCAGTCTCAAAAATTATTAGTATTCTAAACCAAAAAATAAACAAGATGATCATAATCCCTTTTTAAAATCTTTCAAATATGGTTTGGAATGTGTAGTTGCGGGAAAATATTCATTTTTTCAGTTTGGGTGGTTTAACAATAATAAATTGTTTAGTATAAGTCAATGGTTTGGGTTTCCTTCTTATTTTCCTATACAAAGATGACCAATTATGACTAAATATCTTCTTAGTCATTATCTATGAAAACCCTAGGAGAATAATTATCAAGAAATAGTTGATTTATGACAAAAGTGATAATGACTAAGTAATAAAAAAATTAATCTTATTGAACCAAAAAGGGTGATACTCATTGTTTCTAGTGTGAATATTATTAATTTTGGCTCAAAGAAATGCTATAAGGTGAAAAATACTCATACATGAAACAACTTATTATAAACAAAATAAAAAGCATTAGAGGCAAAAATCATATGAAAATGAAGTTAAATTAACCATATGTAATGTAATGTTTGTTTTTGCAAGTTTTTTTTTTAAAGAGTTCCCTACTTTCTCTGTTGATATCGAAGGCGGTACAAGTAACCAAAGTTATATTCTTTTATGATTCATTTTTTAAACAATTCTAGAAATAAGAAGTTTTTTTATTATATCAAATTGATTAATTATTTTTAATGTAAGAATTATAATAATAATGACAATTTTTAGTCTACCATCTAATGATTCTTATAAAAAAAAAAAGAAAATATTAATTAACCTGAAACAAAATAAGTTTTAGTCTACTACATGGAAATTTGTGAATAGAAGAAAATCCAAAAGCTCAATGTAATTATTATGGAAAGAATTATCTACTCAAGTTATAAGTGGTAATTGTCACTTATTTCATCATTTAGAAAAATGTCCAATGAAAAACTAGAATGATTTAAGACAATATACTATTAGAACTAATTCAATTTCTGATGGCATTATTGAATTTAAAAACTATAAAACATAATCATCTTCAATTGCATAGAGTACATAATATGATGATTGTTCCTAGTAAGCTTCCTTTCACTTTTATTAAATTACCTGCATTTAGATACGTGATGAACCCTACTTCTTCCTCAGCATATCAACCAATTAGTGGGGTTACTTGCACACGTGATATAATGTCTTATGTTAATCAAGAAAGAGAAATAATACAAAATGAGTAGTTTGAATCTCTTAGTCATATTTGTTTGAATTTTGATAGTTGGAAGAACAAAGTATCAAAGGATGATATGAATACATCACTACTCATTTTATTAATAATAAGAGGAAGTTGCAGGAAAGGAAAATTCTTTTTAAGTTATTAAAACGTTCTTTTCATGGACTATCACTTACGAATGATGTAGTTCTTTGCTTGGCTCAATGGAAGGTTAATAAAAGGATTTTATCAATCTCATTAAACAATGCTTGTTATAATGACAATATAGTCAACTTTCTCAAGCTTCACGTTGCCATAAGTGGTTTATTATTTTGTAATAGCCAACTTTTCAGGTTAGATGTTCTTGACACATTCTAAATCTTACTATGCAAACATGACTAAAAATGACTGATGATTCTATTGCTAAAATTTGAAATGGATTTAAGCATTTGAATAAGTATACACCAAAACTTAAGAAGTTCTTTGAGATGGCTTCTAAAGTTTTTAGTTGAATATAATGAAGAAACTAACTAAGGACCGATGTATTCATAAGAAGGAATTCTACTTGCATTATGATCAATTTCGCTTACATTTCAAGTTTGTGTTAATTTACTGGGTTGAATTAGATAAATAGTTCTTTGATTATTTACTTATTGACGAAGAATGGCATAAAATAAAAGTTCTTTACAGGTTTTTGAAAGTATTTTATGATGTGACATTATTTTTTTAGTTCAAAATATTTGATTTACTTTAAAGGTATATGAAAAATTCAAAAGCATTTGAAAGATTTTATAGAAAATCCTTCTCTATTTATACCTAGTATGACATATAAGATGCAAAAAACTTTTGACAAATATTGATCATAGTACTCTTTGTTATTATCATGTGCTACTGTTTTAGACTCTCGCCATAAATTGACTTATCTTCACTTTTCTATTATTCCATTCATTATGATAATTTCACTGCATCTAATTTTATCGAACACGTGAAAAAGAGTTTACTCATAATACTTGAGAGTTACCTCAAAATGTTAACTGTTCTTCTAGTTCAAATAATATTAAAAGAAGTGGGAGTCCTTAAGAATCAAATTACAATGAGCATTTAAAGTCAATATTCTATCCTAAACTTGAGCAATCTAAATTAGATATTTACTTGAAAGGTTATGATATGGATCCAGATAGAGACATTAATACATTAAAATAATGGAATGTGACTTCTAAAAGACTTCCGACCTCGAGTTCATTTATTGGAAATCTTTTGGCTATTCATGTAGTGCCTCCAACATATGCGTTTAGTTCGGCTTAAAAAATGGTTAGTCCATCTTGTAATTCACTCAAACCAAATACAATAAAATTTCTCATTACTTGTGAAAGTTAGATGATCCTAAAAATACTTGTAGCATGTGATTTATTTCATATAAACGATCATGATTTTGTATATTTTTAAGTTACTTATTCTATTTTAATTGTTTGTCATAAAAAAGATTTTTTTTTTTTGGTGTAATAATGATAGAGAAAAGGATGATGATATTTAACAACTTTAACTTAGTTTGTTATGGATTTTGTAAGAAATTGTTTTTTATTTTATATGATGATTGTGTTTTTTTTTTTCATTTGACAAATTGTTAAGTACTTTTATTTAAATTTAATATAATTTTATATGATAAAACAAAAATCAATGTCAATAAACTTATAAGTTGGGTTCAAATTTTATTTTAGTATAATAGTTCCAAGTTAAATTTGAAATTAAACTTACTTCAGAGGGTGAGTTAGGTATGGGATTAAGGATTTAAAATTATTTTAGTTGGACTTAATCCAGCCCATCACATGTTTGTGTCTAATTGTCACTATAACAGTATATTTACTACCATAATTGTTATCTCCACGGATTCTCCTACATGCTTAAGCAATGTAGAGGTAAAAACGAACAAATGAAAAATATATGCAATCACAGTGAAAATATAGGATTGAAAGAGAAATTGCAGTAGAAAAACAATAAATGAAAAGATACAAATGAATAGCAAAGAAAAGGGAAGTACCATGCACTCAATTCCCTCCCGGCCAAAAATTTTATTGAATCATCAATTTGACAAGTTCGGAAATAAATTGAAGAAGTTATATCAAAAGAAAATAACAAAACAGAGAGGGAAAATTTGGAGTACCGTTACCATAAATCATGGCAAAAACAACAAAAAAATTGTAGGGTGTACTATACACCAGCTGCTTGGATCATAGCGGTGTGCTATGGGTCGTACGTCCGTCCGTCCGTACAAAAGACAGAACAATAAGGTGAGACAGCTAAGCACAACGCAGGGGGCTGGCCTGGAGGTGTCATTATTTTCTTTTTCTCCGCCTTTCACTTCCCACTCTAAAACCCACATATCCCATCTAAGCTTTTAGTCATCTTCGCTCTTGTAAGCATAGGACTCTTCTTTCTCGATGCGTTCATGCTTACTTTTCTTCTCCGGGGACTTAAACACGGATTTTAATAAAGATTTCCTATTTTTGAACTTCCATAACGTGTTTATATATATGTGTTCTAGCGTTACGAGCAACGAACTATGATTCTTTAGTATTTATTGTACACTGCTACTCTAAAACGTTCTGCTGGTCGGACTCTGAAACTTTGTCTCAACTGCGTGCTCTTAAACGAGTGTGATTCCGCATGTTCATGTGTTTGATCCCATACTAAAAACGTACGGAAACTGCCTCAATAACGTGTTTCTGATGCTTATATTCCTTTCCCTGGAATTTCATCTATTGCAACTTTGAGCTTAAAATGGAATGACAAATTGATTTCGTACTTTCATTATATTACATAATGCGGAATGTGCCATTTATTACTCTTTTGTGTTGTTTAATCATGCGACAGTTCTTATTTGGCAGAGTATGGAAGGAGAAAGCAGCCACAACAACCCTGAAAGGTTGTTGCCCTCCGATTTCAGAGGGAAATTGAATGATGTTTCATACATTGCTGGAAATGATCAAGGACTGCTTTTTCCAACTAACAACAGTGAAAGCCATAATCTTGCTTGGTCCTTACCTCCATGTTTTGGTTGCCCCAAAACGCCAGTCAGCTATTATGATTTTCTCGCGGAGAACTCGACATTTCTTGAAACTGGCTCTCCATCTGACGCACTGAGAGGCATTAGTCCTATTGAGCCAATGCCTGATGTTAAAGGGGTCTCTGATTGTCAAAGGGAATTATTGAGCAAAAGCCTATGGAATCCTTCTGGTTTTAAGACTTCTGATTGCTTCTGTGATATGGATGCTTACGCGTCGAAGCCAGATGCCCATACGCTCAGTTGTGACATTACTGAAGCTTCAGTAAATGTAAAAATTTTGACTTTGGTCGTCATTAATGAAGATATATTTTGATATATAGATAAATTAACCGTAAGGAATTACGATTTCCGGAGTATAGGTAGCCTTGAAATCCTGATAAATTATTTGCTAAGTCTATTTGGTTTCAGTATGTTCACTAAAAAATCCCTAGTCTAATTTGCTTTTCTGTTCTCATAGGTAAGATGCTCAATACCACATAATGAAGGAGAACTGGAGAGCAATCGGTTGAGGTCACAGCATGAGGTCCAGGTCAAGTTCTTTGCTTCTCTACTCCATCTTGAATTGATGTCTCTTCGAGTTTTTTTTCTTTGTTTTGCTCTCAAAAAACGACTTAAACACGAAATTGCTGTTTTATACCGACCGCAGACTCGTAGTTCTCGGATGCACCATCTAAGCAAAGACATTGGTAATCTTCCACAGGTTCATCCTAGTGTTATGGCTGCTCCATCTGCTTATATCTCCAACCCGTCAAAATACAAAGCTTTCAAACGTGATCGTGTAAGTGGAAAACATTTTCCAAATGCTTGACATATAATGGTGATACCCTATAACTAAGTAGAGCAGACTTAATGGCATGTACTAAGGTTTTGGGAAAAAGATATACGTTGGCTGAGCTTTTCATGTTCATTCTTGCTCTGGTATATTACGATCTATGAGATTCTATTTCATACTCAGGAACGAAGGATACGAATTGCTGAAGGACTCAGGGCACTGAAAGGGCTTCTTCCCTATCCTGTTGAAGTAGGTGCTTGCCTAAAGATTTCATTTAACATGCAATGCATCTCAATACGATTTCATACAACTTATCACTAAATGTTAAGCCATACTGTACATGAATGCCGAGGGAAACCTTAAACAATTATGGTTAATACTTGAGATTAACTAGGGCTATTTTTGGTTTTATTTTTCTTTTTTTGAAGGGAGGTCAAGTAGCCGTTCTGAGCAATATTATTGACTACATCAAACATCTGCAGCGTCAGATGAAGGTAAGTTCCTCCTAGTGTGCTTAAAGCACCATTGCAACATGCTGATGTGCATATGCAAACACAAAGAGAGAGCTCACTAAAATAGTTTAAACCATTACGAGAATGTTGGACCTTTGGCCGGGAACTAATGACCGGTCTTTGGACTAACTGCATCCCATCATTTTTGCTCAATTAATCTAAACCATTTAAAGCATACATTTCGGTGCAGTTGGGACAGATTATTAGGTAACAGATAGATGTACATAGTTTGCTTGTCGAGTTTTGGAAGATTTGGAATTTCATTATTGTTCAATGGAAATGCGGGAAGTTACGTGAAGTTAAGACTTGATAGATCCAGCATCTAGAAAAAGAAGAAAAAGGGCATATCAACATTCTTAATTATACCTGTGCAGGAACTAAATAATCAACATTCTTAATTATACTTCTGCAGGAACTAACTCAGAGCAGATTGGGAGGTGTGCCAGCTTCTGCTGCTTTATTTTCCTTGGAGGTATGACCCAGCCCTTCCCCAGCAACTAACACTGTTCACCATTTGAATCCTAATAGTCAACCAGTTTACCCGCATCACATTTGCAGGGTTACGGTCACTATCTTGCACATGAGCAGATGACGAAAGAATCCCTTGAAAACATGGTTGGAAAATTGCTAGAACTAAATCCATCAGCTGCATCCAATTTGCTTTTGACCAAAGGCTTGGTCCTGATGCCCACTGCTTCGGCTGCCACACTACATGAAACGACACACAATTGCCCATAGCTTAACTGACTTGCTTAACTAAGCATTGCTCCATTTTAGTTCCAACTCGCGCGTCAATTTCCTTTCAGTTCTTTATTCCTTTTCTTAGCTAAGCTCACTTGGGATAGGCATTTACTGGTACTTCTGGAAGCATAGCATTATGTTAGGGAGACTAGGACTTACCTATAGCCATAGGCCTGCTAGGCACTCGAGAGGATGGAGAGTCGTGATGTTCCTCTGATTAATACGGACTTTTTTCTCTGAGAGAACTGGTTCTCAAGGATTTTGTCTCGGAGCTTGCAATCAAAATCTCCATGAACAAGCACCTAAAATGAACCCAAAACCTTATACGTTCTCTCCTATATTATATTTTTCATGACTATGAAAACAAAGCTCCGAACACAGAAAATAACACAACATATGGTTGATATCTTCCTGCGCTGGCTCAGATGTACCTTCTGGATGGATTAAACTCAAGAAATGATGCTTTTATTCCCCTCTACAATGTTGAAACAGTCGAGTAAAAGAGTTTGTGATCAGAAGCCCATGAAATAAAAACTATACATATTCTGAATATTACCATTATCAAGTTACGTTGGGATATGATACTGAAAGTTGCTATACATGAATATACGATCAGAAAAAGAAACAAAATTTCCTTTCTGCTTTCATTTTCTGCCTCTCAGCATTCTGTACTCCTAACAACTTATATATAAACTAATTAAATGAAGTAAACATATGAGAAAAGGATTTACAAAAACAAAAATTACTTGTCATCCTCTCTCATTGAATCTATTTTGATAATGAGAGGCTTGTGGCAATCCACAGGTGAATCTCCACCGATGGGCAGCTTTGATGATCTCAAGATGCTGTCTATCTCGCCATTTTCGGCAATTGCCCTCTCCAGAGAAGTCTTTGCAACTTTAGCGACGGAAACCATCATAATCACTACGTGCAAGCAGCGGCGCAAGGACAATAGTCAGAGCATGTTCTTAAGGGCATAAACACCAAGGTTGTCTAGCAAGTTGTGAATAACTATGACACTAATAACCATCACTATCATAGATAGCGTTATAAACTTGTTGAATCTTTAAATTATACTTCAGTCAAGTAACTTATTTCAGACATTCATGTTACCAAATCTAAAAGCTTATTGCAGCTGTCAGAAATTAATGACAGTTCTTTTCACACAAAGTTTTGAAACACTGGACAGAGTTTATTGAGCAGATTAAAGTCGTTCAGATTTCTTTTTTCTGTCCTATATGCCCCAAAAGAAGCCCTAGTCCTGTGAAAAATACCATCCTTGACCTCCTTGTACTTTCTGCAATTTCCACTCATTAGAACTTTCAAAGATTTCAACAACAACAGCATAAAGATATAATAAACCCACAACCACCCCCAGCACCTCGACAAAAGATTGGAATCAACGTTGCCTGATAAGAGTTTTGAAACAGATAAAAAACTGAACAAGTAGGAAACAAACAAACATAACTATCTACAGCAGCAACTCACCAGAGACAACAATCCCAAACATCATCAAAACCTGCATTCACAGAATGTCTACATAAGCCATCAAGAAATGAAGGCTATTATACCACACTGACAATGAAAGTAAAATAAAAATGTATAGATCGAGAATTAACAATGTAGCATCTAAATATTTTATATGTAGCATTTTATAAATACTCGATCAAAATTATGATCAGTATCCACAGTTGAAAGTAGCTGTCCTACATTCTAAATCAATCCATACTTCATCAAGAACAAGATAAATGCAATCTGAACTGCTATCATGGGCAATTAAATAGTGCAAATGAGGAACTCAGTTTTATCTACCTGCACCATGATTTTCAAAACATGATGTGAAAGAAAATTGCATCTAAACTGAAAATATTGGACAGTTTTGTACACGTTAATTAACAAGCTTAAAGTAAATAAATTTTAGTTGCATCAAAGTTTAGTCTAAAAAACATGCACTTACCCAACGAGTTGTTGAGACCTCACCCCACCCATGCGAGACGTCAGATAAATCCTTCAGGGTTGTTCCAACATAGACCAATGCAAATGTTATTGGCTGCAGTAAGTAAAAAATCAAATGCTCAGTGACATTCTGAAACAAAGTCTTTTAAACTCAAAACACTTTCATCAAACTTGACTTATAGAACATAAAGCAACCACGTGCTCAAAATCATAAAAATGTTAAAGAAATGTAAGTTTCCCACCCGGCCCTCAAAGGGGGAGAAAAAGCTTTCATCAAGTCAAATTTCACTGCTCAATTAAAAAAATCACACATGCAAGTTTTCATTAAAGAAAAAAATAACTATTCATGTAAACAATACATGTTGCTGAGATATTATGAAAAACATAGGACATCAAAATAGTAAAATATTTCCATCCAACAAATAAATTTAAACTGAGATCATCTTGTATCAAATAGGTCTGCTAAAGCCAATGCCAGATGAAATCAGGAGCATCTATAAATGATAATGGTAAAAAATTCATTGGAAAATATTTTGAAGTTATAAACATAATAAGCTAACCAATGAATGTTCCAATAAACAGCTTACCATAAAAACTATATTCAAAATTTGAGATAATAGAGCAAATCATGATAGTCGTAACAAAGTAGTCCATCCAACTAAAGATGGAGATTTCCTTACCATCATTCCCAAAAATGATGCCAGCATAAAATCCCCTACATGAACAGGAGTCACAGACAGGAGGTAATTCAGCATGTTAAATGGGAGCAAAGGGACAAGTCGAAGCAGCAAAACAATCTGTTGAATAGCAAAACAAATAAATTAAGAAATTCAACAATAATTAAACACACCACTCAAATACCCAAAAGGAATAGCAGAGCCATAGGAATCAGGAAAAGGAAGAGCATAAATTCGTATATAAGATTCTCATATGTTCCCACATATCTTCAGATGAAGAAATTGACTAAATAGTTGATTCATTTAATGATGTCAGAATCATAAAAATTCAGAACTAAACTTAAACAAACTTCCCAGAGTTTGTCATAGTCTTGTAAGGATGGATGAAAAGGATTTACAGTATCAAGAAACTTCAAAACTATTAAGTATGTACGGATACACAGTGTGTGTCAGCTTGAGTCTGCATAATATGCCAACTTGGCCCAGCTTTTTGGCAGTAAATAGAAGACTAAAACTGAAGTTCAGATCCATAATTAACTAGGTATTATTTAAGGTTTTATAATACAACTGACCATATCCCAACATCCACAGCAGAAAGAAATCCATGTAATTTTTTGATCATGTTTTGGAAGTGACATTCATAAATGGGATCACATTTTTCGTTTTTTTTGGGTATCAGAAATCTTTTTCCTCATTTATTTTCCCTAACATTAAGCTAATATAGAAATAATTTTGGTAGCAGCATGGGCACCTTAACCATGAATATTCCACAAGTTGAAGTTATGAATGAGATATCACAGCACACAATATGACAAATCATGAAATTAAAACCACATAAACCTTAAAACCAGATCTCTGAACAGCAATGGCAACGGATTGAAACTTGGGATAATTCTTCAACTTGGAGACAACATATGATCTTCCAACCTGTCAAACAGAAAGAAAGTCTGTTTGAATAAACTTACGAGTCAAATTCCTAGGATCTCTCTGAAATCAAACGCCAACGCTTTATCAGGTATAAAAATAACATATCTGGCTTTTGCATTTCCCGGCTTGAAATATAAGCATGTGAACATGGTAAACATGCCAGTATTATAGTTACCAAGTAGCAGAGGTTTAATAAACTCACCGTTCTACCAAGCATGAATGCAGCTGTTGCTCCCATTGTGGCACCGATAGAATCAGCAACAAATGCTACCGGCAGCCCAAAAAGATAGCCACCTCCAATCTGGAACGTAAAAGCAATCCCACATTGTACTCAGCGAAAGAAATGGAAAGGAGACTGAAGCTTAATTCTGCTTGAGGCATCAAAATACAAAGTCTACCGTAAGTATTGAAGCAGGAACCGCTAAGACAGTGAGAGGAATATATACAAGAGCCCTGCCAAAATTCCAACAAAGAGAGGATGATCCAAACTCAAACAAAGAAGACCATAAGAGAAATTACATGCAATAGCACTAATATCTATGGAACCAAACTGCTGACTGTGCATTTGGCGTTAGTTACTGATCATTAAAGCAACTTACAAGACAAATGGACCCCAAGGTCCAAGATCCTGTTGAATCCATATCAAAAGATCCTTCAGTTTCTGCGAAAAAGAAAACACAGATCAATTCAATAAACAATCTGATTGACAAGAAAAAAAAAAGGAGGCAAAGCAAGAATATTATAATGCAACGATAATAACAACAAATAAGTTGAACTTGGAGAATTAACATGCCTGTTCTAAAGGGAGGGAAACAAAAGCAGTGACGACGGCGGCGAGGAGGAGGAGAAGGAGAACGAAACGAAAGGCTCCGGCCCAAGTGACGGAGAGGACCGTCATAGAGGCAAAAACCCTCCGACGCCACCACCGGAGCGACTTGACGACGTCCTCGTCCCTACCGACAGATGAATCGGACTTCAACGACGATCTTACTCTCAATCCTTCCACTTTTGCCAGATTTATTATACTCTCACTCCAACTAAATCAAAGGAATGCGGCAATTTACCTCTCGCCCTCTATCTGTCTCCTAAATTCAGAGCTTTTATCATAATTTTTGCAAAATTCATAAATAATAATACAGACACGACACCAGAATTTTTGTTATACCACGTATGAGCTTCCGAGTGTTGGTGTGGAGACGCACCGACGTGAGCTTGACGAGACTCACTTTGGGCCTCCAACTTAATGACGCAGCCCAATTTATTTTCGTTTCGGGAGCACAATCTCCGATCCATATCATTCCTCCTAGTTGTTGTGATACTAAAATCTATTTCATTAATGAATGCATTTGCTAGGTGTCTTTAATTACTAGCATGCTTTTCTTTTCTTTTTTTGGCATACCTAGGAAAAAAGGAAAATAAATATAAAGAAAACAGAAATTTAAGACACAATTAACTGTATTACAGTCTCTTCCGATACATAATTCCTTGTTGATCGCTACGAAGGATATAAGTCAAATTCGGTGGAGGTTCTGTAAGAATTTGTAGTCCAATAAGTCCACATTGTTCTATAGTAACCAATAGATCGGCGTTTTGATTTCCTTCCACTACAAGAAAATAATGAAATAGCGATGAAACTTTTCTGACGGACAAAAAATCGAAGATATTTACTAATGGAAAACAACAATCCGTCGGTAAATATATAGTACTATTGACATATAGCGACGGAAACATATTATCGTCAGTAACAATAGAGGGAATGAATTTCGCGTAAAATCTCCGACGACATATAGCGATGGCACAACCTTCAGCGTCAGCGAAAATTGTGAGAATGTTTCCCGCAGTTTAATTGCTTCGGATGTATACCGACGAACCTTCTTCCATCGGTAAGTTTGGATTGGTGGATCTATTCACCGATGGAATACTATCCGTCGGTATTGCAACATCTCACTACCATAAGGTACATACCCAAACTTCCAAGAACATTCAGGTACATATCCTACGATAATGGTATGTTAGAGCAAA
>JAOSBN010000004.1:10488754-10507430 GCA_027563595.1 Erythroxylum suave | reverse complement strand
ATCAAAATTTGATTTCAGGTTGAAATATGGCACCAAAGAGAAGACAAGATACTGGAAGACCTCCATATTTTAGACCATGATACGGAGGTTTATACTGTAGAGGTGAAGGATCTCGTGCTGCAGCACTTACGGATGAATCACCTCCACCCCTCCACCCCCTTCACCTATTACACTAGCAGATGAGGCTACACAATCCACTACTCCTTCATCATTTAGTACCCTATATCGACAGAGATATTAGGGGTAAATAATGCGGATGAAGGAGATGGCCGCCAGCCTGGAGCTGAAGGACCTGATGGAAGAAAATACATCACAATAGTCAATAATATATATGTGAAAATACCTGAAACATTATATGTTATAATTAAGTTATAGGTTACAATTTTAAAAATGGTATAAATTTATTTGTTTTTATATTATAGGCTTTTTTCATCTGGACCCTGTTCAAGAAATATGACATCAAAATTCAAGGAGAAGATTGATCCTGGGGGCTATTGTTGGAAGAATATCTCTCAGGCGACAAAGGAATTTTATTATGAGTTTGAGGTATGATAGAAATAATTATTCCTTTTTTAATATTAATTTACATTAATTTGATAACTATTATTACATCAAAAGTATTTATCAAATATATTTCCTTTTATTACAGAAAGAATTTTTTTGGGATTCTCAATTGGACGAGATAATATATAAAGTATGGGAGTGGAGAGTGCGTACACGTTATCGTGACTTTGTTAGTGCGATACATAGGGCGGCTATACGACTGCCTTATATTTCTAAAGAAATATGGAGACGTTGGCGGCATATTGGATATCACTTACGGCGCTGTCGATTTTACAGCATAATTCGACCAACAAATGTGGAGGACCCGAGGGAGAGAGTCTTCCCGTACGTACAGGAGGATCTATTACTCACTAAGAGCATGCACAGAGACTTGTAAGTATTTATAATTAATAGTTATATTCTTATCTCTTTTCTTTGCTGTATTTTAATTGAATTTGTTTTATAAAATCTATTTTACTTATAATTAACATTTTATTTCTATGCAGGAAATGTCTATGGGCGTGGCACCTACACCTTGTCAACTATTTCTGCACACTCACACTAAGAAGCATGACAGGGTGACATTCATCAACGATCGTTGTAGAGAAGTCAATGTAAGTGAAATTTATGATTTATATTAATAATAAGCTTAATAATTATCACTTACTAATATATAAACATTGCTTTCTGATAGGACCAACTACACCAAATCATTGAACGGCAGTTTCAGCAATCTGAAAATGTAGATGAGACTGACACTTACATAGTTAATGGTAGGGATCGTCGTGGGAGGATATTCAAATTAGGATCATTTGCGAATACTTGTTATTCGCAATCCTCCACGTCTAGTACAACAGTATCTGCTAGGCGGTCCAATAATAATAAAGTGGAAGCGTTTGAGAGTACAGTGCAGACATTGTCGACTCAGTTGCAACAGATGTTGTAGCAGTTGCAACAGTCGATGGCAGCGCAACAACAGACGATGGCAGCGCAACAACAGACGATGGAGCTGTACGCTCAGCTCTGTGAGGAGATGGATGAATTGAAGAGTAACGGCAGCAGGTCACTACACCAACTACATGATCCACCAGCTCCTGATCAGTACTATAGCATTGGTCATTTGGTTTGTATTACAGATAGTTATTATTTACAATGTAACGTTTTTATTATCAATTAAGATATTTTAAATTTTAATCATTAATCAAAATTTCTATTTATCCAAATTAAATGTATATTATAAATATTTAATTATTAATATTATGCATCAATTATAATTTAAATATAATGAAAATATATTTTTTTACAGATGGAAAAATTGTGACGGTCGGTACATTTTCGGTACATTTACTGACGGTAAGTTATTCTCCAACGCTAAATTTACCGACGGAAATTTCTTTACCATTGGTAAAGTTAGCTACAGCTGAATCTACAACGTTTTTGTTTGTCGATACATTTCGTTGGTAATATGTAATACTGACGGAATATTCGTTGTTCGTCGGTATTTTCCGTCACTAAATGACAGTTTTCTTGTAGTGTTCTCTATAGACATGATGGATTTGCACTGTCCAATCTCGCTCCAGCAACGTGTGTATATCTTGCACCAAAATAGTGTCCTCAGTCAGTAAATGAATGGAAGAGGTGAGAATATTGATGACTTCGAGAGAGTCTACTTCCAGTAAGATTTTCCAGTACCCTAGGCCCTAGGACAATTTCAGGCCCTCTGCAGCACCCCTCAACTCTGCTTCCAGTATTGAGCTTGTCTCAAATTTGTGTAAGAATCCTCCATACCATCGGCCAGTGTGGTCCCGTAGTAACCCTCCAGCTGTTCCAGTGGTAGCACCTAAAGGCATGGCACCATTTGTATTTACTTTTATCGAACTGACTGGTGGTGGATTCCAACGTACTGATTGGCCCATTGGCAGCCCTAGATGATTCAAGACCCAATTTGTCACAGTGCAGGCTTGACGTACCCAAGAAACATACTCAAGGACTATACGGTAACTAGATTTCGACCATTCAAACTCGCGGTCGAATATACACCGATTCCTCCATTGCCAGAAGTACCAGCAGGAAATACCAAAAATGGTGACCAATTCGATCTTCTGAGTAGGGCCTGTGTTGGAGAGATTGGCCTTTAGCCGCGTCTTTTCAGGCTCTTGAAAGAAAAACTGATCCTGCTCTTTTGGTTACCAGGTTTGCCAAAACCACTATACCCTGGCACAATCTCGCAAAGTGTGTAATGTGGACTCTTCCTAGCCACAAAACTGATAGCTGCTATTTGTTGTTATGTGTCTAACAACCCGCTGTTGGTTTGTTAGTAACTTTTTGTTAGCTAAAAGCCACAAAAAGGAACGAATCCGCTGCGGTCCTAGCCATTTCCACGTGGCATTCCATAAGGGATTATGGTTAGGGGAGTCTGACTTGGTAATTAGCTCATAAGCAAAGGCTACCGTAAACTTGCCGTGCTTACCATTCTATCATCTTCCGCTTCCACTACCGGAGTTCGAATTGTTTCCAGGATCTCCCGTAGTGGAACTGGGAGATATTGGTTAATCATGTCCCATTTCTATGTGACTGTCACCTCTACATACTCTGCTACATACTTTACCCTCAAGCTTTCGAGAATAGGAGTCGTAGCTGCACTTTCTAGAGGTCCACATTGTTCCAACCAATTGTCGACCCAAAAGCGTATTTTTCTACCATTTCTTAGGTGCCATTTGATTCCTTGTTTGACATATGCCCACGTATTGGCTACTGCCTGCCAGGCACTCAACGCCCCTCTTGTTGATAGCCCGTCAGGGATAGGGTGGTAGTTAATCCGATATTTGGCCCGAAGAACTTGTACCCATAAGGCATCTGGATTATTAATCAAACTCCAGCCCAACTTAATGAGTAGGGCATCGTTGGATGCTCTGATGTGTTTGATCCCAAGTCTCCCTTTGTTCTTCGGTTGACACACGATTTCCTAATTAACAAGATGGATGTTTCGCTTCTCGGTTTGGGAACCCCAAATGAAGGATCGCATGAGTTTCTCCAAATCGTCACATAGAGATCGGGGTAACCGCACCATTTGCATGGTGTAGAGAGGGAGAGATGCGATGATCGATTAGGTCAACGTGACCCTTCCGGCTAGCGATAGATCCTTAGCTCTCCACCTTGTTAAGCGATGCTAAACTTTATCAAGTAAGAACTGATAGGTTTTTCTCATAATGCGCTCATGGATTAATGGGACTCCTAAATATTTACCCAACTTAGTTGTGCTTTGAATTTGTAGCACATGACCTGGGTCTCGTTGGCGAATACCTAATGCACTTTATAATGGTCCTGATAAAAAAAAGCGGGGATCCCTATGTCCTAGATGGTGTCATGAATGGATGTCCTGTGTAAGCGATTATAAGATTTTTCTAAGTCGACCTTTAAAGCAAAATACCCCTTCTTACCTTTTTTCCTTCGTATCGAATGAATAATTTCCTGCGCTATAATAATGTTGTCTATTATTTTCCGGCCAAGAATAAAATTGCACTGGGTCTTCGCCACTAGATGTGAAAGGATTGGTTTCAGGCGGTTGACTATGACTTTGGAGATAGTCTTATACAACATATTGTAAAGGCTAATCAGTCGAAACTGGGTAATATACTTTGGGACGGTACTTTAGGGATGAGGATGAGGATCGTGTGATTTAATTCCTGATCCCAGCCCTCTCTCCTAAATATTTTCTTGATAAAAGATGTTATCGCCGAACCTACTTTTTCCCAATTGGATTGGAAGAATAAAGTTGTAAAACCATCGGGGCCCGGAGCTTTATTCGAGTTCATGCCAAATAGGGTGGTTCAAATTTCATTCTCGGTGATTGGGTTCTCCAAACTCGTAAGTTGCACCTTCGCTAGTCTAGGGAAACTTTCACTTATGGATAATCTCTGTGAAGGAGTGACTTTTGCTGTGTATAGTTTCGCGAAATAAGTGCGAGCTAGAATCCGCAATTGATGAGCCTCTGTGATTTCCGTGTCATTGTGATCAAATAAACTATCAATTGAGATCTTCTTCCGTTTGGTCATGAACACCAGGTGATAATATCTTGTATTGCGATCCCCTTGTGAAATCCATTCACAATGGACTTTCTGATGCCAATACAACTCTTCCTCACAGAGCACTTGACCTAACTCTTCGCTAAGTTGGGCCTCGAGTGCGAGCATTGACTCTGCCTCCTCATTTTGTAAGGAGCACTAGATTCCTTCCAGTTGAGCCATTATTCATCGTTTACGATGAAAAATATTTCCAAAAACCTTTTTGTTCCAATCTAAAAGATGGCTAGAAAATTTTGATAATGATTTGGTGAAAGTCTCAGCATGAGGTAGCCAATGTTCCTCCACCAATGTTTGAAAGTCAGCATGTGCTAGCCAAGCGGATTGAAAGCAGAAAGGGGCTAGGCTTATGGGTTTCCTATGCCGACTGAGGAAATAGACTAATATGGGTTTGTGGTTGGATCCTAAAAAGGGGAGGTGGTGATTCATTGTATGTGGGAATACTTCCAACCACTCAGACGAAACTAGGACTCAGTCTAACCAAGCTTGGATTTGTCCTCTTTGCCAAGTAAACCGGGACCCGACGTATCCCAAGTCATGAAGGCCACTTCCTTGGAATCACTCTCGGAACAGCTTGCAATCCACCGAAGAGATCCAGGACCCCCCTTTTTATCGCCTACCATTAGTTTTGCATTGAAATCTCCACCTACGATCCAAGGATGGTCAACAGCATGACCAAGCCCCTGTAACAGTTCCCACGGCAATTTTTTGATGGTTTCTGGGGGCTGGCATAAATAGCCGAAAATTTAAACGAATAGGAGTCATATGTAATGACTGCGTGGATCAGCTGTTTGTGGGCTATCTTGATGGAGACGTCAAAATTCTTCTTCCATAATATCCAAATCCTGCCAGAAAAGTCGTAAGCTTCGACTCGGAATGAGTAGTCAAAACCTAATTGTTTAATAACAGTGTTAGTTCTTCTACCACTAATGCGAGGTTCGACGAGGAGCCGAGATTATGCTACCGAACATAGTTCCGGAAGGGCGTTAGGAATCGTTTACTCCTGGCCCCTTGGCAATTCTAGAAGAGGATCGACATGATAGGAAAGTAAAAATTTAGTGCTCCTCTGCCCCAGGTGAATCCTGAACCGCGGATGGTAACATACTCAAGTCCTCGTCCTGAGGTGTCGAATGAAGGTCGTCGACAACTTGGGGTTTCGTCGAGAGTTCCATCATTCTAATATTGTTGGACCCATTATCTGGGGGCTCGGAGGGTGGTAATTGGTAATCAAGCCCTTGTATAGTGATAGGGGTCGCTGACCCCTCAATTTCGTCCATGGGTCGCCCTTGCTCGGTCACGGCCATGGAAGGCTCCTTGACATTCGATTCCCCTAAGACATCTTTATACGAGTGGAGTTTCACTACCCTATGTTATTCGGTGACCGTGGGTTTTAGTTGGGTGGGGATGATTGGGCTCAAGTTTTGGTTTGCGGTCTGGGTTGGACTGTAGGAAATGGTCGCAAATTGGTCCGCTTTTTTTGCTTGACAACTAGGTTTGGGCTGAGCTCCACTGGCTTGAATTGCAAGCCCAAACGTGGGCCTAGTCCCCAAAGATGGGCGTTCAAGCCCATCACTGGGCTTAAACAAGTTGGGGGGGGGCGGGGGAGGGGGACGGTTTAGAGCACGCGTTTGGCTAAACGTGGAGTCGCGGACAGGGGCGACTGTGTGAGAGGTGAGACGTTTCGCCTATTCACCTGACGACTCTGTCAGGACATCAAATTTGGAGCCGCCAGACGTACTACTTCCAACGGTCGGATGAGCAGAGTCCTGAGACAACTGTTGTGTGAGTTGACGCGAGGGAGGCCGTCGGACTTGGATCCACGGTCCGAATTCATTCTCCGTCACATCACTTCTCTCGAAAGCAAGATGTCTACCTCGCTCGTTGTTCAGCGATGATGGTGCGCCTCCCTGGTTCGATGGATTGGCTATCGTAGTCTCCCTTTGTTGGTTCGACGGGGACTAGGTCGGTGTAGCAGAGGGAGACAGTTTCGGACAATGACCTATTTCGTGGTCTACAACACCGCAACGGTAGCAAATCTGAGCTAGCGCTTCATACACCACGCGAATGGTTTTGCCGTCTAGGTCCACTATTGGCTGAAGAGGTAAGTTCAGGTTTAGTTCAACTGCTAATCTGGCGAATTTGCCTCACTGAGTGGTAAGAGTTGCTTCGTCGATTTTTACAGGCCTGACATCAAATTTGGAGCCGCCAGACGTACTACTTCCAACGGTCAGATGAGCAGAGTCCTGAGACGACTGTTGTGTGAGTTGACGCGAGGGAGGCCGTCGGACTTGGATCGACGGTCCGAATTCATTCTCCGTCACATCACTTCTCTCGAAAGCAAGATGTCTACCTCGCTCGTTGTTCAGCGATGATGGTGCGCCTCCCTGGTTCGATGGATTGGCTATCGTAGTCTCCCTTTGTTGGTTCGACGGGGACTAGGTCGGTGTAGCAGAGGGAGACAGTTTCGGACAATGACCTATTTCGTGGTCTACAACACCGCAACGGTAGCAAATCTGAGCTAGCGCTTCATACACCACGCGAATGGTTTCACCGTCTAGGTCCACTATTGGCTGAAGAGGTAAGTTTAGGTTTAGTTCGACTGCTAATCCGACGAATTTGCCTCGCTGAGTGGTAAGAGTTTCTTCGTCGATTTTTACAGGCCTGACCAACGATGCGTCTTAGGGCTTCAAGGATTTTGGTATGGTAGCGGGCGATTGGCAGGTCCAGGAGACGCACCCAGACGACCGCTCGTGGGATAGTGCCTTGAGTTGGATGGAAATCCAGAGTCCACCTCTGGACTGAGAGGACCTGCCCAAATATGACCCATAGCCCTTGTGTTAGTGCCTTAAGGTAATCATATTCAGTTTGGAAATTCACGAGGTAATAATCAAACTGTAGATCTACGATTTTGATCGGACCCTGTGGTTGCCACAGGGTCCTTAATCATTGGCTGAGGATCCGATAGCCTATCGTTCGTCCCAATAATTTGACAATTATGGCCTGGGACCATTGGTTGTCTAATTTGGCTTTAAATGCTTGGGAAAGGGTAATGCCCACTACTTTTTCTTTAGGTCGAAGGCGAATGTCTTCGTCCTCTATAGCAATGTGTTCTTTTGTTAGCCAGGCCATTTCTTCAATGTCAGCTCCGCCTTGCTGTGGGCGTCCCACCATAGCACTGTAAGAGAGTTTGGGGATTGGAGGGGGGTCCTCGTCGCGACTCCTGACGCGTATTTTCTTGGGAGGTTGTTCATCCGGAGCCATCGGAGCGCTTTCGGATTGCATTGGCATCAACTGACCAATTTATGTTTGGATTGGTGGGGACTGTGTGTTGCTCTGTGAAATTGCGGTGATTTTTGTGTCTTGTGTTTGGAATGGAAATCGGAAAGGAACAGTAATTCTGAAGAATTGTGGTGAAAACGTTTCTTAGTGAACAGTAACTTCAGAAGACGGTACTACTAATAGTCATTAAAAGGAGCCTCTTTGTTATAACAACAATAACATCCTTTTAGGAATCCCGGTAAGATATAAGATTATCATGCTTTTTTTAAAAAAATTAAATGAAATTTATAAAAATAATATGAAAGACAATACACAAATACAATAGCTTCTCCCACATACAAGGAGAAGCCAAACGACTATGGGCTAAGCCAACTTGACACTGTAGTAAAACAAAGCTAAAAATTGAAAGGAAAAATGACAGTGTACTAAGGGTGGTTGTATGAAGTGTCAAATAATGTTGAGTGCTGAATATGGGAAAGAAAATATCTCCTTTCGAAAGGAGACTCGAGAAGCTTCCGAATTAGGGCAACGAGTGGGTTCTTCATTTTCAAGCTTGACGATCGAGGTAAGGATTCACATCCTGAAAAAAATCATGCATTTTTCTACTTCTTCTGATCTTTAATCGATATATTCAGGCTTTATTGGTCTCGAGATTCCTCCTATCTGTCACTAGTGGAAAGGGGTGGAGTTTCTGACGAGAGGTAAGCATCTTATCCTTCATGATTTGTGCGTTAAGTGAATAACTAGAGTTGGGATTTGTATTATTTGCTTGAGATTCACCTCTTTTGTCTTGCTTGTGTAGCCTACAAGACAATAGTCGATAGAGACAAAGATTCCAAAAAACTAAAGGGTCAGCCTATGAGAACAGTTGCGAGAGTACATCTTCCAGTAGGTAACAACTTAATCACTTTTCCTCTCATTTTGGTACTTCATGTGTTGCTGTTAGCCTAGATTCCATGCTCTAACTACATGCTCACTACACGTAGGTTGTGCTTTAGAGAGAAAAATCAATTATCTAATCCTCATGATTAAAGAATTTAACACCTCTAGATTTTATTACATTTTGCCTTTAAAAATTCGTGAGTTCCTCTCTTCCCATATCTCCTCTAGACTAGAAGCTAGTGAAATGATGTATACTACCCTATCCCCATTAGGGTTAGTCGTTAGACCTCTTAAGTTTTCCAATATGACAATAAGTAGAATCCCATCCGATCTCCAATGACACTTCTCTTTAATTCTTCTCCATATGCTCTCAGCAAAAGGGCATTGGAAAAAAAGATGATCTCTAGTTTCATAATCATTCATTTATAGGAAACATTTGTTGTCCAAATTTAGAAAACGTAGTTTGTCTATGGTGGCCATTTAGTTCAATATTGCCAACTATAATAAGCAGGCTGTTAAGGACTTATGCCAAACAACAGGGTACCAATCAACAAAGGATTGTCCTTAAGTTAGCCATTCCCTACATACCTTGTTAGAAAAGAAATTAAAGGGTTGGTTTGGCTATGGGTATTTGTCCTGAGTCCTGCAATTAAGGGTATAAGTAGGAATAAGGTGAATCACCTGGTCTGGAAAATTAGTCCACGTGTTGTCAGTTATAGTTACACAAACATTAACATTAAGTAGAATATGACTCCACCGTTGGACTGCACTAGGTAGTCGTATTAATAGGCCATGACCCTCCAATTATCAAACCAAAAGTGAGCTTTTTTCCATTGCTAACCCTACATTTCACTCCTGACTCCATAATTTCCTTGAGTCTCATCAAATTGTTAAGAAAAAAAATAGTTTTTAGGGGAAATGGACAACAATGATTTTCCTTCTAGTATATAAGAGTGAAGCCACTTGGTCCATAAAGAATCTTCATTGTATATAATATGACAAAATTTTTTCAACATTGTTATCCTTTTAGTGGCAGCAATGGGAATTATCCCTAGACCCCCCTCCTTCTTAAACTTGTAAACCTCATCCCATCTAACTTTTATTAACCTTCCTTTAGAGTTATGCTTTCCCTATAAGAACCTCCTAAATATGGTTTTAATTGTCTTCACTACTCCTTTAGCCAGAAACATACTAGCAAATGAATAAACTTGCAAGGAATTCAACACTGATTTAATGAGCTTAAATCTACCCCCAAAAGATAAGAACCTATTTTGACTAATAGTTTAATCTCTATTGTATTCTTTCCACCAAAGGGTAACATTCATAAAAATGAATTTTTCTTGTAGTGATAGGCAGTCTTAAATAACACAAAACATATTGTATCCTTTCTATAGAAGATATTGCAGCTATCTCAACAATTAATCCACTTGCACTATTGGATAGTACAAAATGACTTTTTACTGGACATGTCTTCAAATTAATTTAAAGAGGACATCAAAATTTGAATAGAAGATGTATGTGCCTTGTAAAAAAGTAATATGTTGTCAACAAAGCAAAGATTGATTAGAGATACCTTCTTACATTTGTTGTGAAACTTGAAAACCTTTCCCTTATCCAAATTATACTTTACTGATAGAGTTAGCACCTCCATACAAAGGATGAACAAGTAAGGAGACATAGGATCACCTTGTCGAGGTCTTCTCTCTCATTTGAATAATCTAGTTGGTATACCATTCACTAGCACGAAATAGGAAGAGGTGGTTATACATGCCTTTATCCATTTAATGAATATAGAAGAGAATCTCATCACCTCCAACACCATAAGAATAAAACTACATTCCATATAATCAAAGGCCTTTTGAAATCAATTTTTAAAGCACAGTTTGGCAAAAAATTCCTCCTTTGTTACTCCTTAATAAGCTCCTATATAATGGAAATTTTGTCGACTATCATCCTTCTTTGCATGAATTTGTTTTGGTTATTACTAACTAAAGTCCGCGTAACTACCATGAGTCTATTTGTTATAATTTTAGAGATTACCTTATAAAGAAAATTAGAACAAGAAATAAACCTGAACTTACCAAAGGAATTTAGGTTATTGGTCTTAGGAATTAGGCAGAGGAAGGTTTTATTAATCTCCTTCAAATACCCCAGTAGAGAAGAATTTACTTACAACTTGTTTCAACATTCCAATCTCACCCCAGGCTTTCTGAAAGAAAACTCCATTTAGGCCATCTGGACTTAGGGCTTTATTAGGATTCGTTTGGGAGATAACTCCTTCAATCTTAGCATCTTAGATATGCCTAGCTAAATTAAGAGCCTCTTCTTGAGATAGCTTCTTTGAAATGAAAGATTTTAGTATGTGTGTACTGACTGAAGTCCTAGTAGATTGTCCATAAAATCTACTAAAATATTTCCCTGCCTCTTTAAATATTAGATCCTGCTGGTTGATTAATCTGCCATTTGCAACCTGGATGACATAAATTCTATTGTTGTTCTTTCTCCCCATTAAGGAGTTGAAGAAGAACTTAAAGCATTTATCAGCTTCCTGTAGCCATTTACCCCTTGCTCTTTGCTTTATTAGACTTTCACGATTTTATACAACCGAGAGATATTGGTTAACTTTCTCTTTCTCTAGTGAAAAAAGTTAAAGGTCCCTAGGATTATTAGAAAGTTTCCCTTGAATGATAGTGAGGTCACTCTTAGATTTTTCAATAGCTTTAGTAGTAGAGTTTCCCCTTATAGCAATTAATTTTTAAAATTTTTACTGATTGATTTGAGCCTCTGAACACATATATACTGTTTAGTACTATACATGACCTTCGTCATTCCTGTCTAAATAACCTCTTAAAAGCCTTCCATATATGCCAAAAAATAGTTAAATCTTAAATGAAATTTAGTTTTATGTTTGAGGAATATACCCTCCATCTTAGCAGGAGAATGGTTAAAGAAGAGAAGATCTAGAAAAGAGGTAGAACTCATAGGACATTGATGTAACCAACTCTGATTAACTACCACCGGGTCTAACTTTTTCCTTATAAACTAGTCCCCAACTTGCTTATTACTCTATCTCCACACAATCCTTAAAATCTGATGTGAAGTTCCTTAGGAGAGCATTTCCTTCAGCTTAAGTTCTATACAAAGTAGATTTAAAATTGCCACTGATAACCTATGGGCCAACTACTTTATGTTGGAAATCCACTAAACTCTTCCATATCTCCTTCCTTTGGAAGGCATAATTAGATCCATATACAATAAAAGAGAAGATATACACATCCTCAACTTTGAGATGCCATTTCATATTCATCGTCTACATTTCCGCCTCTAAGACATCTACTTCCACAAATTCAAGATGAAAACCAATAATTATTCTTCCTAAAGTATGCTTTTGGTGATTAGTAACAAATTTCCAACTACTACCCAATTTATTCAACTTCATAATATTATCAACCTTAATCTTGGTTTCTAAAAGACAATTAAACATAGTTTTTTTTAATAGCCAAAATCCCTCAAAGCTAAAAGCTTCTTTTGGTAGCTAATGCCTCTAGCATTCCATATAAACCAAGTCATTAAGAAGATGTGGTAGATTTGGAGCATTTCTTTCTGCTCCTACTTGCTCTCCTTATTATCACAATCTTAAAAGAAGTACCTGAATCATATCTTATTATAAATGAGGAGGAGATGATTAAAGATCCACTTCCATTTAGCATGGAAGGGAAGTTTAATTACTTTGGTGCCTCTTATCTTTTCCCCATTCCTAGCTTAAGTATCCATCTGAAACTTGGGATCTACAGTGGGTGAAGTTACCACTTGTGCATCACTCACAGGTTCAATGTGGACTTCTTGCACAATCGCTTGAGAAGATTTCTTTTAAGTATTTTGCTGACTTGCATGTTCATCCAATCTCATAAGCTCCTCCTAGTCTCCTCTTAGTAACTTGTTACCCATTGATATCAACCTTTTTCCTTTGAGATTTCAGAGATGGCTTCTATTGGTAGTTAACATAGACATTGTCTTCAAATAAGGAGCCATTTGCTCCCAATCTCATAACTATTATACTTTCTGGCAGATTTTGGATTGATTCCACATTAATACACAACCTTGCATATCCAACTCTTTTCCTTTTTGTAGTATTTTCATTGATACAAAGAGGAATGCCAAGGTAGCTTGCTATCATGCTAAGGCCTGGGACATTGTGCAAATGTACCTATAAGGGAACAACTTGGTGTTTAATGGAATCTGCTTAGATCCCTGATCTCCACAGCTATAGAAATAAAGATTGATTCTGGATATACCAAGGACCCCCTGCACAATTTTCGTAGTTACATCTTTTGATGAGAAGGTAAATATCAAAATGTTTTCTTCTGTTATAAGCACTTCATGTAAACCTTTGTTTTTTGACATAGCTTGTGCCCATTTTTGAATAGCTAGAAATGTAGGTCTTCTATCCCAAAAGAAGCAAATCAATAAAGTTTCCCAAGTTTTTGCACCAGCCTGGAGGAAATCCAACTCAAAGGAAACTAACAAATCTGTCATCCTCCTCTTTCGAAGGGAAGTAATCTAAGGCACAGTTTTGCCCCTCCCCTATAACTTATTTCCAGCTTTTCTAACTTATGGATGAATTGCAGGAGCAACTTGAGGAGGAAGAGAGGAGCCTTCTGCATCCTTTAAGGGCAAAAGAGGAAAGTCAATGGAGGACAAATGAGCTACTGACATGTCTAAAAATCAGAAGACTTCAAAGGGTCTAGGCAGCTTGTTCAGAAGACAGTAGCCAAAATTGTGAAAGGGGGAAAAAGCACGAAGGAAAGGAAATGGAAAGGAAGTGAAGGAAAGACCAAATTGCCCTTAGAAGAGAGAGAAAAGGAAGTGTGCAAAAAAAGAAAGTTAAATGGAGGAAGTTTACAAAAGAAAAGATGAGTGTAGGTGGAAGAGAGGAAAGAAAGCTGAAATGAGGTAGTTTAATGAAATGAAAAAGAGGAGTAGAGGTGGAAGGAAGGAAACAAAGTTGAATGGAGGCATTTTAGTGGAATGAAAAGAAAAGTGGAGGTGGAAAGAAGCTAGTCGGGTGAAAGGTGATGCATTGCACCTGTGTCCATCTTCCAAGTGTGAAGAGTGGAGGTTGTAGGAGCAGAAGTTCTCTCAGAGGAGTTCTCTTAAAGAACAATGATAACTAGTAGTATGTTAGCAAAAATTTGAGCATTATGTCATATTCTCTTTTTGGAACTGTTATCACTGTGGAGTCTTGAAATTATACTAATCTTTAATGATTAATTTAAAATTTTGATCTTTTCACTTATCCAAGATTTTGTAAAATTTTTATATCAATACATGTGGATAGACTTTATTTTAGATAAGCTAATTTTTTAAATAAACTTAATTTAGTATTATGTCAAAGTGAAGTGTGATTGACAAAACTCTTTTGTCCTTAATTAAAAGGCTAAACTTGAGTTAATGTTGTAGAAAGGAAAATCTATGATCTACAAAAGCAAATATCTTTGAGATTGTAAATACATTTAATACTAATTACATCCATAAACTTTTGGAACTATTTAATTGAAGTAAAAGATGTTTTCAGTAATTATTTCCTTAAACTTAGGGAAACTCTTCAGCCAATAATTCAGTACAAAGTGGAGAATCGGAATGAAACATGTTATGACCCAAACTATGCTAAATCTTCTTCCCGACTAATGCTAAGGTGAGTTGCTTGATTAATGGGGAGATTGGTATTGCTGCAAGAGGAGTTTAGAATTCTTTCGAAAATACTTTCCACCACACCCCTTAAATCCTCTTCGAGAAGATAAAGTATTATAGTTGAGGCATACTTCGGGTAATTTCACTAATAAATCTTGCATGAACTTGATTAGAATTTTAGCTCCAAAGGTAAAGTGGAAACTTTTGATCTAGAACAGGATACTCTCTCCAAAAATTTCCTTCATTCTCTGACTTGCATTGAAGGGGATACTCAGTACTATGAATCGCTCAAAAGCTCCTCTCTTTCTCTTCATAATCTTAAGTGCATATTATGCGTGGAAGCTAATGAATCTAATGACCATTTGTGCTTTGCTTGTTTATTCTCCAATATGGTATAGAAAAATAGTATGAAGAAATGCAATCTGAACTATCATATTACAAAATGGAGAAATATTCTTGACTAGTTACCAGCTTAATTTGAAAGAACCAGGATGATGGCAAATTTTTTGAGGTGGCTTTAGGCAACTCAGTTTGTAGCATACATTAAGAAAGGAATTAATGTGTACATTCAAGAACCAATTTACTTCTCCAAAACTGGTGAGTGAAAAAGAGCAACATTTGAACCATGGAGCTAGTAACGGTAAGAGGATCAACTTTGTCACTTACTGGAGATATGAAGATGAGATGAAATTTGTAATGTCTAATTACTTGTGAGTTAGGTTCCCCTCCGCTAATTAGTAAGTCAATAGTCTGGCTTTGCTCCATATTAGTGGTGCTTTTGACTTATATTTATTATATGAATTTTTTAAAAGTTTATTTTGATTCATTCCTTGTAAATATTAATATTGCCTAATAATTCAATTCCTTATTTAAAAAAATAGATACATAATATAGCCAGTTCTTATTCGATATTTATCTAAATATCACATTATTTAGCGGCTGCGACATTATAAGAAAATAATGAATTCAAATAGGATATGATGTAAGTTGGCTATTGGAGTTGTAATGGTCAAAGAATGACTTGGCTCACAGTGTCTGGCATTTGCCCAAGACGAAGACAGGAGGTATGAGTCGTGCCCATCAGCCCATCCCTGAGAGCAAAACCAATCGAAAATGTACGAAGGCACTGGTCGCTAGTAACACGCTTAGTGGCATGCACGATGATTTGCCTCGTCAATAATTTTATAGGGAGTTCAAGCTTGCTGTGATGGATATTTTTACCCAGGAAATAAGGAAATGGAGACAGCGAACACTATATGGCATATAAGAAAAGTGTTCAAGTTTGTTGTGATGAATATATTTACCCTGAAAATTAGGAAATGGAGAGGTTCAGACTCAGGCACATATGAAAGGAGCTTTACGATGACTTAAGCTGAATAAGTATTTTCTTCTGCTTTCGTGTAATGTGCCTGAAAAGAGCTTTACGATGACTTAAGCTGAATAAGTATTTTCTTTTGCTTTCGTGTAATGTTTATTTGATAAATAAAATATTCATTATTCTCTTAAGTATTTTGAGAAATTAAAACTGAGGTATTTCAGCAACTGAGGTGTACGCATTGCTTCACAACACCGTATGCTGTTTTTCACTTTATGGATTGAAAATAAAGATGACACTAAAATGCGGGTTTTACGCATTGCTTTGCTAGTGTGATATATGCGGTCTTAGTGGATACATATTTTCTCAAAAGTCGATTGATAAGAGAGAGTCGGTCATCTTTTCAATTTATTGATTAGAAATCAAATGCAACTGAAGAAAATATTAAAACGTGAAGTCATTTCAACTCTCCACCTGCAGCATATGGTTGCCAAAAGTCCAAATGAGGCCTTTCTTACTTCTTCTTCTTTTCTTTTTTTTGGTTAAGAAATAATCCACACTCAAAATGGCTCTTTATAAAGAACTATAAGCCCTCGTACCCAAACAAAAATCAAAGAACTATAAGCCAATAAACCATTAAGGTTAACGAAGAATGTAAGGCCCTTGGGGGTAGAAATATAATAGAGAATAGAGAAGCCAAGACCACGTATTTATAGATAAGTGCATTGACTTGTTGGACCATTTGGATTTGGAGCTATGAAGTTGTTGGTCAGTGGAACAAATGGAGGACAAATAGGCCGTTGAAGTTCCGAGTCAAAAATTCCACGATAAAAGCAATCTCCTTGTGCACCGTCATTTTCCAAGACTTCCTCCCTGAGCAATTCGTGTCTAAGTCTTTTGACATACCTGATCGTTGACTTGTACGCATATTGCCATTACTGGAGACGTAGCTAAAGCGGATTATCCTTTCCTTGGGACATTAAGTCAATGCCAAATTTGTCATTATTGACAGTTTACGTTTCTTTCTTTTTCTTTTTTTTTCACCATTTACACAATTGCAAGGCATGTCCTCTAATTTAATTCTGAAATACACAAAATTAGGATCTTTTCAATTCAATTCTAAGCTTCCTTCGTTATAGCTACCCAACAAAATTAACAAGAAAACCTCAACACAATATAGTATTATTCGAAGATGTTACGCAAGACAATATAAAATACATAGATGTCTTCAATCGAAGATTGAATAATAAAACTTAATAGAGAAATTAAAATTATAGTTCACAAACAGAAAACTTAAATCACCAAAGTATGTAGCCAAATCTTAATCCGTATCAAGTCACGTTCTATAAATTTTCATTCAATCGAAAAAAGTGAATTATTATTGTTATTATTATTATTATTATTATTATGACATTTACGTTCGATTTGCATAAATAACAAAATGACCTAAATTGTAGCCAAAATAATTTTAATATATTTCAGATAAATACCATTTAAAGAGTGCGGGCGATTTGCAAAATCATCAAATATTGCAAGTCACGGCCATCACCACCACTCACCAGAAAATTCCAAACGTGGACAGGACGTCTTGTCTATTCGTCCAGGCCACTTATTTGATGGAATCAGATGTGTTTGATAATAGAAAGCTCCATATACGGCTAGTCGACCCCAACCAGGCTCGACATTCCCTCCTCACTTTCTAAGAATCTGTAGCCATCGGTTTCAATTTCATGTACTTAAGGCTTTAAGTACCTTCGTCCGTCCTTGCGCTCTCCTTCAAAAGGACGAGTTTGAGTATCTTGTGTATGCCAAAACATGCTATGCTATCATTCAATTAGCTTGGTGCTAATTTGAAGGAAATAATTAAATATATAATAAATTATTAATCCCATATTTTATGTAAATTATTTAATCAATCAATCACTAATTTATATTATATTTTTAATAATATATTAACAATTACTTACGTATAAATTCCATCATACAATAAATTGTTTTAGACTTGATAACTATTGTTCACTTTGTTCAAGTATCTTTTTTTATAGGTGCAGCACTTTCTGTAATGAGAACTTTTCTCATTGCAGAAAGTGCTGTAATGAGAACTTTCCCAGAAAGAATCTTTCAACTTTCTCCAGAAGAAATGTTTTAGCCTATGTAGTTCAAAGGCCTGGGTGGAAAGGCAAGTAATCTTGAAACAAATTCTACCAATCTTAATGCAAAGGCAAGTAATCAAATCACAGTTTCAAAGCACTAAAAAGGAATCTTTTCGACAAAAATGTCCTTCCAAATAGCCGAATCGTTCAAACATTTGTTTGTTTTTTTCTTCTCTCTGTAGCGAAAAAGTAAAGAAGCCTTTGAGTTTATATAACAGGATGCTCCTTTAGAAACTCAGACGATGAATTTCAGGCAGTAATTTATAGAGAATTGCACGTAAACAGCATATTGCTGGAACTGACAACAATTAGTGGGCAACTATAGATACACAGATCTATTTAATCAACCAGTACAAGCCTATATATACCCCATCTCACCCCATGGCTTGTGCAACAGATTGAAGTTAATTATCAAGGGAAATAACAACTATCTGAATTCATTTACTTCCACTTTTTGTTTTCGCAATCCTTGCATACCGTATCTTGCCTATCACTTACAGAGGAAAATTAAGGTGAGTAAGCGAGCATTAAAAAGAATTCTTTGTCTTGTTGTTCATGTACAATTGTTTTCAGCTTTTCGTTTAACTATAATTTAACATGAAATGACCCATCAACTTTTTGACTGTCATCAGGTAATTCAGAAATGAAACTTTGCATGTCCATGTGCCAACAATCACCTCATTTGATCGATATTCCTACTGGCAGACTCAAAATGGATATGTTATGTCGAA
>JAOSBN010000004.1:10459382-10488654 GCA_027563595.1 Erythroxylum suave | reverse complement strand
TATTTGATTTTATTAAGATTAAATTAATTATAATTAGAATTTGATTTTAATTATAATTAAATATATTTAATTTTAATAAATGACATGATTTTACTATAAAAACGGAAAAAACTTAGAGAAGCTAGCACTTCTGTCTTTTTCCTCTCAAAACTATTTGGGAATTGTTCTGTGGATACCATCAGAAGTTGGACGCTTGGACAGATTGTGATTGATCGATTAGAAAGTTTTTTAAAGATTGTCAACAGGAAAGCGAACAAGGTACGATTTCTAAATCGTTTTTGTTATTATTCAAGTTTTACAATTATCGGGATACGCTCGGAATCTGTAAATGTATTTTGTTTTTCCGCTACGTCCGTTATTCGATCGCGGTTGGATTCCAACACTAGGTTGGTCTGGAGGATGAACATGGTATGGACTTGATGGATCACTGCTGAATTTCACAAGAGCTTTGTTTGATGAAGATTGGCCTTCAGTTGCCACTGCCGAAGGAGAATGAAGACTGGATATTTTTCAAGGTATCAGGAACAGTGCTCTGATACTATGTAAAGAAATCGAAATACGGAAGAAAATTGACTTGAAATGGCTACGTATTTTATGCAGTGATTGTACAATATTATATACAGATCTACTTGAGTCAATTCAATCATTGCTTGTTCTATGCCTAGAGACCAGCTATTCAGCTATCCACATGGCTACACTATAGGCAAGAATAATTCCTAATATAACCTCATCAACCATCCCTTTCTTAACCATTTGATCAACTCTTTTCGACACAAACCCGTGCAGCACAGGTATTAACGCATCCACCCAAAGGAAGCAACAATTGTATTTCGATCTGAATATGAAGTCTTCATCATCGACCAAAGCTTCAATGTATGAATTGGAGCCTCCAACGATGATTGGAAGCAACCCTTTCGTGCAAATCGATTCAATGGCCAGTGAAGCCAGATTGCAGAAATTTGTTGCTGTAAAATCAACATAAGGATTTTCTACGCCTAACAAATGGTGAGGAATTCCTGACTTCTCTTCTTCAGTAATTTTATTTGTGACAGTGTCTAGTCCCTTGTAAACTTGCATTTTATCAGAGTTTATGATTTCTGCCGGAAACTGGGTGGCAAGGTCGATGGAGAGACGGGACTTCCCAGTTCCTGTCGCTCTCATTACGATCACAACCCTCTCCTTTTGCCATCTTCGACATAACATATCCATTTTGAGTCTGCCAGTAGGAATATCGATCAAATGAGGTGATTGTTGGCACATGGACATGGAAAGTTTCATTTCTTAATTACCTGATGACAGTCAAAAAGATGATGGGTCATTTCATGTTCAATTATAGTTAAACGAAAAGCTGAAGACAATTGTACATGAACAACAAGACAAAGAATTCTTTTTAATGCTCAGTTACTCACCTTAATTTTCCTCTGTAAGTGATAGGCAAGATGCGGTATGCAAGGTACGCTCCATCGACCTTGCCACCCAGTTTCCGGCAGAAATCAGAAACTCTGATAAAATGCAAGTTTACAAGGAACTAGACACTGTCACAAATAAAATTACTGAAGAAGAGAAGTCAGGAATTCCTCACCATTTGTTAGGCGTAGTAAATCCTTATGTTGATTTTGCAGCAACAAAAAACTGTAATCTGGCTTCCAATCATCGTTGGAGGCTCCAATTCGTAATTGAAGCTTTGGTCGATGATGAAGACTTCATATTCAGATCGAAATACAATTGTTGCTTCCTTTGGGTGGATGTGTCAATGCCTGTGCTGCACGGGTTCGTGTCGAAAAGAGTTGATCAAATGGTTAAGAAAGGGATGGTTGATGAGGTTAGGAAGATTTTTGATCCAGAAGCAGATTATTCCAGAGGAATCAGGAGATCAATTGGTGTTCCTGAGCTGGATAGGTACTTGAAATGTGAATCAGTCCTTGAGGAAGAAAACTGTGCTAAGTTGCTTCATGAAGCAGTATGTGACATCAAAAGTAACACGTGCCATTTAGCTTGTCGTCAGCTGGAGAAAATTCATCGACTTAGAAACCTGAAGGGTTGGAACATCCATCGGATTGATGCAACAGAAGTGTTCTGTAAGCGTGGAAAGGAAGCGGATGAGGCATGGAAGAAGCTTGTGGTCCGACCAAGCGTTTCCATTGTGGGACAGTTTCTTGACAATGCTGCTCCTGCTAAGATCCCAACTGCTGTAGCTGAAACTTACTTTGCACAATGTCTTGCTTAATTATTATTATCCACAAACTTGACTTGTTCGAGGTTTTGTGATACCAATAATAGTTAATAAACCTTACTCCTCATTTTTGAATAATTTTGTATCAACCAATTAGGTCTTATCTATGGGAAAGAACCCCAAATAAAAGCAATTAGGTGGCATTTAACTAAAGTTGTAACAAATACGCAAATTAATATGGACCAAGATCACCATTGATCAATCTTGATTTCTGCGCGGTTTGATCTACGTACTAGTTCAGAGATTTCCACCTTTCCGTTAAAGATTGATATTAAATAGTTAACCAATATTATACTTCTTTTTAGTCACATGATATATATCATCAATAAAATAAAAGTCTTACAATTTTGGTGAGAATGGCATTCATATTAAAGCAGATCAAAGGTCTACACAATCTCAAAACGTGCTACAATTTTGGTGAGCATGCAATTCATGTTAAAGCAAATCAAAATCTACTTAGCCACATTGCACATGTATCCACAAGTACTTAGAATAAATGATGGAAATTAACATAATTTGGAATTACATTTACATTAGATTTAATTAGCAAAATTACAGACAATATTACTAGCAATTGCTGTGACAATTATTACCATCACTATAATATTTTGTCCTTAAATATAATTATAGTTAGGATCAGCAATTATAAAATTTAGTTCGTATGTTAGCATAATCTACACAGAAAGTTATGTAAAACCTTGGAGAAAGTCAATTTCCAAGACATAGGGATAGAGTTGCAGTACGGGGAGGCAACTGCAGAACTAACTGGTTCTGGGTGTGTAAAGTTAGAGAGCTACATGTATAACCTGAGCAAATTGGCGGCTACGATCCACCGGAAAAAAAAAAAAAAAACCACTTATCCGTGCAGCAACAGCATCGACTTCAATATATTTATTCGTGGGACCCAACTTCTTTCTTGGGTTCTGTTCAAAGTGGTAAGCCGGTTTGGTCCCTCCAACATGGCTGGTCGTTCACCGGAAAAGAAAGAACAGAACTGATTGAAACACACAAATGAGGAACGGCCTGATTCTGCTGAAACTGTTATGGTATACATAAATGCCTTTTAATAGACAGAGAATTGACCAGAAATTGTGATGACAAGGTCAGTTTAAGCATCAAACGCTTGGTCAGTTAGAAGGTAGTGCGCTGAACTAGGCTGTTCAGTTTAGAAGTTTCTTAGGCAGCTTTTGATTCAACTAGTTGCATGGCTCTAACAAGCTTCTAACTGATTATTTGATATGGAACTTCTTTTTCTATTAATTTAAACCTTTAATTGGATCTGCTTAAGTTCCTTATTGTATGTGGGAAAAGAACAACTTTTTCTATTAAAGCCTTATTATAGTTGGATGTGCTTAAGTTCCTTACTCACTGGAGACAGAAAGTAAAGAGTACGGACAGCAAATAGAGTTGGCCTGTTCTAATCAAGAACCGTTGTCACTTTCATGCCTCTCGATTCCAGCTATATAGTATGATATCTCAATACGCGTAAATGGCCTGGAATGAAATTCCTTAGGACCTACACAAAAAGCAAGGTAAAAATGAAGATTAAAAGGTGGAAGTGTCTCAAGCCAATTTGGCTTTTTTGCAAGTTAAAATTCCTTTGTACGGAATCTTTGCTACTACTTTTCTTCTCTTTTTAACTTAATCATGGTGGATAAGGAGAAAAAAGGTATTCTCAACAGGTATGGATAGATTCTGCGCCACCACAAGCACAGATATAAAGAGGTTCTTATATATATACTATGAAGTTGTGTGGTGTGTTTTAGTTTCAAATGGGGAACTTCTAAAGCTGGCAAGAGAATGAGAATTGGAAGGTACATAACAAGACTTGACGAGGAACGTGGAATAAACTTTTGTTTCCATCAGTCACTGTCTCAAGTTTTCTTTTAAATTATCTTCGTATAATTGGGGTTGCTTTGCTTGTCATTTTTAATGGACTGGGAAAGATACTGGCATAAAGATTTAAGTAGGCATGTTGGAGCCGTGTGGTTAACTTAGGCTGTAAATGTAATCAAAACAGTGTTTAATTGATTTCTACCGAAGACAAGCCACGCAAGAGCTAAGCTAATGCAGACTAAGGGGAAATGGCTAAAAATGCACTGCAATTGAAAACTAATTTCGCTTTTTTTTTATTATTAGCCACCATCTCTTAAATTCCTCAACTATCTGTCGCTTTTATTTAAACAAGCGCTGGTGTGCTCAGCTGGGCTTATGAATTTATTATTTTCTTGAGATCTTTCGTCCATTATATTTAATACTTAATGTTAAAGATAAAAATTTTAGTCTAATTAAATTATAATAAAATCATAATTATCACATTCAAATTATAATCAAGTATTAATTATGAATTGTTTTTAATTATAATTTTATTAAGAAGGGATATTGATAAAATAGTAAAAATAACACAAGTTACTATTTTATTATCAAAATAATTGATTTTATAAATTAAAATATGGAGATATTTAAATAAATATATAGGTACTTATTAGAGAATAAGTTCATTAAGTTTACCCAATAATAATGATTTTAAATAAAACATTAATACTTTGTCTGTTATGTACTCATTATAATGATTGTATAATTGATATTTAGATTTAAAATTAATGTATAAAAATTATTATATTTTTTATATTATTTATCACCTACTTCATTGATGATGTTAAAAATCAACAATAAGTATCCTAACTCTATTGCTTTGTGTGATGGAGATTTAAAGACTTGACCAAATATTGTATGTTGGAAAGTTAAACATTTAGCATAAAGAAAGCCAAGTTAAGTGTATGGTTGAAACCGTTTCTAAACTAGTATAAATAGATGCATTATGCATTGGTGTAAATCATCCAAAAATTGTGAGTGTGAGTGTGAGTGAGAGCTATAAGTGTTCTAGCAAAATATTGTGAGAGTAGTATCATGTCATAAATTAGTCGTATTTGTGTAATTCAAAGTATGCTCTGTACTTCCCATTTTGATGCACCTTGTACATTAGAAATAATGACCATTTTACTACTTTCTTTATGTGTTAAGAACTTATTAATAAAAGTGCATATTTGATAGCATTTTTTGTTATCAAAATTTGGCCCAAATAACCAACAAGTGGTATTAGAGTAGGAAATCAAGGATCGACATAACAAAGGCGATTGTGTTCAGACATTGACGTACCAAAGGAAAGTGCACAGTCTAGGACTATGAGGTTGTTTCAAGGACAAAACTTACTTGGTTATTTGAAGACATTACCAAGTCATTATGACATATTTAGCCTGTTCATCTAGCTCATTAAGAAACTCAATCACACTAATTATAGCACCTAGAGTACCCATATCCAATTTTATTTATTAGGCCAGGATTTATGGAGTGTTGTTAGTGATCAAGAAATTACCCTAGTTGACCCGGAGGAGCTCAAAAATTATAAGATCAAGTGTAGCAAGGCTATGTACACACTTTCAGTGACCATCAAAGATGATCTCTTGCAACATCTCAGAGACGCTAAGACACCAAAGGAAGCTTGGGACGCTTTGGCAACATTGTTTTAAAAGACAAATGAAGCAAAGCTGAAAAGGCTCGAGAATGAGCTTTGAGCACTTACAAACAGGACATGACAATCAGCCAACACTTTAATAAAGTAAAGGAAGCATGTTTCGAGATCCCAAATTGGATTCAGAAAATGCAATAACTACAATAAAGATTAGGAGAAATATTATTCATAGTCTATAATGAGAATATAATGCTCTTGTCATTGCTACTCGTGGATGGGCTCAAGACAATGGATGGGCTCAAGAACCAACTCTGATAGAGTTGGAAAATTTGTTAGCTAATCAAGAAGCACTAGCTAAAAAAATGTCTGGAGTTAAAATCAAGGATGAAGAGAAAGCTCTCTACACCAGCAAAAGAAATTTTAAAAAGAAAGAAAAGGAGAGAAAGCCAGGTGGAGGTTCAAAAAACCATAAGAGCAGAGGATTTAAGCATGGGGAAGCAAGACAAGGCAAGCAGAACATTGAACGAGATGATAAGCAACATTAGAAAAAAAATGATGAATGTTAAAATTGTGGTAAGATAAGCCATTTCTCTTAAGATTGTTGGCATAAGTGTGCTAACGGCAATGTTGCAGCTTAAACCTGGAGTGATATTGAGGATGAATGGGATCTTGATGTCTATGAAGTAGTAGAAGAAGAAGTAAAAGTTGAAGAGGAGGAAAGTGTTCTCTCAAAGTTGCAAAAAAAAAAAAAAACCTATGTAATTGCTCACGATAAAGTATCAAACTACAAGAATGATTGGATTATTGAATTCGAGAGTTCTAATCATATGGTTGGAAATAATAATAAGCTTATGAACATGTTAGAAAACAAGGGAAGAAGAGTTGTGGTGACTACTAATAACTCAAAAAATGTCGATCACTCACATTGGCAAAAGAGTAATTGCATCTTGGTTCAAGTCATACTAAATACAACTACCAAATGTTTATATTGTACCTGAAATGAAGAATAATTTATTATCAGTATCCCAATTGACCTGGTAACTTTGTGGTGTTTGGTCTAGATGATGTCAAGGTGTGCCAAAGTGTGAAGATCATGAGTGAGCCAATCATGGAAGGCAGATCGCTTGAGTTCATCTATGTGATGAATGCTCAAGCAGCATATGTGGATAAAACAAGAAAGGATCAAAAACTGATCTTTGACATGCTCGACTAGGTAATTTCAGCTATCTCAACCTAACGACAATGACGAAGCAGTTAATGATCAAAGGGTTTCCTCAACTTGAAGTTGAAGTTCGAGAAAACACAATGGATGTAGGATGTCAGTATGGTAAAGCCCATCTATTTCCTACAAAGAGTCTAAGTTCAAAGCTAAAGTACCACTAAAGCTAGTTCACTAAGATGTTTATGGCCTAGTAAAACAATCATCAATTTGTGTTTTTTGATACATTATAACTTTCAATGATGATTTTTCTAGACATGTATGGGTTGAATTTCAAAAAGAGAAGTCAAAAGCCTTAAGCAAATTCAAGGAACTTAAGGAGAGGGTTGAAAAAGAATTAAACAACAAACTATAATGCCTTCGCACAGATAATGGAGGAGAGTACACATTAGCAAAGTTTGCACAATTTTTACAACAATGCAAGATAAAATGATAGTTGACCTATCCAGTCTAGATATGTATGGGTTGAATTTCAAAAAGAGAAGTCAAAAGCCTTAAGCAAATTCAAGGAACTTAAAGAGAGGGTTGAAAAAGAATTAAACAACAAAATATAATGCCTTCGCACAGATAATGGAGGAGAGTACACATTAGCAAAGTTTGCACAATTCTTACAACAATGCAAGATAAAATGATAGTTGACCTATCCAAGTACACCACAGCATAGTGGCATTGCTGAAAGGAAGAATAGATATCTCGCAGAGATATGTAGAAGCATGTTGTATGCCAAAAATGTGCCACCACAAATTTAGGATGAATGTATAAAGAAAACTGCTCATGTAATTAATAGATTGCCTTAAGCATCAATGGAGTGATGTCTCTGACACGACCCTCCCTTTTTGGGCCGTGTTGACACTAGGGAATGGGTAGGCTTAATGCCACCAAAACCCGTAGTTAGCCTAACTTTTCTATATTCTACTTAAAATTCGGCGTGACCTATTCGTTTGTCTGGTTAATCCTTATACTTGCTTGCTTAATAAGTTGTAAGAAGTAAGGACCCAAATCTACAATTCTCACATACATTAACTACTTATCATTTGCCAATCTAAGATCATCTCATATTGTCCATTAATTACAAAAACACCACTCTTGTACTAGTTCTTAAACATCCGCTCATACAATTTCTTGTGACCACCAAAAAAAGTCATGCATCATTTATTTGATGTCACAAAAAAATTATTATTCACTATTCTATGGTTTTAATGACATTAGTCTCAAATACCGATTTATTTCGGTGTACCAGGTAAACTAGATACCGGGTGTTACAGTCTCCATTTGAGAAGTTATGGAAGATCAAGCCGGCGGTTAGTTATTTTCACGTATTTGGCTATGTACGTTATGTATTCATACCAAATAATCTACACAAGAAGTTTGACAAAAAGGTTGTTCGATGCATCTTTGATAGATATAAGGGTCAGAGAAAAGGTTGGACATGTTATGAACCAGAAAGAGATTGAAGAAAAGGTAAAAGAAATAGAGGATCAGTAAAATGTTGAAAATGTTCAACAAAGTAATGAAGATAAAGAAGTACCTCTGGAAATTGAAGATAGTAGTGAAGGTACTTCTAGTTCACCAAAAGAGAAAAGTCCATGGCAAATAGGGGTGCATCAGAAGGTTTATGAAGAAGAAAGGCCAAACTAAATAGAGGAATCTAAAGTAGAAGAAGCTCCTCAACAAATTGTAAAAAGATCAACTAGACTAAGAAAGCCAAATCCTAGATATACTAATGTAGCTCTAGTTAAAGATTCTATAGTGAAAGAACTAACTGCTTTTAAAGAAGCTTCCAAAAGTAAGGCATGAAGATTAGCCATGGAAGATGAAATCCAAGAATCGAATTAAAATGTGACATTGGATTTAACGGAAAACCCTAAAAATGTAAAACCCATATCATGCAAATGGTTTACAAGTTGAAGACCTAATTAGATAGTTTAATTGAATGATACAAAGCTCGGCTTGTTGCTCAGGTTTTTTCACAACAATATGGATTGGACTATAATGAAACTTTTAGTCCAGTGGAAAAAATTACCATTTTATGTGTTTTGCTAGCATTAGCAGCTAGTAAGTCATGGAAGTTATGGTAGATGGATATAAAAAAAGATTTCCTTCATGGAGACCTGGTGCAATAAGTCTATATGAAACAACCATAACGTTAATGTAAACATTTATCAACACCAATGGAGGTTAATGCCATATTCTACTCAGTAAAAGGCAAAGATTTAGAAGATCCAATAATATATCAATAGTTGGTAGGTAGTTTAATCTGTCTAACTTTGTCTCGACCCGATATTGCCTTTACTATTAGCATGGTTAATAGGTCCATGTAGAATCCAAAGAAGACGCATTTGGAAGCAGTTCGAATAAGCTTACGATATGTCAAATGCAAAATTGACTATGGCATACTATATGAAAGAGGTAAGGAATGTAGAGTTTCTGGTTATTGTGATGTTGATTAAGCAGGAGACTATGACACTGTTCAACTATAGGTTATGTGTCCATCCTTGGTTCAGGAACAACCTCTTGGTTTAGCAAAAGACAACTATCTCATTGTCTACCACTAAAACATAATACAAAGTAGCGGGAAGTGGTGACTTAAGAAAGTCTATGGTTGATGCTTCTTACAGAAGATCTCCATCAAGTTGTAAACTATGCAGTACCACTGCATTGTGTCAACCAATCAGTTACACGTTCAACTGAAAACTTAGTTTTTCCTGCAAGAAAAAAACATGTGGAGATACATTATCATTATGTACAGGAAAAAGTCTTAGAAGAAGAAATTAAGATGAAGAAATCAACAGAGAAGGTCAAATGGCAGGCATTTTTACTAAAGGTATCAATAAAGTAAAATTTGAAAAGTTTTGAAGTTAGGTTGGCATGATATCTAGAAAAGAAATAAAAAAGGAATAACTAATGTTAAGGGGGAGTGTTAAAAATCAACAACAATTATCCTAAGTCTATTACTTTGTGTGAAGGAGATTTAAAGACTTGACCAAATATTGTGTGATGGAAAGTTAGCACTTAATATAAAGAAAGCCAAGTTAAGTATGCGGTTGAAATTGTTTGTAAACTAGTACAAATAGATGTATTAGGCCTTAGTGTAAATCATCCAAAAATTGTGAGTGTGAGTGTGAGTGTGAGTGAGAGCTAGAAGTGTTCTAGCGAGGGTTTTGCATCTCATACTATATCGATCAGGGAATGGTACAAGATAGGGGTCGTGTGTACTAGGTTTAAATATTGGTCCCTACCAGCCTATTTTGTGTTATACAGGCCGGTACAGACGGTATTTATAATATTGGCTATATATTGGTTGGTGTTGCGAATTTTTAAAACTCTAAGGGTATATTTGCCAAAAATTAAAATTTTAACCCAAAATCCCTAAAATGCACGCATTCTTCTTCTCTCCTCTATTTTATCTCTCATCTCATCTCTTCACTCACACTCACTCACGCTGCAGCTCTCTTCTTTTGCTCTTCACTGTTGTCGCCACCACCAACCCAATGACAGCCACAGTGATGCCCGTCGTGCTGCTATTGCCCTCTTCCTCCTATCCCACTCCCATATGGCCACATTGAGCTTTTTTCTCTCAACTCTAACTATCTCTCTTAACCCATCAACCATCGATGCCTACCACCACCTCTCAGCCACCACCACTGAGCATCGACACACACCCAGGCCACCCAACAGCTGCCACCATCACCACCGCCACCACCACCACCACCACCACCACCACCACCACCATCACTAGCACCACCAATGTCACATATGTTAATTTGTTGTTGTGTTATTATGAACTACTGATTGTGGATGTGGACTATGGTGGAGTGGAATGGAATTGTGGAAGTGTAAAAGGGAAAATTGTAAATTGTTTTATTGAAGTTGTTACTAGAGATATAGATACAAAATGTTAATATGGAATGAAACTATGAAAGTTTGGAAGGAACTGGTCTGGAGTGAATTGTGATTATGTGAATGTGGAATGAAACTTGGAAGTGTGTGAATTGATCGAACTGTTGATTGTTGTTAGTTTTTGTTAATACTTAATTTAATAGACATATAGATACAAAATCATATTTTATAAATCAAAATATTATAAAGTTAAGTTTTTTCTTACCACACCAATTTCCTTTGGAATTAATCTATGCTTAATTATGAATGAATACATTTATTATTCTTTTTTTAAAATATATCATATAATTCATTTGACAAAAGTTGAACTTTTACCAATTATAAATGAGGTTTATCTAATTAAACTAACTTTACTCCATCATTTAAGTATGGCTTATAAGTGTTAGATTCTACATTCATTTTATATTAAAAAAACTCAAAAGCAATGTATACAAATATATAAAGTGTGTTACTTTACAAGAAAAAAGGGGTTCCATAATATAGCTACCTTAATTTTAATAATTAATTATGTGATTCAAGGTATTTATGGTCATTCTAGTTCCAAATTATATTTCATTGAAGTGTGGAACTAGAAAATGTTGAAGGTGGAAATTGTTTTATATGTTGAAGGTGGAAATTGTTTTATCTTATGTATTTTTTGTGATTGTTGTTTATGGAAATTATTTTATGTATTTTTTGTAATTATTGGAAATGGAAGTTGTTTATGTATTGTGATGTTTGAAACTTTAAATTGCAATTGTTCGAAATTGTTAGAAATGGAATTATTGAAAATTGTTGGAAGTGGAAATTGTTTATGTATGCTTCTATAAAGGTTAAATTGAAATTGTTGGAAAATGTTAGAAATGAAATTATTGGAAATTGTTGGAAATGGAAATTGTTTATGTATGTATAATGTAATCATACAAAATGAGTTATATTATATAAGATGGATATGCATATTGTGTAATGAAATTATGTGTTTTTTATTTTGATATATACATTCATTTATTTTTACAGATAAATGGAAGGAAGTTTAAGTACTCATGATAAACCCACTTCAGGAAGATACAATAATCTAGCTTGGGCTCATGCCGCATTGAGTATGAGGAACCATACTATTTGCTTGTTTTGTAACAAGCATTTGAAAGGTGGAGGAAGAACCCGATTAAAGAAACATTTAGTTGAGGTTAAAGGAGATGCGGAACCCTGTAAAAAAGTAAGCCATGATGTAAAGTGACAGATGAAAACATTGTTTGATGAATATCAACATGAGAGAGATAGAAGGGAAAGGTTGAATTTTGAAATTGGTAGGGAAAGGTTGAATTTTGAAATTGGTAGTGGAAGTTCGTTTTCTAGTTTCCTTGGTGATTGTGGAAATGTTGAAGGTGGTAGTGGTAATAGTGGTATTGGCAGTGTTCCATCTTAGACCTAAGAAGAAGTACCTGAACCTAATGTGAGGAAGAGAAAAAGGCAGGTGACTAGTTTATTTGTACCACGAACAACTCCTAGAGCCCAACCTTCAATTTATAGTACAATATAATCACAATGTTGATATGGTAGTAGCTAAATGGTGGTATGATAGAGGTTCATCATTTAATACTTCTCAATCTTATTATTATCAACCTATGATAGATGTAATGGCGTCTTATGATTCGGGATACAAAGGTCCTTCAATTAATGACTTAAGAGGTAAACTTTTGAGTTGTTCTGTTTATGAAATTAGAAGTTATTTGGTTAAAAGAAGAGTGAATTGGGGTACTTATGGATGTTCAATCATGTATGATGGTTGGAAAAATAGGATATAAGAACCTATTATAATTTTTTTGGTTTATTTTACAAATGACTTTATGTTTTTGAAATCTATTGATACATCTAGCTTTATTAGAAATATTAAGACTTTGTTTGCGATATTTGATTAAACTGTGAATGAAGTAATGATTTTGCTTATAAAGCAATAGGAAAAAGGTTGCAGAGTATATATAATTCACTTTTTTGGACTCCTTGTACTACACATTACATTGATCTAATGCTAGAAAATATAGAAGATCCTAGGTATATTCCTGTTATTGATGAGACTATGCAGAAAGCTTAAAAGGTGACAAAGTTCATTTATAATCGTGTATGGGTATTGAATTTGATGAGAAAGGAATTTACCAATGGTTGGAATTTGTGTCATCCTACTATGACAAGATTTGCAACAAATTTTTTATCACTTCAGTGTTTTGTTTTGATGAAGAAAGAGTTAAGAAAAATGTTCACAAGTAGTAAGTGTATTGCTTCTTAGCATGCTAGGTCTAATGTTAGAGTGGAGGTTTGTAATATTATACCGGAAGATAGGGAAATTTGGTCTCAATATCAATTTGTTATCCGAGGTTGTGAGCCTTTGATAAGGGTGCTTCGCTTGGATGATAGTGAAGAAAAGCCAACAATGAGTTATATTTTTGATGCCATGGAGAGTGCGACGGAAGCAATCAAGGCCAATCTGAAACATAGGCCTTCTTTATACACACCATATCTTTGAAGCCGGAGCATTTTTGAATCCTATTATTTATTTTAGACTAGATCTTACTAAGCAAGCTAAAGTTAATAGAGGAATGCTTTTAACTATTACAAAAATTGTTAACATTAATGCAATGTAAGATCTCTTAAGCTTATAAATGGAGCTTTATAAGTTGTCTTATGGGAATTTTGGAATGTCAATTGCTATTCGACAAAGACGAAAACTTTCTACAAGTATTAGTTATTTCCTTTTTCTTATTTGTTGAAAATTAATTATAATATTATTTTGTTTATAACTCTACTTTTGTTATCTTATAACTTACAGTTTCTTGGTGGGATCAATTCAGAACTGGTGTTCTAGAATTAAAAATTCTGAGGGAGTTTTATTAAGAGGTGACGTTACGATGATGCTAGGTCAGGGATTGTGTGTACTAGTTATGGCTGCACTTATGAAAAAAATTCTAGATTAATTCACTCACTAGTGTGTGCTATGCATCTGAGGAACACAAAGAGCCATCATACCTTGAAAGTGCATTATGATCAACAAGGGATGAAGAGGGTGATAGCAATGTATATGTTCAAATGCTTATGAAATCAATAAGTTAAGGCTGAGAGCCAAAGAACCAATAAAAGAATTGCTCAGCCACTCCTTATTAGGGAATGGAAATGGAAGCATATTATGAAGGACTTTATAGTAGCAATTTTGTGAAATCTAAGCTAATATGATAATACATGGGAGATAAAGGATCAAATAAAAAAAATTTGCCCATTTCCTAACCATCAAAAGTAGGTATTCTCTTAATAGATTAATCAAGCTGCAAGTGATCGGACGTATATAGTTACATAGAGTACTGGAATATGAAGATAAGATAGATGAAAGAAAATTGGTTGGACCGAACTAGTTCAAATAATCACAAATAAGATCAGAAGCATATGGGTTAAAATGATAGGATCTAAAATCGACAATAGAGCTAGGTGTAGAAATGGAGGAAGCATATGGAGTTAAGAAAAACAAAGATTTTTTGCGAATATCATCATGGAAAGGAATAGTTTGTTTTAAACAATGTGACAAGTTAAGAACACAATATGATGGCCCCTATGAAGTGATTAACAAAGTGGAAGCACAAAGAGTGGATGTAACGTCAATATCCATATTTTTGAGATGACTAAGTTTGTTTAAAATTTTGAGGACGAGATTTTTATAAGGAGGGGAGAAATTGTAATATCCTAGTTTGATTATTGTATTGTTTAACGTGCTGTATATTCATTTTATGGAATATGCTCTATTTATGATGTACTAGAGTAATATAAGCATTTAAATGTATTATTGAGGTTATAACAGAGATCACGGATAGACCAGAGACAGTTTTGGACTTGATCGAAAATTTCTCATAAAATTTCTAAAAAAACTAAAAAGCCACGAAATGAGTCTGAATAAGTTTTAAAAATCCCGAATGGTGCTTTGGAGATTTAGTTGACACTTTTGAATAAAATTCGGATGATTTCGGTGAATAGTATTTTTAGATGAATAGTGAATCTTGGTGAATATTATTTTCGCTGGAATAGTGATTTTAGGGACCCAAACCCCCTAAATAAATAAATACCTGGAATAGGTATTATAGTCTAATGACATTGAATGGATAAAAAATAAGTCTGATAAGATAGATTTTGGAAATTATGAAAGTTTAGGGTGAAAATGCCCTTTTTGGAGAATAACAGGTATTAAGGATTTTAAACTCTTTCGAAATTTTTTTAAAGCATCCAATTGATAAGTATTGACCCTAATTTGATTGTTTTATGGTCAATTTGATGATAAGATGGGTTTGGAATATTTTTGGAATTTAATTCGGTTTAGTTGGTGAATTAACTGCATTAAAGGGCAATTTGATATTTTTACAAGAATTTAGTAAATTAATGAGTCATTAAAAGAGAGCCAATTAAATGGTGACAAATGGTAGGGGTAAAAGTGTAAATATGAGACATTTTGGCAAACTTGTAATTATAAGATGTTATTAAGGATAAAGGTGTAATTATATTTAAAATGGTTGGCAAACTTGTAATTAACCAAAATGCTCATCTTCTTTAAACATGGGTGTTTGGCCATGAATAGAAAAATGTAGTGAAAGTGAGAGAACGAAAAAAAAGAGAAAGAAGAGAAGAAAGGGTGACTCATGACTAAGAAGAAGGAGAAGAAGGAAATTGCCATGTGATGGGCTTTGGAGCATGATTTGAAGAGAGATTCATCAAGATTAAGTGTTCTTCAATTTTCCAAAAGATTGAAAGAAAGTGATAAGTTTTCCTAATTTAAATTTCTAGTTTTGTGAGTTTTGCATGGAATGGATTTTTGTAAGATCAATGGTGATTTTAACTTATTTTTGTAAGATCAATGGTGATTTTAACTTTCCATGGAGTAGATAATAAGTTTGGAAGAACTTATGGGTTGAAAAAAAGAAAATAAATCAAGAAATTAATCTTCAGAGAATCTATCATGCCCAGGGTTTTTAGTGTGGTATGATCTAAAAGTCAAATTTGGTTGAATATTATAAGAGAGAACCATGTTTAGTGAAATTCTGTCATAGGTTCTCGATTCACTTAATGCAGTCCTAATATTTTTCCCATAACTTAGCCTAAAGACCTCCAAATTAGGTGACTCTAATTGGGGTTGAAACCTAAGACACAGTAGTAGAAACCTCTATAAGAGACCTAGACCTAATTTTAGCTGAATGATATTGAAAATTGAGATTGATTATGGTAACCTAATATTGTCCCTTTGTTGAAGCAGCTTGTGATATTTGGTACATGTTTCAAGATTAAGAAGCATAAATGGTGAGATTTTTAACATTATGGAAACCAAAGACATAGGGGAACAAATGTCTAGAAGAATTCAAAACCTAATTTGAACTTTTGATATGTGAAAATTAAGGAACATGTGGAGGCATGGATTTTAGACTTGGGTCATAACCATGACTCATCATACATGATTGTGGTATAGTGAATTAAATTGGGTGTTTTGAAGAAATTAGTAAGTTAGATTGGGAATATGACATTTAAGTGAATTTTAAAGTTATATTTGGAAATAGAGACTAGTAGGTTAGCTTATAGAAGTAATCAGAAATATGATTAGCATACGTGTTACGCGATCAAATACTAATCTTTAATTTGGGTAATCTGAACTATATTTTTAATGTTTTATTTCCAAATTTGGAAATAGATGCCTAGAGAAATGTGTTTTGTGTAGGTAAAGGAGAGGCACTGAACATGTAAGTGTGCTTGGCAATAAGATTGCGAAACTGTGAGTGTATTTTAATTGTTTTATATGACCAAATTCTTTGTAAAAGAATTGATGACATGTGAGTGTTCTTTAAATTGATTTTATGCAAATGGTTTTTATTTATAGAGACTAGCAAGTTGTGTGTACTTTAAATTGAGTTTATGAAAATTATTTTCATTTGATTGTGAAATGATAATTATGCCGAGTTTTATGCAAATGATATTTTACAAGTGAATATTGCTAACATAAGTGTATGCTTTGGCAATATATAAGTTTTAATTTGAAAGTTAAATTTTATATGATTGGGAGTTACAATAAAATAATTCAATTATGAGTTCTCCCATACTTTATTTAAAAAATAAGATGAGTTGTACATGTAAGAGTTTCTTTTGCTTATAGTAGACCGCTAGGCTGTATACATGTTATTATGCCTATATATTTATTACGGTTATCCTATTAAAGATAAGTGATATAGAACCAGCTTTGTAAATAGTGGTCAACCAGTCATGGGTAAGCGATGTAGAACCAGCTTTGTGACTACCTGTTCATAGCGGTTAACTTATTACAAGTAAGCGGTGCAGAACCAACTCTGTGACTTTAGGCCTAATGTACCATATAGTAAAGAAATTAGTAGTGGGTTATTTTGAGTTGGAAAAGTCATGTAATAATATTGCCACCACTGTTTATTGTTTCAGGAAAAAAAAGGAAATTGGAAACTTTTATATTATGAGTTAAATGCTAAACAACATTTTAGAATAGTATTTTAGAAAAAATTGAAGTTGTGTTTTATGAATGAATTGCTATGATGCACGAATGAATTGTTATGACAAGTATTGTACCATGAGCTTTACTACTGTATGGGAATATTTCAATTATGTTGTTATTAAAAGTTTAAATTTTTAGTAAACTAATTAACAATCACTTAACTCATTTAGCTTACCCTTATTCTTATGATTTTAAACAAACCATCTTAGGCACGCATACAGATGCTGCAGAAATTGGGACTCCACTGCAGGATTAGTTGTATCATCAAGTGCGGTTGTGCTTGTGTTTTCTTTGTTATGTATGAGTTTTCTTAAAATTGGTATAGTTACTTGTATATATGATGTAAAGTATTTTTGGAAAGGGTTTAAAAGTGTGATCTTGTAAACATCTTTTGGATTGTAAATCTCTTTTACTTAACGAATTAAAAAGGCTTTGATCGTCAATGATGTTTTTAAAATGCTGAGACTTATATATTTGTGGTTGTTTGAGATCTGAACCGGAGGTCCCACTCCAAAAGTTGAGATGCTATATGAAATATTAGAAGTGTTTTAAATTATGTTATGTAAGTTTTTGAAAATTTTGAGAAGGTCAAAATATAGTCGTTGTGCTACCGAAATTTTTGGTAAAATGATTGGAAGAAAAAATTTCCCACTACTTTTTGTGCTTTTATCTTTTAAAATATGAAAGGTTTTAGCAGTTGAACAGCTTGACTTTGCGGGAACCCTTCGATTGAGTTAGATATCGATTGAAGGACTACCGTGAGGTCATTGGGAGGCCTTCACTCAGGTTTTGGAAGGGGAACTAAGGGTTTACAATTGGATTGATAAAAATTCCTAGATTATAATTATATTCTATCTTTAGACATATAATCCCTATCCTTAAGTTGTTTGATTGATCTTTCTAATTAAAACCCTTAAGAGTGCTTTACTTCTCTTTGTGAATTCCTATGATAGGTTTGACCTTAATATGATTATATAATCTCATCTCTAGTAACCCATCTAATTCTTATAACCCATTTTATGATCTTTCATGTATATAATCTCTGGATCCCAATACATGAATTTTGAAATTGAATTAAAATGTGAGCATATTTCAATTCAACATAATATAAATATTAATAATTCTTAAGAACTAGAATCTTTCATTAAATTAAAGAAACAAAACAAAAAAAAGTAATAGGGTTTATCATATCTAAATCTATGTCCTAATTTAGTTCATACAAAGATAAAGAAAACTGAAAATGAATAATAATGAAAATAAGATAAATGGATAAATTCTCATGGCTCTTGAATTTTGATGCTCTTGATTGAGCTTCAAGGAATTTTATTTTTCTCCAAAATTTTTTTTATGTGCACTTGAGTTTCCTTTGTCTTATGATTAATTTCTAATTCTTTGAGATATCTTTCACTATTTTCTTCTTTTGTTCCTTTTTTTAATTTATTTCATAAGCCCTATTTATTTTTTGTTCTTTTTATTTATTTTTCAAACACGGGACCAACACCAGCCCATATTAGTCTTAAGTTACTTTACTGCTGTTAGAATCCCTAATTTTCATAAACTTTAATGCCAATATGGTAACTTGTTGACCCTATGTTGGGTATGTTCCTATTTTGTTTCAAGTCCAATACTCCTCTCTTAGAATATGGATCCATCTATGGTACCATATAAGTGCCATGTTAAGTAACACTATACTGTACCTAGAACATGTTCACTATGCATCCAAATTGTCAAAGAAGCAGAATACATCCTTGTATAACACGAGGCTTACCCAGGAACATGTTTGCACCATATTCCCTTATACATCAAGTTGTTGAAGAAGCATAATACACCATTAAGCTACAAAAGTTGAACATAGTACCATGTTATTGTCATAATAATGAACATGGAGCTATGTTCAAATTGTATTCGAACAAAATCACTCTAAAAAAAATTGAAAATTAGATCTAAATTGTGCAAATATCCTCATTCTTTATTAACAGCCTAAATAAGGCCTATAAACAAAATATAAGCTAAATTAAGTATCGTCATAAAAATCCTGAAAATATAATCTTAATGCTCTCAGAATCATACTAAAAACACAATGCAATTAGAATATATCAAAATTTCCTACACTTAAGCATTTGTTGATCCTCAAACAAATCAAATTTATTATTCTTAGCTTAAATAGGAAGCAACTCTAGGGAAGCATTTAATAAATTAAACACATCAATTAAGATTTTTCATTCTTCATTTAATTACAAAATTTTTCAAATTGTTATGTATTTAGCTACTTGCACCAATTCATAAATTAATGTAATTCACTCCATTGTTCTTTAAACATCAACAATTCACAAAATTCAACCTAATGCATAAAATAAATATACACAAGAAAGATGTTATAACTTTCAAAAATTTTTATAGCCCTTATTTAAAGAAAAAAATCCAACTTTGAACAACTTAGAAGCATTTAGAGTTTATTTGAAAAGTCTCCTAACCTTTTGATTTGAAAGTAAACACCTTATTGTAAATACTCTTGGTTACTTAATTAGGTCACTTTTTCATATGGCTACTAACTCCACTCTTTAACTTCAATCTTTTTGCTTGATTTGGTACCAATGGAGTGAATTTATTCTATCTTATTTATTCACACTGTTATATAGGATCATGAAAACAATTGAAAATAATTCACATTTAACTCAATTATTTGTAAAATTTATACAAAATATATCGTAGTGTAAATTAAGTATCCATTCTCAAAATTAATGAGACAAATTAGAGTTAAGTTAATCATTAAAGCTCTTAACTATTTACTTGAACAAATCAAGTCACTATAACAATCAAACTTATATCAAATTATCTCGATCAATTTCCTTTCAAAGTGGAATAGACTAATTACCTAAAGGAGAAGTACCTATAGTGTAATTTTTCATTTTATAGTTTGCACCCGATGTGGAGCTAAAGATTTGTCCAGAAGCTAAACTAGAGAAAGATTATTTTAAGTACCTTGGATCCATCATATAAAGCAATAGAAAGATAGATAATGACATAGCTCATCGTATCAAATCAGAGTGACTTAAATGGAGGGGTACATCAGGAGTTTTATGTAACAAAAAATACCATTCAAGTTAAAAGGTAAATTTTACCATTTAGCAATTAGGCCAACCATCCTCTATAGGATGGAGTGTTGCCTATCAAATAGGTGAATATTCATAAGTTAATGTGACATGGATGAGGATGCTTTATTGGATATATAACTTTGTAAGAAGAGTAAGTTAGGAGTAGCTAACATTGATGGTAACTTAAGGGAGACAAGGCTTAAGTGGTTCATACAAGATAAAAGAAGACATCCCAATGCCTCAATGAGAAGATTTGAGAAGATTGTACCTAGGGACTATATAGGAAGAAAAAAATATACCTAAGAAGAACTAGGGGGAGATAATAAAGTATGATATAGCCCTATTAGAGCTCATAGAGGACTTGCATTTAATAGAAAACTTTGGTGAACTAGGATATATATAGAGGTTCTTATATAAAGAGGTCATTTTCTTCTCATAAAGAGGTCTTTCTCTTTTCATAAACCTTCTAAACTTTTTGCTTCTTTTTTCTTTGTTTCTTATGTGTTGTAATTACCTTAAATACCTTTTTTAGTAGTATTTGCATTTCCCCCTCTCTTTTAATTATGTGTTTGTTTTATTTACTTTTTCCTTACATGTTTATTTATTTACTTAATTTAATATTTTATTTATATTAATATATATTTTTAACTTTTAACTTTTATATTATTTGTTTACTTATGCAATTATTTGTTTATGTATTTGGTTATTTTTCTCTTTAAATCATTTTAAATATTTTCTTCTTTTTTCTTTTTTGTGGCTTTATCGAAAATGACCTCTCTATTAGTTGGAGGTAATGCTTCCTACTACTGGACCTCTCTAGACCTTACATCTCAGCTAGATTTCTACTAGGACGTTGTTGTTGTTGTTGAGCTAATTATAACAAAGTTGATAAGTGTAGTTGTTTAGTTGCCCTCTCATACTTAAGTTATACATTATCCTTAATATACACAACATAAAAGAACAATGAAATAATGAGAAAGAGGTAAGAATAAGTATTACTCCCCTAGGAATGAAAATTATTGATCTTGTAAAGTGCCATTAATATTTATCTCAAGCTAATGACATCTAATCTCTATATAGTACATAAGGGTGATATTGTCGTTATAGCCTATAAAACTTTATCAAGTCTAAACCAAATTAAGATAATTGCGCTCAAATAATAAAAGAACATCAAAATAAACTCAAAACCATGAGTTCAAAATTATGAAAATAAACTAACTACTTCTAATGATATTAAAAGTTGCTAAAATAAAACAAAAACACCTAAACATTAGGTTGTCTTCCAACCAACGTTTCATTATGAGTTTTTTAGTTGGGCTTCTCCTTAATCCCTTTATCATCATAGATCTATTATAATATCATATTTCTCCATATTGAGGGTTAGGACATAGGATCCTAGATCACTATACATAAGAGATAGTATTTAGAAAATTATGAAATGCAATGCATTCACATGCATACCATGAGCATACACACGAATTTATGATTTTTCTATACATTACAAATACTGTATGCACTCAATTGACACATTCTGGGGTATAGAAGATTTAAAATGATTAGAATGTGAATCGTGATTTTAAGGGTCATGAAAATTGGTTGATTAATTATAATTGGTGATTTAGATTTATTTGTTATAATTGAGAGATTTATCAATTTATGTGTATTTTTGGACTAGGAAAAATGCCAAGGGGCAAGAAGAATTGATAAATGGTAACAGAAATAAGTGACAAATGACAATAGAAATAAATGACAAGTGGCATTAAGATTAATTGACAAATGGCAAGAAAAATTGGGAGACAAATGGACTAAAAATTAAAAGACATTTGGAACCATAAAAATAGGACATATGGTAAGTGCCAAGTGTCACGAAACTTGCCACACACCTTACTCTTGATATACTAACTAGAAAGACAACCATCTTTGTCTTTCATTTTACTTTGGCTAAAAGCTCTCTTCTTCATTTTCTTTCTTCTCTCAACTTATGATACTCTCACATCCCACACTCACGATTTTGATTTGCCATCATCTTTCACTTTGCTACTCCAAGATCTTGTTGTTTTCTTCTTGTTACCAAAGACCCAACCTATTTGTCCTTGAGAATTGATGATCGTGTAGCAAGGAGAAGCTAGGGTTACTTGGTTTTTTCAAGGAGTATTTGAGTAAGTAAGATCTTTATCTTCATGGTTAAGTAAGATCTATATCTTCATGGTTTGTTTTAATAAAAACATTTAAGATGATAGTTTAAAGATGGAATGAACATGATAATGGTGGTTGAAGAGTGATGATATGTTGATGAAGAAATGAATATATTGATGTTCTATTTTTGTACAAATGATAAATGATAGGTTATAAGTTGTTATGTAAATGAAATAGGTTGGGTTTTAAGGTATAATAAAGGTGAAATTTGTGTAAGAGAAAGGTGTTTATGTAATGTTCTTGAAATGAGCAGAACTAGGATTTATGTATGATAGTGAATGATGGTGATCATGTTCTATTTTTGTGCAGATGATAAACCATAGTTTATGGAATGTTTTATGGATGCTTTTGAGTTGGAATGGAAGTGATTTTGATGAGGAAATGAAGTAGAAATGATGAACTATGTATAAGATGTGTTAGATGTAACATATAGGAGTTAAAAATCTGGAAAACATGTAAAAAGTTGGTTGGAATTTTTAGATATGATAACCCCTGATCGTGGGAATGTCTCCACGATCGTGAGAAATGCAAGAAATGGCTAGAAATGTTCTGACGGATTAACCCACGATCGTGGGAAGTGAGAAAGGCCTTTAATATGAAATGTTGCCTTTTAAGTGATGTTTGAAACAACTAATGGTAAGGTACCTTCCTATGTTGTATTTAGACTTGATTAAGGCTCGAAATAAACCTAACTTGATGCTTGAATAAGTTGATAGAGTGTATGCTATGGTAGGTTGTTAGTTGAGGTTATAACTTAAGAATAGGTTAATGATATCAATGTATATGAAATCTGGAAATTTAGAGTCATGATAGGAATGAAGTGATCTTAGGAATATAATTGTGATCCAAAAGAAATGAATAAGTTGTCTTAAGTAAGAATGAATGAGAAACTGGATATTATGTGATCATATAATGCTAGAAAAAAGATTGAAGAGTATATGATTGAAGAGTTAGAATAATCAAGTTTCTTTGAGGTGTAATCCTAAGAGAAAGCAAAATGTTTATAAGCTATAATGGTTTAAATGATCATGACTTGTGCTTAAGGATACATACTCAGGCATAGTCAATTAAGCATGCATTGTACATAACATATATACATATGTGTATGATTGAATACTTATCTGATGAGCAATTTAGTAATGTGTAAATTGCATGGTTTAGATGAGCAAATGGAACGCCTACATCCAGTCATTGCCAATTTGTCGAGGTAGTAGCTATCTGGAGTTTACTATGAGTAACCTAGACGTTTCTCACTAGGATTGATTGTATTTGCTTAAACTTCAATTATTAAACTAATATTATATAAATGTGATAATTTCAAACAATAATAGTCCAAGGAGTTTGATAATGGGGAATGTATTACGAGTGTTCTGATTGTATGTGAATATGAAAGAAATATGTGAACTCAACAAATATGTTGAATGCTAGACTTAGTTTGATGAAAATGTGAAAGTGACTTATATGATGAATGAACTTGATTGCTTGCATATAATGTGGAATGCCGCATTTCATTACATTGAAATGCATAATTAGATAAAGGAAGTTGTGATCGGAGTGGCCAGAAAATGAGCCACAGGCTCAGCATTAAAATGAGCCCATTATCTACAACGGATACGAACAGTTACTAATAAGCTCGGTATCTACAAGGGATATAGGATAGTTAAAAAGGTGCTCGGTCACAACAAAGTAACAACAAAAGTGGAGTCATATGTACATTTGCATATACATCCTTACCTGTATGTTCTGGTTGAATAGAAATGAATAAGTGAACTGTTTAATATATAGTGGAGTATTCGTTGTGGTATAAAATACAAATTCACCTATTGTTCTGAAATGAAATGTGACGTGATGTTCAGTATTTATGATGTAATTTGATTGTAAATTAAATGGTGAATTGTTTTTGTGGTTTGATATGGGTGAGTGCATCGAGGATGGTTCACTTATTGAGTTTGTAAAAATTCATCAAAATCTTAATATTGATTTTCAGATACGAGAGAGGAGACCTAGTTATTAAGACACTTTAGAAGAAGTCTAGTACTGAATTTTTGGGAACAAAATGACTTAAGGGTCGGTCAGCTGATACTGAGGAGTTTAGATAGAATGCTTTTGTTGGTTCCTCGTTTCATGTAGAATATGTTGTAAAAAGTAGTAGACTCTTATATGTTTTTGATATTCTATATATGGATTATGTAGTGAAAAGATACATTGTAAACTATGTTTTACAAATGAAATGAGGAATTAATCTTTTAAAAATATTGTGTTGTGTGTATGATGTCATATTAAGTGAATGTGACTGCTCTAACATGTCACTTCATAGGGCATATGCCTGAAACTCTGAGGGATGTTCAAGTACGTACCTCTTAAAGGTGGTGTGTTACAGGTTTTAGTATCAGAGCATGGTTTGGCATCCATAGGGACAGACATAAGCATAGAGACATAATATATAGTAAGAGATTCATATAGTAATCGTGATTATTGTTAATTATAGGTCATCTGCTATAGGTGATCAAATTGGAGAATCAATTGACCTAGAGTCTGTAGGAGCAAATAGAGAGTCTCCAGTACATCGATCTGATTAAATGCCTCTGAGAATTCCTGGGAGGAAGGAAAGGAGGTATGATAAGCTTAGAAAGCAGGGGGCTGTAGATTTCTACAAAAGTACATAACCTACTGAGGCAGAAGGATGGTTAGAAAGAATCGAAAGGATCTTTGATAAGATGAATTGCGAGTCAGATGAAAGATTTTGACTACGTGGTTTCACTACTATAAGGTCCAACATATTAGTAGTGGAAAACTATGTCTAGTAGCACCAGCAGGCCTTGTAGTTTAAAATGGGAATCCTTTCTAGAAATCTTCAAGGAGAATTACAGGCCGAAGATTTATTTGAATAGAAAAATGAAGGAGTTTTTATATCTGAAACAAGGAAGTCTCTCTATAGCTGAATATAAGATAAGATTTAATGAGTTAGTGGGATATGCTACTAAACTAATTCCGAATGAGGAGGACAAGTCTAGACAGTTTGAGGATGGGTTGAATATGGAGATTAGAATAAGGCTAGCTATTACAAATCTAAGTAGTTTTATTGAGTTGTGAGCTACCTTAATCAGAATTGAATAGTTGTTAAAAGATGGATAAGGAGAATATAGATAAGAATTCAGAATGAAGAGACCTGGTAAGTCTTAGGTTGATTCTGAAAAAAGGATCAATAAGCGGTATAATAGATAGTTTCAACCACCGAGTAGATCAAGACAGTTGTGGTTTAGACCGAGAGGCAATTTTATACATTCTGGTAGAGGAAGAGGTCCAGTATCTAGGCAGATGCGACAGATGCCTAACTGTGAACATTGTGGGTAGAAATGTGGTGGTGAATGTTGGAAGTTATCAAAGCTTGCTTTCATTGTGGCTCCTTTTAGCATCAAATCAGAGATTGTCTTGCAATTTTCAGAGCATAGTCTGGAGTGAGAGGAGGAGTGGTAATTGAAATGAATGTTCAACATAGTAGAGCTAGTGGATATTGATAGAGGCAAAGGTAGAGGTAGAGTGAGTTCAACTGGTCCTACTGTCAGGACTGAGTTGTAGAGTAATCAGCCGCAGTCTTAAGCCAAGATTTATACCATTACTAGCCAGGAGGCTCAGAACTCCCTAGATGTAGTAGTAGGTGTGTTAAATATCTTTACTTTTGAAGCATTTACATTACTAGATCTAGGATCTATGCATTTATTTATCCTATCACATCTGGAATCTAAACTATATTATGATAGAGAGTTATTAAAATAGGGTTTAGAAGTGAGTACACCGATAGGTAGTACTACAGTGATAAGACAAGTGCGTGAGGGGAGTATGATTTGAGTTGATCAGGCAGAGCTAGAAGTAGATTTGATTATATTGTAGTTAAATGAGATACATCTTCTCTTCGGTATAGATTGGCTCATTGCTCATAGGGCTGTAATGAGCTGTTATACTAAGGAGGTGATCCTTGAATCTCCTAATTAGCTGAGAGTAATCTTTCGAGATGTTAGTTAAGCAATACCAACCATATTGATATCATCAATGAGTGTTATGAGATTGATTCGAGGTGGATGTGAGACTTACCTAGCTTATGTAGTTGATACCCGTACTGAGTAGTCAATACAAGATATTTCGATTGTTAGGGATTTCTTGGATGTGTTTCCCATATAATTATCTGGCTTACCCCCAGATAGGGAGACAGAGTTCATTATTTATGAAGAAGAAAGATGGGACTTTGAGGTTATGTATTGACCATAGGTAGTTAAATCAAGTGATAGTGAAGAATAAGCCCCCGTTACTAAGGATTAATGATTTATTTGCTCAATTGTAGGGAGCTTAGATGTTTACCAAGCTAGAATTGAGATCAGGGTACTATCAGTTGAAGATAGCAAAGGCTGATGTATTGAAGAGTGCATTCAGGACTAGATACAAGCACTTTGAGGTTATAGCAATGCCTTTTGGGTTAACGAATGCTCTAGCAGCTTTTATGGCATTGAGGAATAAGGTTTCAACCTGATTTAGATCTCTTTGTTATTGTATTCATAGATGACATTTTGGTGTATTCGAAAAGCAGAAAGGAACATGTCAAGCCTTTGAGGTTAGTCCTACAGATAATGAGAGAGAAGCAATTATAGGGCAAGTTTAGTAAGTGTAAATTTTGGCTCGATCAAGTGGTATTCTTGGGTCACAAAGTATCTGGACAGGGCATACAAGTAGACCCAAAGAAAGTAGAAGTAGTGATGCAGTTGGAAGCTTTGAGAAATATGTTTAAGATCCAAAGTTTTCTTGGATTAGCTGTTTATTAAAGAAGATTTGTCAAGGGGCTTTTATTAATCTCAACCCTCTTGACAAAGCTTTTGAGGAAGAATGTGCCATTTAGATGGAATGATGAATGTCAGAGGAGTTTTGAGGAGCTAAAGTATCAGTTAACTACAACATCGGTATTGGCTATTCCATTTGGATCTTATGGATATATGATGTATAGTTATGCTTACACCAGGGATTAGAATGTGTTCTGATGCAGTATGAAAAAGTGATTGCATATATATCGAGACAATTAAGGTCTCATAAGTTTAATTATCAGGTATATGATTTAGAGCTTGCTACAATGGTATTTGGTTTGAAAATTTGGAGACATTATCAGTATGAAAAGATATTTTAGATATTCATTGATTATAAGAGTTTGAGGTATTTGTTAAGACAGAAGGAACTAAATATGATGCAATGGAGATGGATTAAACTGCTTAAAGATTATGATTGCACAATTGAGTATAATCTTAGAAAAGCTAATGTTGTAGCTGATGCATGAAGCAGAAAATTGGATAGCAGTGTGGCACAAATGTAGATATCAAGGTTACCAAACCTAGTAGAATTAAGAGCATTGAATATTGAGCTAAATTTAGGGTAGAATGAGGCATTGTTAGCTATATTAGAGCTTAGGTTGATGTTATATAAAAGGATTAGAAAGGCTCAAAGAAAGGATTTTGAAATTGTGAAATTAATTGAGAAGTTGAAAGTGAATCCAAATCCTGAATTTGAATTGAGAGATGATACATTATGATTGAAGCAGAGATTGTGTGTACCTAATGTGGATGAACTAAGAAAGGAGATTCTGGAGGAAGCACACATAACTGCGTATGCTAAGGAGGGAGATTCTAGAGGAAGCACACATAACTGCCTATGCTATGCATCCTGGTACTACAAGATGTATAATACATTGAAACAATATTTATGATGGCCATGGATAAAGAAGCAAGTGGCTGAATATGTGGCTAAATGTCTGACTTGCTAATAGATAAAGGCAGAGCATTAGGCTTTGGTTGGGAAGTTATAGTCGTTGCCTATTTTGGAGTCGAAATGGGAGAGAATCAATATGGACTTTATAATGGGTTCTGAGGCAACATGATGCCATATGGGTCATTATTGATAGATTGACCAAGTTGGCTCATTTCTTACCAGTAAGGGAGAAAAATACATTGGATCAGTTAGCCTAGAGGTATGAGAATGAAGTAGTGAGGTTATATGAGGTGTAACACCCCACTCCCACAAGACCCGAACCCGACATCGTTGGTGATGTCTGAATCCGCGCCCTACGAGGGTGGCGTGTTAATTTCACTAACACAATCCGATCCCATTTCAAATTTTTGTTCTTTCATTGGAGTGAGGCACACTCAATTGCGGAAATTGATAATTCAATTGAGCCAAATTGGGCCCACTTTATTTCAAAGCATTTCCAAACACAGTGTCAATCACAATACTTTCTGTACACTCATAAATTATAGAAAATCCAATTTATACAATACTAATTCTAAAGTAAATGCAGACGCGAACTGATCCCGATCTCTTCTTTCACTCACATGCACTAGATATACGCCCGTTGCCTAACGAGGTATTCTTCCGAGTCCTGAAAAATAATTGCAAATTTTGGGTGAGTTTTGCGAACTCAGTGAGGAACCATCATCGATGGTTCGCCCAATTCATGCATCACATAAACATAACACAGGCGGAAGAAACACATTACAATTGTCTCAAGCACTTTTGCCTTATGTCAGTTAAATATATATATGCAATGCATATGTGACACTTTTCCAGTTTATTACAGTGTTGTGACCGAGCGCTTAACAGTAAACAGTAT
>JAOSBN010000004.1:10416046-10459282 GCA_027563595.1 Erythroxylum suave | reverse complement strand
ACAAAACTATATTATATTGAAAATATAAAAATCTAATATAATAAGTTTAATCGTATAATTACAATAATTTTGTTGTACGTTAATAATACTTTTATTTTACCTATTATTAATAAATTATATTAATTTATAAGTTAAAATATAATTTATTATAACATTATTTAAATTACTACATATAATGCAAAATAGATATTAAACTAATTCATATAATTATCTTTTTATAATTGTTTATATGATTAATTTTGATTAAATATAGATACCTGTATATATTTACTTATACATGTAATCATATATATTTATAATATTTATTTATTTAAGCATATGATAAAATATAACTTGTGCTAGCATTGAACAATATACAATCAAATACTTCTATATCATATTAACTATACCAAACCAAATTCCAAACTGAACATCCATGAACCAAACAACACAAATGACATTTATTTTAGATACACAAAACATAACCAATTCAATTCAATAGTCAAAATTTCATATCACATTCCAACTCCAACCAAATAATTTCATACACAAACGCAACCGAACACAACCAATTCAGTATATCCACAATTCCACATCCACTATCCAAATTCCAAATTCCAAAATCCTAGATCACGCAACAACACAAAAAACACCATCCAATCCAAGTCTCCAACAGTCCAACACTGTGCATCATCCATCCAAATCCATCACAAATTCACAATCCAACTATTCCAAATTTCCAATCCAAGTATCCAACACAACAAAAATTTTAATTAAGCATAAAATTTTCGAAATCAGAAATTTTTTTTCAAAAGACCAACTTCGGGTCTTGGACCTCTTGGTGGGTCCTAGGGTTTTTCGTATAGGTCAGACCGTTAGAGTGTCGACCCCTTCTCTGGTGGCTTTAGATGCATCTCTAGTGGCTTCGGTGCGGCGGCTTCGGGTAGAGAACGTGGTGGCCTCTTCAAATCTACGTGGAGGAACAGCGATGAAGGGAGGAACCACAGGAGCAAAGAAGGCAAGGGCGAGAGAGAGCACTGGCGGCGGTTAGACCCGACGGCGACAATGAGGTAGGCAGCACGGTGATGGTAGAGGAGGCGGCACGGCATAGAGAGAGAAGAAGAGAGGAAAGGCGGCAGATGAGTGAGAGACGAAGATGAAGAAGAGTCGAGGGGGGTTAGGGTAAAAATTTTTTCAAATTTGCACATTGGTCCTCAGCTTTTAAAAATTTTACAGTACCGACTAGTATCTGCCACCGGTACCGATGGCTATGAGTACCGTACTGACCTGTGGTCGGAACGGTATGTCCCGGCCGGTACCGAGTACCGTACCGACCGGTGGCCAGAACGGTATGTCCCGGCCGATACCGGTCGAAATGGTATGGTACTCATCCCATTGGTTCTAAGCTAATTTGCGGTCAAGGAACTCAAAATCTATCATTAGATTTGAGAAATTCTCAAAGGATTTGAAGATATCACCAAAGAAAAGTATAGGTAAATTTTGTCTCATCTCTCTCTGCATTAGGATTTTGAGTTTGGTGTTAAGATATGTTGTTCGCCATGCTTGAATATGCATGAATCATGGTTTAGGTGAATGAAATGTCTCAGAGATTAAGTCAAAACAAAAAATGTACCCTTTTTGGTGAAAGTTTTAAATTTTTGGATATCTTTTGAAATTGATAATTTAAATGAATTCTATGGTGTTAATTGTGCATTTATAATGTGAATTGATGTTGAAGAATGAAGAAGAAGTATGTTGGTTAAGGTTGGGCCAAAATGATAAAGAAGAAGTGGATTAATGCAATGAGTTGTACAATTGATAAATGTAGCTTAAATGAAGGGAATTGGTTTAAATGGAATGCTAGAATGTGTCATTGAATGAAAGTGCTACTATATGACATGATAGGAGCACGAATTATTATGACAAAGTCTTGAAAATGTGACTTGAAATTTATGCACATTAGGTGTTTGATAAAATGCCTAGGTGACCTTGGCTTAGGATTTAAGGATTTTGATGGTGTGCACTAGAAAGAGGCTTTCATGTTTACTTAGAATAAACTTGAATTATTGCTTAGATTGATGAGTAATGGCCTAATGTGAATGGATAAAGATTTGCGTAAGTATGTTTCAAAATGAGCAACTATTAGGTTAAAGGCATTAAATGCCTTAGAAAATGCAAAAGAGAAGCTAATGTGAATGGTAAGGAAGTAACCGTATGAGAAGCTTAATGGTCGAATCTTATAGTTTAAAAGAAATGATATTGGTTTTATACACTTATATGATGGTGTATAACTATAAAAAAAAAATATGTTTAGGTAGTATTTTCATTGTATGTCTTTTTATGTACAAAGTCTCCGAAGCTAGGAATCAAGGAGCTCGTATCGAGGATTTTTGAAGGCAAGGTAGTGCACACCTTCTTTTGAGGTGAGTTGGGGAAAACATAGTTCTCATATGAGATTAGACCACCCCAAGTCACTCATATGAGATTAGATCACCCTAAGACATGTATGATGACTTGTATGTGAATTTTGAACTTAGGTAATGCTTAGTGGAATTGAATCTCAAATGGATACTAATACGCTTATATATTTATGAAATGATATTGTTTTGAATAACTATGAATTTGAAGCATAAAAATTGGCTTTTATTTCATGAGATAATGTTTTGGAAATTTTCATATGCATGTATTCTCTTTTGGCTTAGAGCCTTGGCATGGTTCCATTTTATCGATTGGACCCATAAATAAAGGCATGGTGCCTTGCTTGAATTTTAGTATTTAATGTTTATATATGATTTTTTGAAGATTAGTGAGGAAACGGTTGGTCAATTGTTTGTTGGGCATAACTGATTTAGCGACCCCCATATCCTTGACGCTGATACATAAAAGTCGAGTCGCCATATCGACATCTTTCTACGGGACTTACAGGTGATTCCACACCTAGGGTCTGGATATTGACGAGGTCATCACCTAAGGTCATAAGGCTCTTGTCGACTGTAGTCCGGACTCACCACGGATGAAGTCAAGCCAATATTGAGGATCGGTGGGTGTGCACGCTAGTTTGGCCGACTAGTAGTGTCATACATGATTGTTTTAGCTTACCCTAATATTCATTTTTCTGACGAGATTTGATTTATACATGTGATGTTTTTATGCTTTTGTGTATTAGAACTAGAACCTATGTTCACTAGATGAGTGAATTAATAGGTTAGGCCTATATGGTTCCTAACTAGTATACGCTGAGTCATAGGCTAGGCCTGTGTGCTTTTATATGATGTATGTTCACCTTATGAGTTATCTATACCGTCTTGGTGTGTATCGAGTTCTATTCGAGACATATGTTTTTCCTGCTCATAGAGTACATAGTGTACTCACTTCTCTTTGCTTTCTAACCATGTAGGTTATTTTAGTGAGCTTGAAGTTCTGAGTAGATCATGTGGTCTTTAGACAGTTTCGATACTTTATAGCACGTAGGTAGTTTCTGTTTTGTACTTTAGTTGCATAGTGGCTCATGAACTGTTTAATTGTTTTATTGTTTTATTAAAATGATTATGTCGATATGCTTTAAAATTTTTAAATTAACTTTTGATTGGCTTGTGGTTTGTAAATAACTTTATGTACGAACAATTTGTATCGTCGTTGAGATTGATATTCAGTTAGCCTTGCATAGCTAAGTTAAGGGTACTGTGAGTATCCTTAGCTCGGGTATGCGGTGGTTATCGTATACCCGATGTGGTTCTGGGTCGTGACATTTGTCTTATGATTGAATAGAAATGAATAAGTGAACTTTTTGATATATAGTGGAAAACAAATAAGTATATGTTGTGATATACAATGTGAATTGACCTATTATTCTGAAATGAAATGTGACGTGATATTCAATAGTTGTGATGTGATATGATTGGAAATGAAATGGTAAATTGTCGTTATGGTTTTATATGGGTGAGCACATTGAGGATGATTCGTGCACCGAGTTCGCAAAACTCATCAAAATTGTAACACTGATTTTAAGGTACGAGAAGAAGACTAGTACTGTGTTTTGGGAACAAAATGGTTCAAAGGTTGGTCAGCTAGTACTGAGGAGTTTAGATGGAATGCTTTTATTAGTTCCTCATTTTATGTAGAATATGTTGTAAAGAGTAGTAGACTCTTATATGTTTTTGATATTATATATATGGATTATGTAGTGAAAAGCCACATTGTAAACTATATTTTATAAATGGAATAAGGAATTGATCCTTTGAAAATATTACTTTATGTGTATGATGCCATATTAAGTGAATGTCACTACTCTAACGTGTAGCTTTCATAGGGCATGTGCCTGAATGTCTGAGGGATGTTTGGGTACATGCCCCGTGAAGGTGGTGCATTACATCTATAATCAACAACTTATGTCCACTCTTATTCTTAAAAGAGGGTTCATTAACTTTTACTTATGCCACAAGATGTAGTAGAATAAGATTATATGGCATCTAAGTAATAATGCTAATTAAATTCGCTAATGTCCTTTTTATTAACATACTATCAAAATAGACAAGAATAATAGAACTCTTTGGATCTTTTATTATCTACGATAGTTTTCCTTATAGGATGTAGAAGCCCTTCTTACTTAAAATGACTTTTGCTAATTCCTCAATAACCTTCTTCTTTGACTGTTCTTAATCACCCTTCCCTTTTTGAACAATATTGTCATCTTCTTTTCTTTCTCATCCTCTTTTTCTTTAACATGTAACTCCTTTCTGCTCCTTAAAGTTGCATCCATTTGCATTTTTAGGTTTGGTTTGTTGTAGTCAAGCAAAACACCTTACTACCGTTTGAAAATAAACTTAATGAGTTATCCATTATGATTTTTTTAGGAATGGATGGAGGCTTCAATCCTTTGGAAGCTAGCCTCAGTTTTAGTAATGACTTTCATCATAAGCTCCTTGAGACTAAACTTCCCTTTTTATTGTTATTATTGTAGAAAACTAGGTGGAACTTGGTTAATCTAAGAAAATTAGGATAGTTTCTCTAATCTGAATTATAAGTATCAATATAAGGGATATCTTTAAGTGAGTTTTCCATAAAATTTAGCGGCTCTTACATTTGCCACACAATGTAGGTTGCTTAAAATTTATGATTGGACTGACCACCACCATAAATATCATTGTGTATCACTAATATTGGTTGAGCTTTCAAATACACATTACTATACCTGTCATTCTAAACTTCATTTGTCGTTATAAGTGACGTGATATCTAAATCTCCTATAGAATATTGTCCTCCCACATCCTTCTATTCTATTTTGTAGTTGTATACCTATATAAAAAAATTTAGCCATAAATAAGTATCAAGAAATAAAAAATAAACAAAAATATTTTGATTGACAAAATAAAATAATTGTAAAGAAAAGAGAAAATGAAGAGATTAAGAAGAATAGGGATTTTCTAATATTACCGTCCCTAGCAATGATGTTAAAAACTTAATGTATGTGTGTGTGTGTGTGTGTGTGTGTGTGTCTATATATATATATAATGAAATACAAAATAATACTAAAGAAATCATTTAGGCAAGTGCGCCTATTATTTCCTATAGTATAGTTTAGGTGAGTCGCATGTCCATCTCATGAGGAATGTAACTATTACTGTTAACTGTCTTTCTATTATCTAATTTAACTAAATAAGGATTAAATTAGAAGAGGACAATTAATAAAAACAAAAAATGATGAATAATAGATACGATTAAGGTGATAGATAAGAATAAACTATCAGTAAATAAAATAAATTTAGATGAAGAATTCCCTATAGGACTTCCTATGTTTGAATTATTCTTAATTTAATGATCAACTTTAGTTACTTAGATCAGTAGGAATTCTTATGTCATAACCATATTCTCTCTTAGGAATTACAATCTCTATCTTTAAGTTAATTGATTGAAGTTTCTTTCTAACCAAACCTAAGAATGCATTACTTAGCTTTGTGAATTCTCATGATAGGTTTAACCCTAACTTAGAAGATTTATGTAGTCCTATTTCTAGTATTCCATGCAACTCTCATTATCCATGTTATGATCTATTCATATATATAATCTCTATATCCTAATATATAAATTATGATATTAAATCAAAATGCTATCATATTTTGATTCAACATAATATAAACATGAATAATTCTAAAGAATCAAAATCTTTCATTAAATTAAAGAATCAAGCCAAATAATAAGTAATAGAATTCATCCTATGTAATATGTATCCTAATTTATTTAATAAAAGATAAAATTCATGAACAATAAAGAAAACAATATAAGGGGATGAATTTTTATGGCTATCAAATATTGATGCTCTTGAATGAGTTTTGTTGAAATCTTATTTTTTTTAATGTTCTGTTTAGTTTCCTTTGTTTTATGACTAATTTATATTCATTCAAAATATCTCAATTCTCCTTTTTTCTTGTATTTAAGGAAACCCTAGGATTTTATCAAACATAGGACCAATATAAGTCCATGTTGCTTTGGCATTACCAAAAATCCTAATTTTCATAAACTTTAATGCAACATAGTTTAGCAATACAACACCATGTTGACCCCATTTTGGTTTGTTCATCTTCTACTTTGCATTTAAGACTCCACTTTTAGAACGTGGGTTTAGACACGGTACCATGTAGGTGTCGTGTTAAGTAGCACTAAACCATGTCTAGGCTATTTACTTTATGTATCAATTCATAAAAAAAGCAGAATACATAGTTGTGTAACTTGGAACTTATACAAGAACATATTTGCACTATGTTCCTTCATATACCAAATTATTGAAGAACCAAAATGCATTATCAAACTATATGTGTTGAATATGATATTGTGTTGGTGATGAACATGAGGCCATGTCTAAATTATGTTCCACATAATTACTTAAGAACTTCTCCATCTAGGCTGTAAATTGTCTAAGTTCACTACTTCTTTATTAGAAAGCTAAAATAAGGCCTATAAATAAAATATAAGTTAAATTAAGTACTGTCATATAAAAATCGTCAATACACAAGTTAAATACTCTAAAAAACATGCTAAAAATATAATGTAATTAGCACATGTCATTTCCAAATAACAACATAGTGTAATTAGTACATACAAATTCCAAATAAGTAATCATTATTGATTTTGTGATTGTGGTTGAGTAAATCTCATTGTCTGAGATGGAAATAGAATTTGTTTGGATTAAGAAGTTCATCACTAAACTAATGTCCCATCTATAGTACTAGCACTTAAGAAGTTTCATTTAATTAGAGAGATAATGAAGCTAAAATATATTACACTAGAGCGAGTGCCTACTAATGAAAATCATATATCGTCTTACTAAGACATTGTCTCAAAAGTGACATGAATGACATATGTACAACTATGGTATGAATACATAGATAATTGAATAATATAAAACCTTAGTGCAAGTGAGAGATTGTTAATTTATACCATCATATTTTATTTTCTTTCAATTTAGATATGGTATAATTAATTTATTCAATAAAGGTATTCTTTATCTTTATGTAATTTTGTCAATTATATTTGATGCTTAAAATTAAAGATAAAATCCTTAACATAATTACTATGTACTGCAAAGTATAATGAGATCGTAATTATTAAATATAAAATTACAATTAGGTATTGTTTTTAAATTGTTCTAAGTTATAGTTCCAACAAGACAAGATATTGATGAAATAGTTTAACTAACATATATTATTTTTATCATATAAAGAAAATACTTGATTTTGTACATTAAAGTATATAAATTCTTAAAACAAGTGTTTGAGTGCTTATTAGATAATAAGTTCATTAAATTGGTTCAATAACAAGGATTCTAAATGGAACATTATTTGGGTGTCTATAGATGTCCATATTATGATGGATATATAGTCAATCCTTAGAATTGAGATATCAACCTATTTGATATAAAAATTACTATATTTTAATGCTATTTATTGAAAAGACCCATCTAGGGGTTCCCTTTCTGGAACTTGATTGGAGGCCTCTTGGTGACCCCATGGTAGCCCTTTAATCAATATCTGACTTGACGAAAGGGTTCCCGCAAAACTAAGCCATTCAACTATTTAAAACCTTTTTTACTTTAATAATTAAAAGCGTGGAAAATAATGAGAACTTTTTTCTATCATTTTATTGAAAATTTCAGTAGTATAATGACTATATTTTGACTTTCCCAAAATTTTTAAAAGCACTATAAAATTTGAAAGCACTTCTATATTCATTCCAATTTCTTAACTACAAATTACTTGAAGTCCATTCATAAGCAACCCAAACAAATAATTCTCAATAGTCACTACAATAAAATTTTAAAAGCTAAAACATATTCATGTATTTCATTTAAAAGCTTTTATAAACATCCATTCATTACACAAATGTATATAGAAAAATGGCATAAGCACAGCAGCACCTGCCAATACAACTAATCTTGAGGCTAAGTCCCAATTACTACAGCATCTATATGCATTCCTAGGGTAGTTTGTTTAAAAATGTAAAAATAAGGGTGAGCTAAACGAGCTCAGTGAGTGTAATCAGTTTACAAGAAAAATGAACTTTTCATAACAATATAACTCTAATATTTCATACAATTATAAAGTTTATGGCAAAACGTTTTCTATAACAATTTATTCATGGTAATAACATAACATTTCGTAAAACACAATTCAATTTAAAAGAAAAAAACCATTTTGAGATGCTCTTTGAAATTAAACTTATCATATAAATGTTTCCATTTCCCAATTTCCTTATGCAATAAACAGTGGCGGCAATAAGTTTTTTGAAAACTTTAATACTAAAAAATAATCCAACCACTACCATTCTTACTATATGGTACATCTTAAATCACTTTTAATATAAATAGTGGCGGCATTACTAATTTCATGACTTTCCTTACTCAATATAGCCCACCAAAAGTTTCTTTACCAAGAGTTGGTTCCACATCACTTACCCGCAATGGGTTAACCATTATTTACAGAGCTGGTTCTACATCGCTTACTCGTAATGGGTTAATCTCTATTGACCGGTAGTTACGGAGTTGGTTCTGCTTACCCGTAATAGGTTAACCTTTATAAATATATCGATATAATTGCACGTACAACGCCTAACGGTGTACCATAGGAAAAAGCAACTCTTACATTTACGACTTATCTTATTTTCTATATTAAGTATGGGAGGATTCATAATTGAATTATTTCAATGTAACTCTCAATCATATAACATTTAATTTTCAATTTAAAACTTATATAGTGTCAAAGTCTACACTTATGATAGCCATATTCACTTGTCAAATATCATTTGCATAAAACTCAGTACAAATATCCATTTCATGATTAAAAGCAAAACCATTTGCATAAATGCAATTTAAAGAGCACACATATGTCATTAATTCTTTTACAAAGAACTAAGTCACATAAAATGGTTAAAATACACTCACAACTTGCTAGTTTCCTTTTCACTACTTTGAAATCCTTTAGTTGGCTTCATTTTACAATTCGAAAACATAGTACCAATACATGTAACTCCTTAATACACTTTTCAATCACACATATCATAAACCATGTCAACTTCATTACTTTCCATGACACTCCACATCTTTCATCACATTAACGTGGTTATTACTTCATAACCATATTTTTATACTAAAAATGCCCTTAAGGCTAAACTTAATATATTATACGTTACACTCTTCCAATTCAATGTCATTTGATTTCTAACACTTCAATCCAAATTCACTCTCATGACATTTCAATACACACAATTAAGCCACTAAATTTCATTAAGAAATTTTTTACAAAATCAAACACTCTATGTCAACTTTCAACCAAAACATATTATAAACCAATTATTTTTCATTTCTTTAATTCATTAGCATCAAAATAATGCTATGAACATCATAAAACATCAAAATAAAATTTTGGATCATAACATATTGAAAACCCTAACCTTGGCCGAAAGCTCATCTAATCATTTCCATGATTTTTCTTTCATTCTTTCATCATTAAACTAGCTTTTTAATGTCATTCATTAATCTTAATCATCAAATGACAAAATAAAACACTTTAGGCAGTAGATCTCACCTTTGGCCAAGTTTGAACAAGGCTTCACACGTTAGGTTTTATAGATTTTTTTTCTCTTAATTGCTTCCAATGTAATAAAACCTTGATATTACATCAAAAGGGTGCAATTTAGACTATCAAAACCAAATCTAACCTATAACCCAATAAATCAATTTTTTTTCAACAAGATAAGTAAGCTTACTTACCTATTTTCTTCTTCCTCTTCACTTGGATAGCTATGAAATCTAGTTAGATGCCTGATTGGAGGTCGAAGAGCATAAAAAATGGTTCGGATCACTCCTCTATGGCCATAATAGAGCCTCTCTCTTCTCCTTTTTCTTTTCTTTTGTTTTTTCTCTTCTCTACGTTTCTCTCATCAATGGCCAGCCACCAAAGTTTAAAGAAGATGAAAGCTTTTTTCAATTACAATTTAGCCCCCATTTACATTATAGTTACACCTTTGTCCTTAATAACATCTTATAATTACAACTTTACCAAAATGTGTCATATTTACACTTTTACTCGTGCCACTTGTCACCATTTAACTGGTTTGCTTCTAATGACTCATCAGTCCACTAAATTCTTGTAAAAATGCCAAATTTTCCTTTAATGAATACAAAAAGACGAAATTGTCCTTTAACACATTTAATTCACCAACTGACCGAATTAAATTCTAAAAATATTCCATAACCATCTTATCATCAAATTGACTATAAAATATTCGAATTAGGTTCAGTACTTCTTGATTGGATGCTTTAAAAAAATTTCAAATGGGTTTAAGATCCTTAATACCCATTATTTTCCAAAAAGGGCATTTTAGTCCAATAATTTTAGATTACCCCAATTCTATTCAAACAACCTCCATTTTGACCCGTTTTAGTTCCTATAGACTCCATTCCTAATTCTGGACCTTTTCCTCATATTTTGAAATAATTTGGTAACTTTTTGGTGTCTTAGAAGAATTTTTGGATTGAATCCAAAAATCACTAAATGTCACTGAAATCATTCAGATTTCACTCAAAAGTATCACCTAAATCTCTAGAGCACATTTTGTAGCTTTTAAAGCTCATTTGCGGTCATTCTATAGCTTTTTGGATTTTTCAGAAATTGTTTGAGAAATTTCCTGTCGAGTCCATATATCTGTGATCTCCGTTATAACTTCAATAATACATTTAAATGCTTAAATTACTCTAGGACACCATAAATAGAGCATACTCTATAAAATGCATGTGCAACAAATTACACGGTACAATCGTCGAACTAGGATATTACAATTTCTCCCCTCGTTATAAAAAATTTATCCTCGAAATTTTAAACAAATTTACTCATCTCAAAAATATGGATATTGACTTCACATCCACTCTTTGTGCTTCCACTTTGTCAATCACTTTATATGGGCCAACATATTGTGGGTTTAACTTGTCCAATTGTCTAAAAAAAACTATCCTTTTCCATGATGATATTCACAAAGATTCTTTCTTTTTTAAAACTCCACATGGCAGGCCCCTATCTTGTAATGGCTAGGTGACCTCCCTAGCACTCCATGGTGGCTCTCTAGTTGATATCTAAGTCAACTGGAAAGTTCCCATGAAGCTAAGCCTATTGCCCTTATTAAGGACAAGCTTCAATTCACAATAAGAAATGTAAACAGTGGAGTTTTGTTTTTCAATTTATTAAAAATTTCACCACTATAACGACTATATTTTGACATCCTAAAATTTTAAAAGTCTTTATAAAAGTTCAAAACACTTATGTTATCACATCAATTTCTTAACTCCAAATTGTGGACTTCAAATGCACTCACATATAGTCTTGAATAGTTGCGGTGAAAAGCTAAAACCAAGTCAAGAATTTCATTTTAAAAATTTTATACACATCCATTCTTTATACAAATATACTTTCCAAAACATTTTCAAAGATATGCAATAGTTCTAAACAATATGTACAAGGAAAAATAAAAATTTCTACATAGTAGCATTTAATAAAGTTGACTACTTGCGAGGTGGAGCCCCTGCGCATGCATCTAGGAGGTTTTATTTGAAAATAGAAAATAAAGGGTGAGCTAAACATGCTCAGTGAGTGTTATTGGTTTCCAATAAAAACACTTATATAAATATTAATCTCCATAAAAGAAAACAATTGATTTTCTTTTCAATTAATAACCAATGTTCTTATAAAACACATTCTTTTCTTTTCATGAGATCGATGCATATGTAAAATATATATATTTTTCTGAGATCAAGATCCACTTTTCTTGGAAAGTATATAGCGATGGTAATCAATACTTTCATGAATTTTCTTTTTAAAACGTAGCCTATCACTAATTTTCTTTTGTCATACAGTACCCTTAGGTGTAAGGCCACAGAGCTGGTTCTACATCATTTACCCGTACCTGGTTAACCTCTATGTATCAATTGTTATAAATTTAGTTTTGCATCGTTTACCTATAACGATGCTAGGACTACATATAAATCAGTGGTTACAAAGTTGGCTTTGCATCACTTACCCGTAATAATGCTAACACAATATATACTCCACAAGTGTAGAGGGCGACTTATAGGACATACTGCTAGACACAACACCACCCATGGTAGTGATAGACACCCCCAAACACCGTCATACACATTAGGACATACGTACTCTAATTGATATAATCATATGTATAAAGACCTAACGTTGTACCATAGGCTAAACCAAAATTAATGTATAAGCGCTCCCCATTTCAATACTAATTAAAAACATATTCAAAATCCATTTCTATGCCAATTTAAAGCATATGCAAATTTTAATTCAATGCCAATTCAAAGCATGTGTACATCTCATTAGTTTCCAAGTGCATCCAAAACTTAATTCAATGCTAAATCAAAGCATATGTAAACCTTATGAAGATAAACTTTTAAATTCAATTAGTAGCACCAATGGAATTATTCATAAATATACTTTTTTTATAGTAAGTTAAAAACCATCTTTACAAAATCAATTTAAAGGTACACTCACTATTTGTCATTTATCGTAAACCACTCTCACATGTTTGGTGCTTTTCCTTTATTAGTCCCGAGTCTACGGTGACTAGAAAACTTTATTATCTTACTTAGCTATGAGGGAGACCCTTGAAGGGTTCCTAAAATCTACCAAGTACATCCATAACTTACCACCTTGTTTTACAAATTTTATGACAAAGGGCTTAGCCAAAATCTTATCATTTAGTAAGATTAAAATTATGTTTTCTTTTCACCATTAAACAACCATTCAACAACGTCTATAATTTATATATGTTATCTTCTTTCCATTTAAATAACATACATAGTCTATACATCTTGTTTTCCTTACATTGAACCATTGAACTATGTACAAAATACATACTTCCAGTAAACAACCACTAAGCCACATATATAGCATCTACATGCTGCCAATAAATAACCATTGAACAACATACATAAGATAAGGATATATATATATATATATGTTGTTTTCATCTCCATTTACCAAATAAAACTTCAAAATTCACTTAAATCCATATTTTACCCATTCTAAGTTACTAATTTCTTCAGAAGACAATCTCACCCAATTTGATTCACTATATCACAATCATGCATAAAGAATCATGGTTATGTCCTATGTTTAGAATCCATGCCTCATTTTCCCCTTAATTTTCACATATCAAATGTTCAAATTAGGTTTGAAGTCTTCTAGAAGTTTGTTTCTCTATGTCTCTAGGTTCCATATCATGAAAAATCATGCTGTTTAAAATTCTAAATTATGAAACATGTACCAAATATCACAAGATGCTTCAACACAGGGACAATATCAGGTTATTATAATCAATCTCAATTATTAATATCATTCCGCTAGAATTAGGTCTAGGTCTCTTCTACATATTTTTAGTCCTATATCTTAAGTTTCATTTACAATGGGAATCACCAAATTTGAAGTTAATTAGACTGATTTATAGCCAAAATACTAAGATTATTCAAGGAAACCGAGAATCCTAATACATAAAACTTATCACTTTCTTCCAATCTTTTGGAAAATTGCAAGCTTTCTTCAAATCAAGCTCCCAAGTCATGGAAAAATCAGCTGCACCATTCTTCTCTCAAGCTTGGCCGAAACCCACCTTTGGCTCTCTCCTTTTCTTATTTGGTTTTTCACTCACAGGTAACTCACTTTCACTCTCACGGTTATGACAAAAAGAATAAATCAGTTGTCTTAAGTTTGCTCCTTTAACACATGGCACATTTCATCTTCCATCATAAATCATCAATCCACTATTTAGTATGTAAAAAGACCAATTTGCCCCTAATCACTATGCACAAAGACCAAATTGTCCCCTAATGAATTTAATTCACCGATTAACCGAATTACAGTCATAAAATATTTCACAATGGGCTTATCATCAAATTGACCATGAAATACTCTTATTAGGGTCAATACATATTGATAGGATGCTTTAAAAATTATTCGAATGTGGTTAAAAAATCAACATCCATTATTTTCCAAAAGGGGCATTTTAAGTCCCAAACTTCCTAAATTCCCCAAATCCATCCAATCTGAATTATTTTCAATCCGTTTTAGTACCATTAGATTCTAATTCTTATTATGAATATTTTCAATTATTTTTAGGGTTGGGTCCCCAAATATCACTATTCACGTAAAAAATATTATTCATCGAACCTAAAAATTTACCCTTATTGAAAGGAAAGGTTTGTGGTTTTACACCACATGCTTCCTCTATTTCTACACCTCGCTCTACTATCGATTTTAGATACTATCAATTTAACCCAAAGTATTTTGATCTTATTTGTGGTTATCTGAACTGGTTCAGTCTAACCAATTTTCTTTCATCTATCTTATCCTTATATTTCAGTACTCAAAGTAACTATATACTTCCAATCACATACAACTTGATTAATCTATTAAGAGGATACCTATCTTGGATGGTTAGGAAATAGGCAGTTTTTTTATTTGATCCTTTATCTCCCATATACTATCATATTTTCGTAGATTTCACAAAATTGCTACCATAAAATCCTTCATAATATGCTTCCATTTCCATTCCCAAATAAGGAGTGGTTGACCTTTTTTTTTTTTGGTTCTTTAACTCTCGGCTTGCTTATTGATTTAACAAGCATTTAAACATATACTTTGCTATCACCCTTTTCACACTTTTTTGATCTTAATGCATTTTCAAGGTATAATGCCTCTTTGTGTTCCTCAGATGCATAATACATATTGATTAGTGACTTAATCTAGAATTTTTTTAAAACACTAATATTATATCCTATTCACGTAAAAACCATTAAATTTCTTCAGAGTTCAAATGTTAGTATCTTATAATGCAATTTCGATCTTATCAAACCTTAATATTCTCAAACAAGGAGTATACCTCATTCTTCCACTACACAACTCTGATGTTCAATAAAAATATATTTAATTTTTCATTTCTAATACTATAAAACACTGATGTGATTTCAGGTACCTCAAAACTCAATTTGGGAATTTTAATTATCTAAAATCTCCATATTATAATTTTTTTATAGGTTGCATGCATAAATTTTTATCATTTCCCCAATAGTCAAATATATTTATCTGTAAAATATTAGTTCTCAATTCTAATGAGAAAATTACCCATTACGAATCAAAACTTATCACTAACATTTCCTTTAAAATTTTACCACCATTTTCACTTATCTGATTGTCAAGAAATAAAGTAATTGACTCACATCAAAAGAAACTCAAAAGAATTAATGTCCAATACTTAGAATCGATATTCTAATATATGCATAATTGGAAGCTTACATCAAACTGATCATTATTCCTAAAAATATTGTTCAATCATCAATCTTGATTAAAGATTCCATCACAATTTCATTCATAACATTAATTTATACAAATCTGCAAATCACCTTACAATCAAAAATGGACTTGCCCTTAAAAATAAAATTTTATGCTAAGATTGATATTTATTCTAATTAACCACTCTATAAGGTCGTAACATTTAAATATTTCAAAATTTAGTCACCAATTACTCATATCAATAATTAATCCTCAATGAATTCAACCGTAATAAGCAATTTCATCCTCCAGATATGTTCAAAAATTACTTTTCTAGTATTAAAATTCTAAATCATCTGATAAACTTCTATAATTATTAAGTCATAGAACAAAATAACTTGTGTAGTAATTTCTTAGTACTTTTCTAGCTATTATGGTTGATATGCTAAGAGATAGGAGCATTCTACATTTTCTGCTGAATACTTATCTAACTTCACTTATGTACTAATCCTAATTTCCTTTATAAATAATCCACATCAACAAAACGTACTATTAGTTAATTTCCTTCCTGGTATGACTTCGTAGCCATAGATGTCTAATAAGATCAACTCATTAAAGGATAATTAATTCTAATTACTATGTAACTGCCTCTATGAACATTATGCACTACTAGCATAGTTTTAGTGAAAATAGTCATTATCAGATGGCACTCTAAAAGCTCCAACTTCACATTAATATATCTAACAAAAATCTTTTAGCATACACGAGTGCATAGTTTTGGGATCAATCTTTCATCATTCCTTCCACATTAGCTACACCTTGGTATTGAGCTCCTAGTGTTTAAGGAGCCTCTGGACATTGTAAGTGGTCTAATTAACCTCTGACTAGATGATGTTCCTTGTCTAATCCTTTTATCATCAAATCATTTAAATTTATTATTCTTGTCCCAATCCAACCAAACTAAGGCACTTTGATAGGATTGAATCATCAAATATTTTCTTATGCATGTCAATGTCTTTTCAATCCTATTTTTATGTTTAAATACTCAATTTGTGTTCATTTTTTGTTTACATACAAATTAAAGGATTGAACAAAAATACATACTGAAAGGAAGAAGTTTGACAAAGTTTGGAGAGCCATCCATGGAGGAGAAACCATCAAGGGTATTCAGAGGAGAATCGGAGAAGACTTTAGAAATAACCCAGGGCCATAACCCAGGGCCATGGTTATGGAAAATATGCCACGATCATGATAGAAGTGGGCCACGATCATGAAAAAGAGCTGATAAACTAGTCACGATAATGCACTAAAGGCCACGATAGTGGCCTGCACGCAAACAGACACAGGTTCACCTCTAGATTTGAGTTTTAGTGGGATTTTTTGGACATTTTAGGCACGAGAAAACTTTAGGGTTTACCTTAAATGGAAAATACTATATAAAGAAAGAGAAATGACCTAGAAAGGAAGTCTCCAATCTACCAATATTGCGAAAACTCCAAGAAAAGAGAAGAGCTCTCAAAATCTACCATTTTGACAAACTCCAAGAAGAGAAGAGGAACCAGCAGAGAAGTTTTTGTTATTTTCCATAAGCTTAGTTATTCTCTTTCAACTTCAATGCTTTGTTTTCATATTCATTCCATTAGTTTAAATCTTTCTTAGTGCTAATATTTTTATATGTTCTAGAATGTTAGAATGAATTTTTGATTGATTCTATTGATGAACTTTATGAATTTTGTAAGGAACCTTTATGTTATATCAATGTACGTTTATTCCCCTAATTTTCCATCTTTAATCTTGGTTGTTTAAGCTTATTTATATGCTTTTTCATATATGAATTTTTGGATATTTAAATGTTTAATGGTTTATGTTATAGGTTTTTGCTTATTTGTGATGCTTTGGATTAATTTGTGCTTAATAGTTAGGATTTATGCATGTTCTTAGATTCATAATCAATTAATTTAGGTTTTTGTGTAAGTTATATGTGCTAGAAGTTTTATTTTAATGCAATTAGCTTAGATTTTGTAATTTGGGTTATGATTAGTTATTTGCTAGCATAAAAAGGTTTGATTTTTATTAATTTAGTGTTGAATTTTAGTTTTTCTCATTTCCTTTATAATTTTCAGCCTTGTTTTTATTTAATTCAATATGGGTTTTGTTTATTTAATATCTATTTTGCTTAATATGAACATGTGTGGCTAGAGTACTTAGGGGTTTGGAGATATTATAAGGATGAAGGGATGGAAATTGTGAGAATGGAGTTGAATTTGTCACAAATTGGTGCCTGTAAGTCTAGGTTAGTTTGAGATTTAGGAGAAATTTCATGAATTAGGAATTGCTATAGGCTTGATCACCCTTTAGGTTACTTTCTAATCCGAGGATGAGTGTGTGACATGTAATAGTCCATAGTGATTCCCAAATGTAGGAATAGGTAGCATAATTTGTCAGGATAATTAATCAACTAATCTAGGCCCCCATACCTTTAGGTTACACCTTTTGAGCTTATAAGTAGGTGGCCTAAGTTAGTTGTTTCTTGGTACCTAATGCATCTTCACTATTGAACTTAGAGAGCCTATTCTAGGTTATAGTGGAGATCAAGGCATTTCTAGGGCTTATTAGTTTGTCCTATTTTAAAGAAATGAGTCCATAGGCTAACACCATGATGAGAGTACCTTTTATTTAGATGCAAGGATCAATGAACATCTTTGAATCCTAAAGATATCTACAACCCACTTCTTTACCATTGTTATTAGTATTTTTCAAATTTCTTTATTTTTGTCTTTTTGATTACATTCATTACATCCTAGTTGTCTCGTTTCATCATTTTAGGGCGTTTTGTTTCCTTTTGTTTGTAATATTTGAAATAGCATTTGCATCCTAGCTCTATGTGGTTTGACCTTAGCTCGCCCTTTACTACATAGTTTGGTTGTTAGGAATTGATTATTTAGTAGCTAGAAATAGGCTATAACACTTTCGATATCTCTACTCTCATCAAACAATTTTGCACCTAACTTATAAATACACTCAATCAAACTTCCTAACAATACTAAGGCCTCCCACAACTTGTGCATCACTGTTGTCCATATCTGTATTGTTCACTCGAGGTAAAAAAAAATTCCACTGGCAGTTTTGCCAGTCGTAACTATTTTGAACGAGGTGAATAAATAAAGAAAAACATTTATTGAACCATCTTTATGCTCAGCTTCTCAAGCTGAAGGTACTTCAATTGTTAGAGCCTCTAGTGTGGCTTTGGGAATCCTAAGATTTCGTTGATGCATAATGCGATGAACTCAAAGATAAACTATATAATACTAAAAAATAAGAAAAGTTTGTGGGTTGCCTTGTTCATAAAACCTTATAAAACCATATTATGAATCCATAACACATATAGAGACAACCATATTTCAAAACAGGATCTGATACCACTTGAAAGGATCGATCCTTGAGTTCCCCTTCTGGAACTTAAGTGGAGGCCTCCTGCATGACCCTATAATAGCCCTCCAATCAATATTCAACTCGACCAAAGGATTCCTGCCAACCAAAGCCGTTCAATTATTTAAAACCTTTTATACTTTAATAATTAAAAGTGCAGAAAATAGTGGGGACTTTTTTTGTTTAAAAACATAAAATAAGGGTGAGCTAAACGAGCTTAGTGAGTATAATCAGTTTACAAGAAAATTGAAACTTTCATAACAATATAATTGCAATATTCCATACAATCATAAAGCTCATGGAAAAACTTTTCCATAACCATTTGTTTGTGCATCATCAAATCTGATAATAATGTAACATTTCGTAAAATATAATTTCAAAAGTTTTGAAAAACTATTTCGAAATTCTTTTCAAAATTAAACTCATCATATAAAATTTTCTATTTTCCATTTTTCTTAATCAATAAACAACAGTGGCAATAAGTTTTGTGAAAATTTTAATAGGTTGACCACTACCATTGGTATCATATGGTACCTCTCAAATCACTTTTAACATAAATATTGGCCGCATTACTATTTTCATGACTTTCCTTAGTCAATATAGCCCACCACAAGTTTCTTTACCATAAGGTACATTAGGCACAAAGTTACAGAGCTAGTTTTGCATTGCTTATCCGCAACTGGTTAACCACTATTTACAGAGTTGGTTCTGCATTGCTTACCCGTAATAGGCTAACCACTATAGACTGGTAGTTATAGAGCTAGTTCTACATCACTTACCTATAACAAGTCAGGGAGTTGGTTCCACATTGCTTACCCATGACTGATTAACCACTATTTGTGGAGCTAGTTCTACATTGCTTACATGTAATAGACCAACCATTATAATTATACTGGTATAATAACATGTATAAAACCTAATGGTATACTATAGGCAAAAGCAATTCTTACATTTACGACTCATCTAATTTTCTAAATTAAGTATAGGACGATTCATAATTGAATTATTTCATTGTAATTCCCAATCATATAAAATTTAACTTTTAATTTAAAAGTTATATATTGCCAAAACATACATTAATGCTAGCAATATTCACTTGTAAAATATCATTTACATAAAACTCAGTATAAATATTCATTTCATGATCAAATGAAGCATAAACAAAATTTAAAGAACACTAACATGTCATCAATTCTTTTATAAAGAATTAAGTCATATAAAACAGTTTAAATAGACTCACAACTTGCTTGTTTCTGTTTCACCACTCTGAAACCCTTCAGTTGGCTTCATTTTTCAATCTGAAAGCCTAATCCCAATACATTTAACTCCTTAATACAATTTTCAATTAAATATACCATAAACCATGTCAACTTCATTACTTTCCATATACACTTCACATCCTTAATCACATTAACATGGTTATTACTTCATAACCATATTTTTATACTAAAAATGTCCTTAAGGCTAAACTTACCATATTATACATTAAACTCTTCCAATTCAATTTCATTTGATTTCTAACACTTTAAACACAATCCAAATTCACTCCGATGACATTTTAACACACACATTTAAGTTAAAAAGGTTCATTAATAAATTGTTTACAAAATCAAGCACTATAGGCTGAATTTTAACCAAAACCAATTCCAAACCAATTAATTTTCATTTCTTTACTTCATGAGCATCAAAATAATGGTATGAACATCATAAAACATCAAAATTGAATTTTGGATCATAACACATTAAAAACCCTAACCTTGGCCAAAAACTCTTCTAATCATTTCCATGATTTTTCTTTCATTCTTTCATCTTTAAAATAACTTCCTAATGTTATTCATTAATCTTAAATCAACAAACAAACAAAATAAAACGCTTTAGGCAATAGATATCACCTTTGACCAAGTTTGACCAAGGCTTCACACATTAGGTTTTCTTGATTTTTTTTCTCCCAATTGCTTCCAATGTAATAAAACCTTGATGTTACATCAAAAGGGTGTAATTTACACCATCAAAACCAAATCTAACCTATAACCCAACAAATGAAAAAAAAAATTCAACAAGATAAGTAAGCTTACCTACCCATTTTCTTCTTCCTCTTCACTTGGATAGCTATGAAATCTTGGTAGATGCTTGATTGGAGGTAGAAGAGTATGCAAAATGTTTCGGATCACTCCTCTATGGCTATAGCTATAGCCGAACCTCTCTCTTCTCCTCTCTCTTTGCTTTTATTTTTTTCTCTCTTTCTCTACAGTTCCCTCATCAATGGCTAGTGAACAACATTTAAAGAAGATGAAGGCTTTGTTAAATTACAATTTTGCCTCCATTTCCATTATAATTATACCTTTATCCTTAATAACATCTTATAATTGCAACTTTACCAAATGTCTCATATTTGCACTTTTACCCATGCCACTTGTCACCATTTAACTGGTTCTCTTCTAATGACTCATCATTCCACTAAATCCTTGCAAAAATACCAAATTTCCCTTTAACGAGTACAAAAAGACCAAATTGCCCTTTAATGCATTTAATTCACCAATTAACCGAATTAAATTCCAAAAAGCCACAAGCATCTTATCATCAAATTGACCATAAAATACTCGAATTAGGGTCAATACCTATTGATTGGATGCTTTAAAAAATCTTCAAATGGGTTTAAAATTCTCAATACCCTTTATTTTCGAAAAAGGGCATTTTAGTCCAATAGTTTTAGATTACCTGAATTCTATTCAACCAACCTCCATTTTGACCCATTTCATTTCTTATGGAATCCAAACCTAGTTTTGAAGCTTTTTGTCATATTTTGAAATTATTAACTTTTCGATTTCCCTGGAGAATTTTCAGATTGAATCCAGAAATTACTAAATGTCACCAAAATTGTCCGAATTTCATTTATAAGTATAACCTAAATCCCCAAAGCACATTTTGCAACTTTTAAAGCTCATTCGGACTCATTCCATAGCTTTTCAGAATTGTCAAAAAAAATTTGAGAAATTTTTGGTCAAGTCTAGAACAGTCTCTAGTCTATCCTTGATCTCAGTTATAACCTCAATAATACATTTAAACACTTAAATTACTCGATGACACCAATAAAGCATACTCTATAAAATGCATGTACAACTCATTTCACAGTACAATCATCAAACTAGAATTTTACACTTATATCCTATTTTGTTATGGGTAGCTTAATTAGTGGTATTTGGATATATTATAAATTATGTTGAGATAGTTGGGTAAGTCAAAAAGGAAGTTGTCACTTTAAAGCAATTACAAAGAATATTATACTTTTTTTTCAGTATTGATTTTAGAATTCTCTAATTAAAGGGAATTAATACTATTTCCGAATGTCAATTATATATCAATTACTAATTTGCAAGAGTAAATATAATTGGATTTTAAATAGTGTATACACTAAATTTATACTTTTTATCTAATTAAAACATTAAATAATAGAAGGATTAGCTTTTTTAAAAAATGTAAACATATTAAGCCTCAAAGGGCATTTGCATAAAAAATTTAAAATATACAAAGCTTGTGATTTAAAATCATATCCTAAAGCATTGTAGTAACATTATAACTGGTTAATGTGTAATAGATGTGGGGATGTAAAAATTAACAAAGTTTCCACTTGATACTTATAAGAGCACTATATCTATGTTTGTCTTTATAAAGAAGAAGGTGAAGCATTATATTCCCGATAAGGTCCTTGATAAAATTCTCCATTTATGAGGCTTGACTAGAAAAATTTCTTCAATTGCATTCATCCCAAATGCCTATTGCTAAGTAGCTTAAGAAAATTCATAAATCCATTTATCCCTTTCCATTTTATGTTTAGCTTGAATGTTTCACTCTATGACATTAGTCCAATCTTTGGGTAATACTGTATAGTTGAACAATTTCCTTCTACGAATACTTAGTCTAGAGACATTTGAAAAATAATTTAGCTAGGGACTCTTGATACATCTTACAGAGAGTACACCAATTTAGGATAGCTAAAAAATATGTTAATTTATTGAGAATAATTAGTTACCTCTAACTGCTATCCAAAAAATGAAGCAAACTTAGGGATAGCCATGTTTATTCCAGAATAGCTCATAACATGTAGTTTTAGGTACTGGAGTTCTAAAGTCATTCCTACAAGATGAATTTGTAAACTCACTTTTGGAGCTTCTTTTCCAATTGATTGTATCATGTTTACGAGGGACCATATTAAAGTTGAGTATAAATTTAGCAACATTGGAGACTAGAAGAGTGGAGATGTAGGTTTGATAATAAAGGACCTAATTAATAGTGGCAGTGGAATGGAAGAGTGATTTTAGAGGATCTAGCTCAGCTACACTTTCTATTGGTTTATATAAGGAAAAAATTGTCAACTTAGAAAAAGAAACCATAGCCATTGGCAATCTTGTCAAAGAATTCCAACATGACTTTGTCCCCAATTTTGTTAAATGTTTCATAATCTGGAAGGCATTGTGGGGTATAAGAAGGCACCACATGTTGAACCTTTTGATGTAATACACATGAAACCAACTGACCTAAAGAGCATATTTATCTTTGATGTAATACACATGAAACCACCTAACCTAAAGAGCATATTTTCTTAGCTTTAAGCTCTTTTTCAGTGGCTACTTTGGTCACAACTGCCTTTATGTTTCATGCATTCATATAATGGAATGCATCAGTCACATATAATCAATCAGTCACTTTATTTCACTTTACACATTCAATTTCACATGTCATTGGACCTTGGTCTGACATTCAATAGTTAAGTTGAGAATACACTTATTTCTTCTCATTTATATACAAGTAGCATTTCAATATCACATTCATGCACCAAGATCATCAGACCTTCAATATCCAGAACTAACACAATCAAAGTCACATTCATAAGATAATTCAAAACATAATATGAACAGAAATATCAATAAGTAAGACCATCTAGGTCGATTCACAGTATGCTCCAGATTAGCTATTGCTGCCAAGATCTAGAAATGTCTAAATGTGGACGTTTATCTTGCACATCCAAATTATGAAATACACATGTTGCACACACATTAATAATTCCACAATTTTAATTATTAATTTATGCACAAGTGTGTATATGGCCTATGTACAAAGCATGCTCAATAACAATCCTGAGTATATTATCGAAATTCACATTTTATCCACATTCTCATTTTATAACTCAATTACTCGACATTCCATTTTTAGCATTATTTGCTTTCACAGTATCCAACCCTCACTAGCTTTTATTCAATACACATTACTCATTTCCTTTGAATCATAACTACAATCACATAAACCTCTACATTTCCATTATACACATGTCTTTGGTGCTTTAATACCAACAATTCATTCACTAATGATATTCTAACATTATATAATCATACAATATGCAAACTCTCATTCTTTCTTATAAATTCTCCAAAATTCCAAACCTTCGAGTATATTTTTCTTGTTCATTATGACAAAGAAAATGAAGTAATTTGGCAACAATTTCTTCTAGAAAAATGTTCCCCATTGTCTTAAATTTCTAATGACACTAAGATCATTCAATTTACTTTAGTATTTCAAAAGTTATACTCCAAATATTTCAGACTATTCATAAACTAAATCAATGTCCTATACTAAACTTCAATTCAGAAATATGCAATTATAAGGATAGAATTAGAATTTAATTTCTTAATCCAATTTGTATCTCTATGTCTCTAGGTTACTCCAAATAAAAAATCATCCCAATTGGATAACTACATATCAAGATATCGTCAAAATACTGAAGCATGTTTAAGCTATACAGGAGAGTTGGCCACGACAAACTTTTCCTGAGATGAAAATTCCTAGTGAAATGCTGCAAGTTGGCCTCGATGAACCAAGGAGTTAGCCACAGCGAACTATTTCAAAGAGGAAATCTTGCAAGTTGGCCAGAATGAACCAAAGAGTTGGCCGCAACGAACTTTCATAGAAGCACAACCAGTGAATGAATACACATAAAAGCAAGACATGAATATAGCTGTCATTCACATCAAACATACATACATATACCATTTTATGCTCATTTAAACCTAATCTATCATCAATAAGTTTCATTTAACCATACCTATGATATTTAAAGCATCACTTAATTTAGCTCCAAAATCTTCAAAATCTCACTCAACCCTAGCTTCACACACAACCCACAATCATTTGGGTTTTCTTATGGAAATGAAGAAGGTGACAAGGTGGAAATAGCAAATGAAAGATGAGGGAGCTAGGTTCAATTTTGGTGGAGGTTGCCAACAAAATGAAATGAAGAAGATGAATAAGCTTGAAGACAATGGAGAAGTCACGTAGAAGAGAAGAAAGCAAGAGTAAAACAAATAAACTTAGTCTTTCAAGTAAGAGCATCTTGAGTTTAAAGGCATGGTTTGGCAAGTGACAAAATTCTTATAGCTTTAACTAGGTTCTTTCATTAACCAGTCCATTTAATTCTAATTTCTAGTCCAATTGTCTCCAAATTTCAATGACATAAGTCATTAAATCCCAAAGTTATATATAAAAATTTACACTATAATTTGACATTAATTTCTACTGCTAATTATCAATTGTCTTGCCACTTGTCATTTTTCTTAGTCTAAAAATTACCCAAATTTTCAAAAATTTACCTAAAATTCTTCAAAAGTTCTAAATCACTAAATACACACTGCAAATCAGTTTTCAACATATAAAAACCACAGTTCTCGATATAATCACTTTTACAAATCAATTATATCTAGAATTCGTCAATAAATGCATGTACAAATATTTTTATGTGTGCAAAAATTTCAATATTCACATGTGTGTATGCTAACAATATGCATAAGCATGAGATGGATTTTTCTTAATCTCTCGTTGATCTCACATGTACCGTATTTTAGGGTTCTAGCCCTTAGTATGGGAGCAGGATGTTACAATATAGACTAGAGAAACCTTCTAAAAATCTTGTCTATAAATTTAATAATGTTGTAAGGAAAAATAATATAAAAGGCCTAATACACAAATATTCAATTTAGAACATAATTAATAATCTGAGCTCTCCTTGCCATGGATAAGCTTTTGAAGCTCTAGCTACTAATTCTATTTTGGATTTTTTTCCAAAAATGTCTTGAATCCAGAGACAGTAGGCTTATTGGAGGAGATAGGGATGCCTAAATATGTCAAAGGATGCTACAAGTGTTTGAAGCCAGTGAAGGAGGAAAACCAAGCTACTTGTTGCTATGCACCTGAGGTTATATACAATCCAATTTTTTCTTATTAATGGATAAGCCCAATAGCTTATTGAAGATATTTAATGCGGTAATACATGATGAGATGGATCCTAGACAAGCCTTGGAGAATAAGAATAAGTCATCAATAAAGTTAAAGCTTATGATCACAAGCCTTTTGCATTTAAAGTGATATTTAAAATGTTTTTTTTCCTTTTCATAACTCTCTTGAACAACCTGGTTAGCACTTCGATTCCATTGAGAAAAGGCAGGGAGAGTTGATCTCCTTGCCTAGGTCCTCTAATCACTTTAATGGCCCTTAATGGTTTACCATTTACTGTAACATTAAAAGACACTATTATTGGGCATTTCTTAATCTATTCTATAAACACTATATGGGAATCATGAGCATTAAGTGTATTTCACACTTCAGGAGGGGTCTGGTTGAGCATTTAAAACCTACTTTAGTCTATTAGCCAATAATTTTGATATGACTTTGTATATAGAGATGCAGCGACCTATAAGGTGAAAGTTTTTCATAGTTTTTATCCTAAGTTTTTCATAGTGTTTTTTTCTTTTCCTTTAGGAATTAGACTAATAAATGTTCAATTAATCTCCTTAACATTTTACTTTCCCTAAATTTTTTTTAATATTCTAGAATAAATTCTTAGTAAGTGAAAAAGATTTATTAAAGAAATTTACATTTAAACCATTAAGACTTAGAGGTTTGAAAGGGTTGAGTGATTTTATTTACTTTTTTACATCATCCACTGTGAAAGGTTTGGAAAGAGTAATAATTTCTTCAAGAGATAGAAGATCCTAAATAATTTCTTTGATACATGGTGCTAAAGCGTTAGTAGAAGTTAGGGCATTTGAAAAAGAACTCAAATTCTTTTAAAAGATTTTCTTGGGTGTTTGAAAGAACATAACTTTCTTGAAAAGAACTAATTATATTATTAGCCTTCCTTAAGATGATAGATATATGGAAAAAAAGAGAGGACTTTTTATCACACTTTTTAAGCCAAAGAATCGTGGACTTTTACTTTATTATAAAGTGATCAACTTTACAAGCTTGAAGGTAATTATAAATAGCCATCTTTTCAATATTCTAAAGATGAAGAAAGATAAAATTAAGATAGATACTATTTTGAGCAATAGTGAGAACCTACTTTGAAAAGTTGAGGAGTTGATAAGTGTTCCTCACCCTTTTTCTATTAAGAGCTTTGAGTTCCTCTTTGATGCAATGGAGCTTTTTAATATAGATAAATTGCTTGGTACCTTAAAAGGAGGAATTTAAGCCCCTTAAGATTGCTTCATTAAAGTTATCCATCTTAGTTAGAGAATTGTTGAAACTAAAGTGGAATTTAGGCAAGGTACTAGAGTTAAAAAGTTCGAATATGGTAAGAAAGTGTTTAGAGAATAGGGGGCTAGGAATTGTGACCCTAGAATTCGGGAAAGTTTGAAACTATTTTACATTAATAAGACTCCTATCAAGCTTTATCTTCAAATGCTAGTTATCCTTTTGCTTATTACTCTAAGTGTAAAAATCTCGATTGGAAGGTAACTTAGTGACTTGAATATCGTGAGCATAATTCCACATATCTTAACTGTAGTTTCTGAAACAAATGTTTCCCTTAGATTTAAAAGGATGTACCATATAGTTAAAATCTCTAAGGATGATTTAGAGAGCTTTAATACTAGTAGATAAACCTTTTGTTTGGCCTAAAGAGAAGAATAAATGGTGAAGATATAGAAAGTTAGTTGCTTTTTATTCAAATTGACTATCATATAAATCATTTAATCTAAGATTGAAGAACTGAGAGTTTTAATCTTAACCATATCAAATAAAACTAAGATTATACCATTATAATGACATAAATGGTCAGTAATCATGCTCCACTAATTGTGAAAGTGGTTAAGAAGGTTACAATTACGCTTCTTCACCCTGGATTCCAAATGTTAATTAATTATGGCTTATTATCATAAATAAAATTTCTAAGAGCCAGTTGCTTAAGAGGGGAATTAATCCCCTTAACATTTCTGGCAATTAGAGTCATATTTTTAAAGAAGAAGAAGAAGAAAAAAAAACTTGTTCTTCTCTTTTAATTTTATTTTACCAACTATTCTAAATGCTTCATATTGACTTGGAACAGGAGAATTAGCTAGAGTTTAAAAGGTAATAACCACTTGAGGCACTTGATATTCCTTTTCAAAAATAATTTTTTCTTGAGATTCTATTACAGATTTGTTTTACTTTTACATATCAGAGAGACCTTTTAATGGAATAAGGGTAAAGTTAGGAGCAAAGGATATAAGAATTGAGGAATAAGGAGCTGTGAGAACAGTGAGAGAAGCAATAGGAAGGGGCGAGAAAGTTTCTAAAAAAACTTATATGTAACTAAAAAAGGAAAGAAAGGCAAGGATAGCAAAAATAATGTGAAAGATATGAAACAATTAAAATTATACTTTATGACCTTGCATGGATAAATAAAATCAAACCATTTTAATATGCTTAACATTTGAGTGGTCATTATATAGGTGTCAATTTTGATGTATAATTACTAATTATTTAATTAGAGAATTAAGATAACTTAAAAGAAGTTTTAATTTATGCAATTTTATTTATGAATTAGAATTATATTTTATAATTATTTCCACTATTTTAGGAATTTAATAAGTCAAATATATACGGTAACAGAAAAGAAATTAATATGAGATAATTTAGAGTTACTTATAAAATTTAAGAAACTTTATATACAAAATATGTGATATTTGATTTTATTGAAATTGAATTAAAATTATATAATTAGAACTAAACTTTAAATAAAATTCAAATCTTAATTTTAATTATGATTAGTAAGAACTAATCCTTGTCTATAAATCAATTTCTCAAAAATTGCAAGGTGTCTTTAGTGCTAAATAATGGGGAGTGGCAATTTTAGAGGCAATTAGGGAATTCTAGCCTTTGGTAACTGCCAAACCTTTGAGATTTTGATTTGTATGCATGGATAAAGCACCAACTAAGGAGATTCACAAATTCATCATGCAGGAAAGTCCTTAGCTCTTAACAACAAACCTTACCTTGAGCTAAAATTATATGGAGTAAGGTATTTCAACCTAAAGTATCTATCTTTCTTTGGCTAATAGTTTTGGGCTGACTCCTTAATCTATACAAAGTATTATACCTCAACATCCCTAACATACATTCTCAATGTATTCAAGAACTTGAAATTGTAAGTCCCTTATTCTTATCCAATCGTTACTCTAAAGGCATTTGGAATGTTGTTAATTTCCTGTATCCTATAGGGTCAAATAGTTATGAGTTTTAAGACATCCTCAATCATATTATATCCTCTTCCCAGCTTGAACTGAAATCTAGCCTGACCTAGTTTAAAGCTTAAAATTTTTAAGTAAAAAAAGTTGATTTGCTTAATTTTAAAAAAATTAAAAATATTTAATCAAGTTTAACGTGAGCCTGATTGGTCTTTAGGCAGCCCAAGTTTGGTTGAGCTTGGATTTAAACTTTGAGTCTTAGGATCAAATAGTTTTTTATCTAAACTAAGGCTCAAACATAAAATTTTGGATCGAGCTTGAGCTTGGGTAGGACGCAATCCACTATCAATGTTATGTCTTTATTTGTTTTGTGAATATTATCATTGGTTGGACATTTGAATAACTTGGGATAGATTTTTTTTCAAAGTAAAAAATTGTAAGATTCTCATATTAAGTTTATCTTTAATTATTTATTTCTTGATTATTATTTTAATTTTTTAAAGAAATTGTATATCAACAAAATAAATTATAAATTTGATCCATCATAAGTCCAAAGATGTGGTCAAATGGGATATGGTGGCTTAGTTTTAATAGAACTATTTAGTTAAATAGAAGTATCTCTTTGAGAAACATCATCCTATTTAATTTCACAAGAATGAATTTAAAGTAAAATCTTTTACTCGCAAAAGCACCAAAAATCTTATGCATACAAAATTTTATGGCTTTCTCACAATTGACAACAAAAATGCGCAAGATAAAAGATTGGCTGAGTGAAGGAAAATGTAAGAATGTTGATGGCTCTGGACAACTCTACAGTGGCAAATGATGATGTAGTCTAGGAATTGTCCTTGAAAAAGTGAAACAATATGGAACTAAAATTTGGAGAACGAAAAATCATCATCTATTAAGTTCACAGTGCTCCCTATATATAGTGATTATAATTGGTCAAAGTTAGTTACAACTAATTAACTGATTATATAACTAATATAATTTATAAATATAATTACTGTTAACTAGCTCTTTCATATGTAATTCTTGATGCCTTTTTCATTCAGCTTCTTATATACACACTCTCCCTTAAGATGTGCATATATATTAAATATGCTCATCTTGCTCATTAGCCCTTCATATCGAGCTTGAGCACTTGATCTTTTGTTCTCAAGTACACAGGCTTTATAATTCCATTAAGAACCTTCTCTATGACAAAATGACAATCCAGTTCTATATGTTTTGTCCTTTCATGGAATACTGGGATTTTAGAAATATGCATGGTAGAGATGTTGTCACAATATAATTCTACAAGTTCTCACTATTTAAATCCAAGGTCGTTTAACATATATAGGATCCAGATCACCTCTCATGTGGTTGTTGCCATTACATGATATTCAACTGCTGCTAAACTTCTGGACATAGTGCTTTATGTCTTACTTTTCCAACTCACCAGAGAGTCCCCAACAAAGATGCAGAAACTAGTTACTGACTTTCTAGTTTCTTTACAACTAGCCCAATCACTAACTAAATATGCTTTGATCCTGTAATATGCTTTGTTGTCATTAGAATTCCTTGTGTTGGTGCCCTCTTCAGATATCTCAAAACTTTATAGGCTACTATTAGATGTTTGTTAGTTAGCTTATCCATAAATTGTGTGAGAATGTGTATTCTATAGAAAATATTAGGCCTGATAACTGTTAAGTATACTAGCTTCCCAACTAATTGTCTATAAAAATAGGATCTTTTAACACCCCATTATCTGTGTGAATTAAGCCATGATTAACCTCCATGGGTGTAGCACTTGATTTTTCCCCAAATTTCTTATAATCTTGTAGCATTTTAAGTATGCATTTCCTCTGACAAATATAAATTCCTTTTTTAGATCTAGCTATTTCAAGTCCAAGGAAATATTTGAGTTCCATCATGCCTCTAAGCTTAAAATGAGACCTTATAATGTCCTTTAACTCATTAATAAAAAACTTGACGCTGCTTGTAATGGCAATATCATTTAAGTATAATGATAGGGCAAGAAATCCTTCCTTCGTGTGTTTTGTGTATAAAGAGTTGTCTACCTTAGATTGCTTGAACCTATGAGCCAGTAAGCACTCGATAAATTTTGCATTCCATTGTCTAGATGTCTGCTTAAGCCTATAGAGTGACTTTTATAACTTGCAGACCATTTTGGAGCTGTTAATATTCTCCTTCTCAAGGTGATAACCTTGTGGTGGCTCCATAGAGACGTCTTCCAAAAGATTACCATATAAGAAAGCATTACTGATGTCTGATTGTGATAGGTACCAATTGTTAGCAGTAGCTAAAGCAAGAAATAATCTGATGATAGTCTATTTAGCTACTGGACTAAATGTTTCTTGATAATCAAGGCAATCTTTTTGGTTGTAAACTTTGGCAAACAACCTTTCCTTATACCTTTCTGTAGACCTATTTGATTGATACTTGATTTTGTACACCCATTTGCATCCTATTGCTCCCTTGTTAGGAGGTAAAGGAATAATAAATTAGGTGTGATTAGCTTCAAGTCCAACTAATTCTTCCTGCATGGCTTGCTGCCAATGAACAGATTACACAACTTCTTGGTACGTAGAAGTTCTATCCGAAAGGTGACAGATACACTGAAAGTATATTGTTAGTGAGATAACTTGGCATAAGAGAGCTAATTTTGGATAGGATGAGTTATAGTGTGTTGTGCACATGCTATGGTACAAATTAGGGTGATAATCTTAGAGGTAGTATGGTGGTCTATGGATTCTTGTACTTTTTCTGGAAGGAATATAAGCTGATGAATCAAAATTTTGTTTTAGTGTAGTGTTTATACTAAATTCAGGAAGAGGTAGGACAGGTTCTGCAAATTGTTATGTGTTATTGGTTTAGATAGGTATTGGAGCATACAGAGGTAAAGTATAGAGGAAAAGATTTGGAATGTCTATAGGATTGGTTAAATTTGGAATTGGTATGGTGTCATTTTGAAAGGGAAAGATATTTTCATGGAAAATGACATCTCTAGAAATGAATGTAAAGTATAAAGGTTATAGAGCTTATAATCATTAGTATCAGTAGGATAGCCTAGGAATAGGCATTTTCTTGCTCTACTATCAAATTTCTTTCTACTAGTAGTAAGGCTTGAGACAAAACATAGGCATCCAAATGATTTGAGAAGTGAGCAGTTGAAAGAGTTATGAAATAGCAATTAATAAGGTGATAAGTGATTAAGTTGGATAGATGGAATTTAGTTAATGATATATATAGCAGTTAAAATGACATCCCATAGAATTTTATAAGAAGGTGAACATGAAATAGTAAGGATCTAATAACATTAAGGATGTGCTGATGTTTTCTCTCAACCACCCCATTCTGTTGAGGGGTATAAGTATAAGATGTTTGGTGGATGATGCCTTTAGTGCTGTAAAAAGTTGGGATTGCAAACTTTGTGCCATTATTAGTTTTAACATTCCTGATGGAGGTTTGGAATTGGTTTGGGATGAGATTACAAAAGGTTTGAATGAGATAAGGTACTTAAGTTTTGTGTTTAAACAAGAAAGTCCAAACGCTCTTGGAGTAATCATCTACCACTGTTAAGATATAATGATTTGCTAATACATCAGATTGACAATAAAGACCGCATAGGTCAATGTGCACAAGTTTAAATGTTGATGAAGTGGATGGAACATGTGAAGGAAAAGGCAATCTCTTTTGCTTTGCTTTTGGACAAGTATTACAAGGACCATTATTCACTATCTATATATGAAGAATTGAAAAAGAAAAAGATTTAGCTACATGAATTGGAATGTGACCTAATCTAAAATGCCAAATGTTAAAAATAACACTACATATGATGTCATTATTGATTGAATTGGAAACACTAGACAGGTTAAGATATTCTTGAGAGTTTTGTTGCAAATAGTAGAACCCATCTACCATTTTAGCCAATCCAATCTTCATCCATGGTGATAGGGCCTAGATAAAACAACAATGAGACAAAAAAAGTGAGGTAGATTTGATGATTGGTAGTGATTTTACTTACTAAAAGTAGATTGAAGGTACTAGAAGCACATTGTGCAAAATAATAATGGAGTTAATTATGACAATTCCTATGTAAGACACTCTAACATTTGTGTCATTTGGCAATTTGACATAAAGGTTTGGGATTGGAATGCAATGTGCAAAATATTCAATGGAGCAAGCTATATGGTCTATTGCACCAATATCTACTATCCAAGGAGCAATTTCAAATTTGGTGTTCAATAATCAATGATAAGTGGCAACATTCACAACTGAAAACACTAAACTGTCTATACTTGCCATATTGGGAAAAGGCATATTATTGCTGGTATTAGAAAGATCTACACTTCTAGGGATAGGAGCTTGTTCATTTACCAAGAACAAAAGCTTTTGAATCAGTTCTTTCAAGAGGTTCAATGAGATTCCATTATCTTTGTTGTTCACATTTGTTGGCATTAATTGACTCCAGTCCACTAACCTGATGAGCTGAGGGCTGAATGTTACCTTGATTCTTTGATTTAAACTTGAAATTTGGAGGACAGCCAATCAATTTAAAACATTTGTCCTTGGAATGTCCTGGCTTCCCACGGTATGCACATACCAGTTCATTATCCCTCCTAACATCCATAGCAGTAGATTCATTAAAGCTTTGAGACTGAATTATGAAATTTCTTTGTGGCGTCCTCCCTCAGCACCATGTTGTAGGTTTGATCTAGGGAAGGAAATGGCTTCATAGCTATAATATGTGACCTTATGGCCTGAAACGATTCATTTAATCCACCAAGCAACTTGAGTTATTTTTATTAGACTCTTTTTTCCACTTTTCCCCTTTTCCAAGTTATCCATTGTGATTTCTTTCTTTTCGGCATTCAGTTGGAAAGTTTCAGATTCCAAGCAGCATGAAGTCAAAATTACGTATAGTTTATGAATCTGGTGACAAGATCACTCTCTACTTCCTAATTCAGAGATACACTTTCTGTTTCAAGACATGTTGGCATTTCCTAACAAGCTAGTGCTCTTAATCAAAGCTAACGCAATTTGTATTTTTAACAAAGAATACCAAGATAGAGCACCAAAAATCACAGTTTTCTCCCACTGCATGTGTAAGTAACGTTGCAAGCATTGTCAACAATGACAGTGTACTCGTGCACAGGTCTTGCAAGGAAGGTAGGCAAGTGAATCAACAGATCACAGACGCATTCGTCGTCCACATCATTCAACCAACGACAACAATTCTCTTCTGCTGGGGTTCCATACTGAACTTGCCTTTTCTCATGACCATGCCTGTGTCTATGACCATGCCGGTGACCATGGTGGTGCTGATGGTCATCCGGGAGGAAAACGGAAGAGGGTGATGGTGGAGGTTCTACGGGTGTTATAGGTAGCCTGGCGCATGCATAATTAACCAATGCAAGTTGAGAGAGACACAGAGGACGTTGAGGTAGATCTGCCTGGACTTTTACATCAGACAGAAGTAATATGAACAATGTAAAAATTGCAAAGCTAACACACTTGGTTCTCTCCATTTGAACCAGATATATTGCATCAAGTGGCCTATCTGCAAAATATGGGGCTTTACTCATGAGTTTTTAGCATCTGACTTAATACTAGCAAGGCCCTGTTTTGGCTTTTATACTCCTTTCATGGGGTATATAGTTCATGATCTTCTTGTTTGCTTTAGTTTAGATTTCATGGTTGAAACAGAAATTAAAGAAAAGCGCCGTGAAGAACAGTGTGAAGCTGGTTTTTTTAGTTGACAATGTGGAAAATTGCAGGTTCCTAACTGTTAATAACGGGGTGTGCATTGGTTTCCTGTGACGACCTGTTAGGTAACTTTTCCTGACGAATTTTAACTGGACCAACAATCTTGCTCCTACTAAAGGACAAGTGACACCCGTTTACAAGCTAAAGCTATGGGTCCGGCGCTTTAGCCAATTCGGTTGCACTGTTATTGATGTACATATTAGTAAATTCTGTTATCACGTTAGGACTGATAGCGCCTGAGTGGAATAGGAAGTTGGAACTCTTACTAGGTTGGAGTTGGAGTTTCCTAATAGCTGCGGGGCCTCCATGAGCACCTAATCTGCAGGGATATTTTCGTGTTATATTGCACTTACTGCGCGATGTTTTGTTTCTTTTTGGGAAAAGTTAAAGATGTATTGAAATAATTAATAAATGCAAGCTAAACTTTATCTTCCAACAAATAACAGCTAAAGAGAGCATGATACTACAAGGAATAGACCAAGCGACGCGTTAATACAAGTAATAAACCAAACGATTCCGTGTAGTTAAAACGACTTCATTGAGTTTCCAGCCAAAACGACAGAGCGCTTCCTTATAGGGTAAAATTACTGCGCGATGTAATTGCCCACTTCTTTCTTTGTCTTTTTCTTAATAAAATTAAGTATTGGCACTCGTCCAGGACAGAAAATATAGATTTGCAGTATTGGCACTCGTCCAGGACAGAAAATATAGATTTGTTCAGTAAATTACAATTGACTATTTCTTGTAATGTTATCAGTTAGGAATTGAGCCCTGCTGATATCAAACTTTCGTTAAATTTGCTACTTTAATTACAATTGGAACTTTGTCAAATTTGCCATATAAAAGTGTTTTTGTACATTTTAAGCAAATGATATACCTTGATAATAGTATGTTGATACCTTTGATATATGGTTGAAAGATTACAGATGACGAGATACAGTGTTTGTTTCAAAGATTGTTGTAGATTTTTAATTTTTACAAAAGGTTAGTGGAAGTATAGTTGTCATCATGATTAACAGTATGTAGAGACATTGCTCATAAAGAACAAAATTCATATTTTTTAGTTATTGAAAATATGATAGTCCAAGAGCAATTTTTATTGAAAATGAAAAGGTAACAACTTAATTATAGAAATTAGATCTATAAATATAGATACAAAAATTGTTTATTTATTCTAATCCAAGTAAATAGATAATATACTAAAGATATTAATATTTGATGTATTTGATACGTATGAAGCATCAATGATAGCCATTATTTTATGAATGAGTTGATACTTGAGTTTAAGGTTATACGAACATTAACTTTATAAACAAATCCTAATTAAGTTATATTGTTACTTAAAACAATATTATTTTAAGGTTGGAAAGGTTTCAATGTAGTATCATTGCTAATTAAGTCATAATAAATCTTTCATTTAGTGCAAATGATTATTTGGATCAATAAGTTCATTAATGTACTTGATATAATTCCTTACATTGTTGAAACAGTAATGTACTATAGCATATTAAAGCCATTATGCATGCAGAATGAGAAAAAGTCTCGTCCAAGATCCAAGAATTAATTTCAGTTGTTTTTTTAAATTATAATAATAATTAAGATGAGAGTTTGTAAGATTTGAAGATGATTGTCAGTTTTTTTTATTTTTTACAAGAGGTTAGTGAAACTATAGTTGCCATCTTAAGTAAGAGTATATAGAGCCATATTGCTCATAAAGACAAAATTCATATTTTTAATTACTGAAAATATGATAGTCTAAGAGCAATTCTTATTGAATATAAAATGGCAACAACTTAATTATAGAAATTAGATCTATAAAGATACATACAAAAATTGTTTATGTATTCTAATCTAAGTACATAGATAACATACTAAATATATTTAGTATTTGAAATATTTGATACTTTTGAAGCATCAAAGATATCCATCATTCTATGTATAAGTTGATACTTGAGTTTAAGGTTATACGGATATTAACTTTATAAGTAAATCCTAATAAGTTATATTGTTACTTAGAACAATATTAATTTGAGGTTAGAAAGGTTTTAATGTAACATCATTGCTAATTAAGTCATAATACATCATTTATTTAGTAGAAATGATTATTTCAATCAATCAATTCTTTAATGAACTTGATATAGCTCCTTGCATTATTGAAATAGTGATATATTATAGAACATTAGAGCCATTATGCATGTAAAAAGAGCAAAAATCTCTTCCAAAATCCAAGAATTAATTTAGGTTTTTTTTAATTATAATGATAATTACAATGAGAGTTGTAAGGTTTAAACTAGTGCTCACTATAGAAAATATTATAGAATTTTTTTCACTAAACCATTGTCACAACAATAAAATGATCATCATATGGAAATATGATATAAGATACTTAAGTGATTGACTTAGTGTAAGTGGGCAATTATTAGTGTATTCCCTACAACCAATCAATTGGTTGTAGATTTTATGACATAATTATTTAAAGACATTATTTATCATTAAATCACTACAACAGAAGACACTTTTAGCAAAGAAAAAATTCGTCGCTAAAAATAACAAAATTAGCGCTAATAATCATTAACGTCGGTTTACATTTGTCATAAAAAAGTCACGAAATTCCCACAATAGAAAACTATTGTCGCTAATAGTTTTTTTGCTATACTTTATTTTTGTAACAAAAAATTGTAGGCGACGTTTTACTAAATCGTCGTTAATAATTTTTACTATGCTTTGTTTTTGTAGCTAAAAGTTATCAGTTACACTTTTGAAATTGTAACCAAATGTTTTTAGATACATTTTGTAAAATGTAGTCAAATTTTTAATATTCATTATAACTAAATGTTATATTATGTTAATTTTAATTATTGGTGAAATTTTAATCCATATTATTGTATGTAATATTTAAATTTTTTATAATTTATTATACAAAATTATAATAAAAATAATTGAAAATTAAAAACATTGTATATAAAAAATATCATTAAATTTGATAATGTACAAGATGTTAATTACAATTTCAAAAATACTTATATATTAAAAAAATAAAAAATAAAAATCTTAATGACTAAAACTCGTTTTCATTTTCACCACTTACATAATTCGGGCTAACAGAGATGATACATAATTGGAGACGATGGAAGACGAACAAAGAAGATCTATATAACATAATGATAACTCATTAGAAGTTGACATAATAAGTTTTAATTCAAACAAGCAATGAAATTGAGCCTGTAAAGAATAAGAAGCATGAACCCAACATAAAAGTCATCATGTATTTATGTGAATACAACCTAAAGAAATTAGGTAATGTTGTTTTTAGACGGGCTTTATATTTTAAAGTTGATATCAAAGATCCTTATAATTCCATAATTAGAGCTAAAAGTAATCACACAAGTAAGAAATTTTTGCTCTTAAAGAAATGTGGAACAAAAGATTAAAATAATCATGTAAGTTGCTAGGACTTAAGTAATGATGTATGAATGTGAGTCAAACATAGTGATGTGGAACATTGAAACAATTTTTGGGAGTTAGGGAACATGTTTTAATGGAGCTCAATGGCATTAACATCTCATTCTAATATGGTAACTAGCATGAAATTTTTAATTGGAAGTAAATGCATACATTAGAAATTACAACTCAAAAATAATCTCTAAGAGAAATTTCATTGAAAACTTAATGGGCAGTATTTAGACAACCTTCCTAATCCATACTCAGCTTCAATCAACCCATTCTAGATGCACTACTCATCTCACCATCTTCATTATTATGACAACACATTCACCATCAAGAAAACCATAGCACACATAAATTGATTACAAAACCCAGTAGAAAGCTACACCCTAATATAACAACATCTCCATTAGAAGAAAAATTAGAGTGCAAGGGATGGAATACGTACCTCAATCGAAAACAACGAAGATAGGAAGCAATGGAAGAAGACAACAACAATGGCAGAAATAAGGAGAGAATACAAAATGAAGAGGAAGATGAAGGTAGAAGAAAAAGAATGAAGATAAAGCTGGTTTTTGTTTAAAATAAAACGAAAACAACATCTTTTAGACATCATTTTCAGTTAATTTTAAAAATGTTCAAACATATGGTGACGATTTTAGAAAACATCGCTAAATGTTCATTGATTGGTGACGATTTTTAGTAATCATTGCCAATATGCACAACATTTAGCAACGATCAAAACAATCTTTAAAATCTTAAATATCAACTTTTTGCAACTATTTCTAAATTCATCACAAAAAGTCCAACTTTTAGTGGGAATTAGGGGAATCATCACCAAAGGTTCATCATTTGGTCATGAAATCTTCAAATTGTCACCAAATGTTCAACATTTGGCGATGAAATCTTTAAACCATCATAAAATGTCACTCCTTTTGTGACAATTCGGTGAAACATCATTAAAAGCTAGACTTTTGGTGATAAATTTGGAAATCATCACAAAAAGTTGACTTTTAGCAACAATTTTTAAATCGTTGTCAAAAAAAGTAGTTAAAAGTCAATTTTGTTGTATTGCATTTTTATAATTACATTTGATGTTTTAATACTAAAGATAAAAATCTTTGGATATGTATTATGTAATTGAAATTATGATGAGATCATAATTATAAGATTAAATTTGCATTTATGTATTATTTCTAAATTGTTCCTAGCTATAGTTTCATAAGATAAGATATTGATAAAAATGATAAAATTAGCACACATTATGTTTCTTTCTTGTGAAAAAGTAATTGATCTCATAAATTAAAGTATGGAGATATTTAAACAAATGTTTGGGTGTTTATTAGATAATAAGTTCACTAAACTAGTTGATTATGAGGATCCTAAATAGAATATTACTTATGTATCTATAGATTTTTTTTCATTATGATGGTTGCATAATTGATCCTTAAACTTGAGATTACTAAACCATCTTATGTGAGAATTATTATATTCTGTTGTTAATTAAGACCTATTCTATTTAGGATAGCTCAGTTGGTAATACTTAGATACAGTATGAACAATATAGAGATAATTGAGTAAGGCCATAAAGGATTTATCACTCTAAAGTAACTAGGGAAAAATTTTCATTATTTTTGATTAGTAGTAATTTAAGGAATTCTCTAGCCAAAGTAAATTAAGATTTAAAAAGATGTTTTCAAATGTCAATTTTAAATCAATTACTAATTAATAAAAACAAATATGATTGGGTTTGAAATAGAAAATGCTAAACTTAGACTGATTGTCCAATTAGAGTATTAGATAACAAAAAGATTAAATTATACATCATAACTATGTATGAATAAGTTAAGTCAAACCACTTTGATAGTCTTAATTTTTAGGTGGTCATGAAATGTTGTTAGAAGTCAATCTTGATCTATAATTATAAATTATTTAATTAGATAATTAAAGATAAATTAGAAAGAATTTTAATTTATCTAATTTTTATTATAAATTAAAATAATGATTTAAATCATTGCCAACATATTAAGAACTAAATGGATCACTCATAAAAGAACAATTAAAATGAGAAAAATCAATTTAAATTAGGTTAAACTTAACTGTGAAGTTTGAGAAACCTCAAAAATCATGTATGAGATATTTGACTTTTATTAACATTAAAATGTACTTTTAATTAGATTTGGAATTTAATTATAATTAGGAAGTTTAATTTTAATAAGAAAGAAATTTTTTTCTTTCCTATAAATAGGAGGAAGGCATAAGAAAACTAAAACTCTTGCCTTTTTCTCTCAAATGTTAAGTTCTTTTTCTCTACTCTATAAATACTATTAGAGGCTGGATACGTGGATAACTTGCGGTTGAAAATTTGAGAAGAAAAGTTTATACAGTAATATGAATTAGGAACTTTTTAACCCTTTTTTATGATATGTATTTTTCAAGTTATTCAATTAAAGAGATTTGATTGAGAAATTGAAAAAAAAAATTGTTGTGTTATGATTGGATTGAGGTTAATTTTTCTAAAATTTGATGCTCAATTATTCATGCACTTTTTTTAGTGGGATGCTAAAAACACTTAAAAAGAATGCACTTCTAAGACAGTTATATTAGTGAAGCAAATTAAAATTAACTTAATAACCAGGTCTTATGACTATTTGCCTAAACAAATCGAATCAAAATAATAACAAAACTTTTAATGAATTATGTCAATCAATATTTTTCAAAATTAAAAATGCTCACGTAATTATTCCCTATTAAACTAATTATAACAAAATTGATGAGCATATCAAATTAATTATCTCCCCATACTTGAATTGTGCATTATTCACCGATGTACATGACATACACGAATAACAAAAAATTATAAATCAAGTAAAATAGGAAATTAGGATAATTAATACTTCCTTGATAATAGGCTCTGTCACACTCAAACAATAAACGAACATCAAAGCACCCTTAAATTCATGACTTTAAATTGTTTTTAAATTTAGAAACTCATAAAAAAAATTTGTAAAGTCATACTAAAAATAAATGCTAATTTTTTTTGAAGATGCTAAACTAAAATAAGAACATATAAATCATTGAATTGCTTCTCAACAAGTGTTTCTTTATGTATTTGGTATATTTGGAATATATTAAAGATGTTCAACAAAAGGTATCAAAAAATATTAAAATATTTTAATATATTTTTTTCAAAAAAATCTTTAAAAAGTTACCAAATTTTTCTTCCTTTTCTAAGTATAGAATTCTTCATTAGTGCTCTTCAACTAATTTTTTTCTCTTTCTCCTTCTGTTTCTCTTGCACCTTCTCCTTATCTTTTCTTTTTATACAACAATGTCATCCTCTTCACGTTTTGGCTCCTTTCTACTCCTTAAAGTTACTATAATCACTTGCTCCCTCGGATTTGGTTTAATGTTATTAGGCAACCTACCTAGCTACCTTTTAAAGATAAGCTTAGCAAGATATCCAATTTGAATTTCCATATTGATGATGAAAGCTTATTGATTTGAAGAGTCACTTTAGTGCTTTGGACGTAAACTGTAGATGCACTAATAAATTTTTTCATGAGATCCTCAAAGGTTGGCTTCTGTTTTTACTGTCATGACCCGGAACCATATCGGGCATATGACAACCTTCGTATACCTAGGCTAAAGATACTCATGATACCTTTAACCTGACCATGCAAGGCTAACTGATATCAATCTCAACGATAATAAAAAAATGTTCATACATAAAGTCATTTACAAACCACAAGACATACAAGAGTTAATTGACAAAATTATAAAGCATATTGACATAATCATGAGCCAAAAAAGAGACTATCCACATATGATAGTGCCCCAAAAATATCAAAAGACTGCATGATCCAATTAGAACTTCAAACTCACCAAATTAACCTGTATGGTTGGAAAGTGAAGGGGGTGAGTACGCTATGTACTCAATGAGCAGGAAAAACATATATTGCAAACAGAACCCGATACACACCAAAACAGTCAAGATAAGTTAGGGACGTGTTTTTCGTACATCTAGCTTGTACACCATCACACATGAAATGAAGATACTTGACATAGAAACATATAGGCCTAGCCTGTGTGTTGGACCCCGTCTCCGAGGCCCAACATTCGGAAACACACAAGCACACATAAGCATAGAAGACCCATAACTCACAACATACTGACCTCAATTTGGGGACATGCAATAGGAAATTTGGATCGGATTCCTAAGAACATTTGTTCCTCATGGTCTAACGATTCTAACACCACTGGAAACGCTCAATTTGGATTAGAAATGAAAA
>JAOSBN010000004.1:10362142-10415946 GCA_027563595.1 Erythroxylum suave | reverse complement strand
AGAAAATTCAATAGACAACAAGTTCATATGTGATCTTGCGAAGGGACCTTTGCAAACTGTTAAATCATATCCGATGTATTTCGTTAATGGATACAAATATCATACAGAGTATCATGGTCATAGCATGGCAACAATAAATAGTGGAGTTTGCATACAAGGAGAAGTGATTGAGTACTATAGCAAAATAATTAAGATATTTGAAATTGAGTACCCTGCATTGCCAATAAAGTGAACAGTGATATTTAAGTGTGAGCTGTCTGATCCAACTCCAAATGTCGGTACAAAAGTGCATAGTCAATACAATCTAGTTGAAATCAATAAGCAAAGAAGATTTCGACATTTTGAACCTTTCGTGTTGGCAATGCAAGCAATTCAAGTGTACTATGTCGCTTTTCCTAGCTTATGACAAGATAATTCAGATTGGTTGGCTGTTTGCAAAGTTAAAGCTAGAGGTGTTTTTGAATCACGTGAAAAAGAGAGCAGAGAGATGAAAGTAACGCATTTTAGGAAGAGACTTATGAAATAAATGCATCTGTCATATATGAGGATAATGAACCTTTGAATGATCCATGTAATGAATATGTTGAAATTTTATCTGGAGACGATGAAGAGGGCCAGAGATCTGAAGAAGAGCCAGATTTTGATTCAAGTTCTTTAGAACAAAAAGATGATTTTTCTTTACAATTAAGTGATGATAGCGATTAATTTGTGTTTGTAATTGAATATTATATGAACAAATCAATTATTTCCTTTTCAATATATTGTATAAATTACTGAAATGAAAATGTATTATTTCTACATACTTCAATCAAAATTTGATTTCAAGTTGAAATATGGCACCAAAGAGAAGACAAGATAGTCATTGATCAAGATTTTTCAGACCACGATTCGGAGGTTTATACTGTAGAGGTGAAGGATCTCGTGCTGTAGCACCTATAGATGAATCACCTCCACCCCCTCCACCTACTACACTGGTAGATGAGGCTACATCGTCTACCACTCCTTCATCATTTAGTACTCCTATATTGACAAAGATATTAGGGGTAAATAATGCAGATGAAAGAGACAGCCGATAGCCTGGAGCTAAGGAACCCGATGGATGAAAATACATCACAATTGTTAATAATATGTAAGTAAAAATACATGAACCATTATATGTTATAATTAAGTTATAGGTTAAAATTTTAAAAATGATATAAATTTATTTGTTTAAACATTATAGGTTTTTTCCATCTGGACCTTGTTCAAGAAACATGACATCAAAATTCAAGGAGAAGATTAATCTTGAGGGCAATTGTTGGAAGAATATCTCTCAGGCGACAAAGGAATTTTACTATCATGAGTTTGAGGTACGATAGAAATTATTATTTCCTTTTTTAATTAAAATTTTTATACATTAATTTAATAACAATTATTACATCAAAAGTATTTATCAAATATTTTTCCTTTTATTACGGAAAGATTTATTTTAGGATTCTCAATTGGACGGGATCATATATAAAGTATGGGAGTCGAGAGTGTGTAAACGTTATCGGGACTTTGTTGGTGCGATACACAGGGCAGTTGTACGACCGTCTTACATTTCTGAAGAAATATGGAGTCGTTGGATGCAATATTAGACATCACCTGAGGTCATATCCGTTTCACATCATAATTCGGCCAACAGTCGTGTCCTGAGGGAGGGAGTCTTCCCATACATACGGGAGGATCTATTACTCACCAAGAGCATACACAAAGACTTATAAGTATCTACAATTAATAGTTATATTCTCATCTCTTTTCTTTGTTGTATTTTAATTGAATTTGTTGTGTTAAAATTTGGAATGAAATTATATGTTTCTAGTGGCATATATGATTGTGTTTTTTAGTTTGGTTATTTGTTCAACAGGGGGTAGATTTCATAAAAATAGAGGAAACCCTACCAACATTTTTATAACTTATAATTCACTTTGTATTTCTATTAAATTTTATGTGTGAATTTTGGAATGAATATATGTGTTTCTTGTTGAGAATGATAATGTTATACTGGTGCCACATATGGCTGTGGTTTTAGTTTTGTTCTTTGTTTAACAGGGGGTTGATTTCATAAAAATAGGGGAAACTCTGTCGAAATTTTTATAAAATCTAATTCACTTACAATTAACATTTTATTCTTATGCAGGAAAAGTCTATGGGTATGGGACCTACACCCCATCATCTATTTCTGCACACTCACACTAAGAAGCATGACGAGGTGACATTCGTCAATAATCGTTGTAGAGAAGTCAATGTATGTGAAATTTATGATTTAATATTAACAATGCTTAATAATTATCACTTACTAATATAAACATTGCTTTCTGATAGGACCAAATACAGCAAACCATTGAACGACGGTCTCAACAATCTAAAAATGTTGATGACACTGACACTTATCTTAAAACTAAGGATCGTCGTGGGAGGATATTCAACTTAGGATCATTTGCGAATACTTGTTATTGGAAATCTTCCACGTCTAGTACAGCAGCATCTGCTATGTGGTCCAATAACAATAAAGCAGAAGCGCTTGAGAGCACAGTGTAGACATTGTTGACTCAGTTGCAACAGACGTCAGAACAGTTACAACAGTCTATAGTAGCGCAACAACAGTCAATGTTGTTGTACGCTCAGCTCTGTCAGGAGATGGATGAATTGAATGGTAAGGGTAGCACGTCACCGCACCAACCAGACCATTTGTCATCTCCAAATCAGCAGTGTAGTTTTAGTCATTTAGTTTGTATTACAGATACTTATTATTTACAATGTAACGTTTTTATTATCAATTAAGATATTTTAATTTTTAATGATTTCTATTTAACCAAATTAAATGTATATTATAAATATATAATTATTAAAATTATGCATCAAATATAATCAAAATATAATGATAATATATTATTTAAAAATTTAAGCAATAAATTTACCGATAAAAATAAACGTCTGTTGGTAACTGTATAAATAAATTACCGATGGTTATATTCCGTCGGTAAATGTTCAGTATATTTACGAACAGAACACATGTTACCATCGGTAAATTTACCGAAGGTCCAAGAACTTACTATAGCTAAATTTACCGACGGTCCAAGAACTTACCATCGGTAAATTTAGCGTTGGAAAATGTTGAACCATCGGTAAATTTACGAATAGAACACTTATTACCATTGGTAAATTTTCGGTATATTTACCGATGGTTCAACATTTTCCAACACTAAATTTACTGACGGTAAGTTCTTGGACCGTCGGTAACTTTAACTATGGCCGATTTTATGACGTTATGGTCTGGCAGTAAATTTCGTTGGTAATATATTCTATCGACGGAATATTTGTGTTTTCTGTCTGTAATTTCCGTCACAAAATGACAGTTTCCTTGTAGTAAAAGAGAAAGGTTAGAAGACTATCATATTCAATTTTAATTAATATAAGGATTGTTGAACTAAGGAGGTTCCAACTGATGTTTTAATGATAAAAAATATAAGTACTATAAATGAGTTTATTATTTTGATGAGAAGTAATATAAAAACAAGATGTAGCAATAAAGTCAAGAAGATGGTTCATGAAGCTAATAAGAAAAGTTGAAGTTTTTAATTGTCAGAGAGAAGAGCAAGTCAAGAATAAAATAAGAACAAGGTATATCAAGTTCATCCTATATATTTTTAATGTTAATTATAGTCTCATTAGTCACTTTGATGATCTTAAAGCCTTCTAATATATATAAAAAATTTATCTTTAATATATGTCTTTTCATTCATTAAAGACATTGGAGATTTTAGATTTGTAAAGCCTTTTGATCTTTCAAACACTCTTTAAGGAACATTTTGAAATTTTTTTAATTATAATTGCGTTAGATAAATCCACTTTGAGTATTTAAAAATGTTAAAATCCTGTTTTTAAGAGAATTGGCTGATCAATATAAGTTAGTGGTCAACAAATGTAAGTTAAGTATGTAATAGTTGAGTTGGTTAACATATTGTTCAACAAATATGGTACCTCCAAGGGACATATTAGTCAACCAATATGCTTAAGTGGTCGACCAATGTGCAACAACTAATAGATTTTGTATATTTGATTCATGTTAGTAGACTAATATGATCTAATGATTGACCAATGTACGCTAAACTTGTAATAAGATAATTTCTTAACATATTAGTCAACCAATCTAGTGGTATAGTAGGCCAATGCCCCTTTAAGAGATATATTGGTTGACCAATATACACCAGTGGTTGACCAATGTTTAAATAACTAGTGAATCTATACATTCAGTGCACACTAATTGATTAGGACTCCGTAACTAGTTATTGTAACGACTAGTTTTAGTTTTAATGGCTAATAGGGCTCTATAATACATATATTCTCATTAGTTCTTGCATCAAGAAGCAGTTAGGTGTCCTATTCAAATATTTCTAGGTGTTTATAAAGCATTTAAGCATCATTGTCTGATATTAGTACGAGCGAGCCTTTTTAGTATTATTAAAGTGATAAAGTAAGATATTTTAAGATGTAAACTTTTATTGATATTGTAGTTAGGGATCTTTTTAAATGGCATTAATATTTCTCTTAACTATGAAGAAAGATTGTAAAGTGGTTCCTCTTTACTAAAAAAAGATTGTACGAAGGTTACTCTTCACCTTAGAAGAAGTGCTATGGTGGAATTCCAAAGGGTGTCTTAAGAGTAGGCATAAGTAAGGGTTGTTTAACACCACCATAAATTGATTTGCACTTGTCTTCCCTTAGCTGTTTACCATATTTCTAAGTGTGTTATTGAAATTTATTATTTTATGTCATATTTTATCTTTTATAAATTACATTGATTAAACACTAAGTTACTAATATTTTGTTTAAAATTTTTTAACACCCATTTCATCCTTCCTTGTAAGTACCATTAGGCACTAATAAATAGGATTCGAACGAGTCTAGTAGGGTAGCATTTTAAATAAAATCCTATAACAAAGATCATAATGACATACTTAGGCATATCATCATTAAACTAAAAGGGACAAAATATTGGTAGAGCACCTTTCTTTAATGGTAATGATTACTCTATTAGGAAATAGGATGAGATTTTTCTTAATAGCCAAAAGTTTAGATCTATATGAAATAGTTTCAAATGGCAACTTTATACTTATAAAAATAATATATAACAAAATGTTCCTTAAACTAAAGGAAGAACGAGAACCTCAAAATAATATATTATCTTCCTTGAATAGTAGGTACACATCTTATTTTTTGCATTAAAAGAAATAAATTCAATAAATTTTTTATGTGTAAAATGGCTTAAGACATTTAGCATACATTAGAAATGATGCATGAGGACAAAAATCAAGTTAATGAGAGCAAAGTCAGCATATTAACCCACCAATATAAACCTTTTCAAATGAAGCATGACGAAAGTGTTTGTAGTATTAACACAAGGTTCAATAATATTTTTAATTCTTTTAGAATTCTTGGAAATACCTATCCTAAGATTGAAACGGTAAGAAATATCTTAGGTCACTTTTGAAAATGGGGGAAGCCAAGGGCCTGCTTTTTTCAATTTATGAGTTTTAGTTTTCTATTTTAGTTTCCAAATTTAGTTTAAAAAAATCCTTTTTGCTTAAGTTTTTGGCTCCTATCTTTGGTTTCGGTTTCTTCCAGTTTTTAAAATTTCTGAAAACTACAAAAGTGGTTTTTGGTTTTGTATCTATTTTTTCATAATCTAATTTATTATCAACAAACATATATTATTTAATTATTTAATATATTAATATTAAAAATTATGAATAATTTAATTTAATTTTATATTAAAATTAATTAATTAAATTATAAATAATTTAATTTTATATTGAAATGAAATAAAATTAATCGAATAGTTATTAATAAATATAAAAAATTTAAATAAATTTTAACTTAATAATCAAAGTATATTTTAAATAAATATTAATTTTTAAATTGTTTATATTAATACAAAGAAAATAAATTTTATGGATAATTTCTTACTAAATATTATTTAAGTGGTTAAACAATTTTAATTAAATAAATATAACTTATCGTTAAGTTTTATATAATATGTAATTATCACTAGTAGTGAACATATAACTATATTGACATTAATAGTCGAATAGGTTTTCGTTTTTATTTGAAAGGAAAATATAAACTAAAATCTGAAAATGAAATCCTAAACAAAAAAATAAAAGTGGAATTAAACTACCCCTAAATTAACCACTATTTAAGAAGCCAAGGATTTGATAACATTACTATTGATGGAGCTTATTAAATCTCTCTTTACATATGAAATTTGATTTTAATAGACATAAGAAGAAATAATGCATGTGACGGGAGTCAAATGAAAAGGAAGGGACATCTACGAGTGAAATTGGTGATGAATACCTTACTAAGAAATTTATTATGTCTCTAAAAAAGAAATCTTTAAAAGAAAATGGTTTAAGTAAGGTACGATTGACTCAAAATGTAAATCTTCTGATATTATCTATTTTGAATTTAGGAAACCTACATACTAGAAGTCTCAATGTCCTCTCCTTAAAAAAAATGGAAAATATGAAAGAAATGATAAATAGGAGCAGAAGGACAAAAAGAAAAAGAAAGATCTCAAAGTGTTAACTAGGGATGACTCAAATGAATTCAAAAGTGAGCACTCAAAAGGAGAGATAGAACAAATGTGCTTTGTGGTTAAGGAAGATGATAAAGTAAGATTAAACTCTAACTCTTGTGACAAGAGCGTGCAATTTGACATATAAAGAACTAGTTGAAGACCTAGAGATAATGAGTATGGAAAAGAAAGTTATCTTCTAAAATTTAAAAAAATCTAAAAACAATTAGATGCATGCATGAATGTGAATGATAAGATAAGAAATGGATTACATAACATTGAGTAATTTAAGAAAGTGATCATTAATGATACATTAGATATATTAAAACATAAAAATTGTGGCGTTAAAAGAGGAAATAAATGTTCTAAGAAAGTCTTTATCTATGTTCACCAAATGGAGTGAAAAATTAGAAAACTTGATAGGAGGTCAAAATAATTCCAATAACAGCCACAGAATATGATACACCATCAAAATGAATCCAATTCTAAAGCCACATTTGTCAATAGAAATTATTTGCATATTGAAGAACCATTTCCTAATGTGACATAAGTATAAAGCATCCATACAAAAAAATATGCATGTATATTCCACTTCCGTTAGTACTCATTAAAAAAAAAAGTATCATGCTTTCATATACGAATCATAATCTAAGTAAGCATAAAGTTTAATAATCTTGAGGAAAAATAGGCATAACTTCTATGATAACTTGTAAACCCACTAACACCCTTTCAGACCTTGAACAAGCATGCATCAAGTCTTCATTCAAATGATGGTAGCTCATTTCATTACCCTAAGAGAACATTAAACACCTTTAATATCCAAATAATGATACCTCATTATGCATATGTACAAAGAGGCACAGGCAATGCATTTATAAATCATCATTGCTTATATAATATGGTATGTCATTTCTATGGTAAGTACGAAAATGATGATAGATTTTTTTCTTAAAAAGGGAATGATAAGCAAACCTTTGAAAGTATAGGTTAAAAGGAAGAAGGAGATTAACAATTAAGGATCTAAGCCCATTTGGGTACATAATATACGTTGATTGCGTTATTTTATAAGGCTTTAAGAAAATGAAGAACAAATAATATGTAATAAAGATGATAGTTATTTGATTTAGTATTTTTGAAGAATTTGTGCTTTTTTATTTTAATGAATCTAGCCTTCTCCCCTCCAAGAAAGTCTTGAAGATGTTATTGTAAGATGTCAAAAAATTGGCTACTAAGGGAATAAGAATCATCATTGAGACCTTTTAAAAGTGCCAACTGTTAAACCAAATAAGGAAATAAGAAGGATGAGATGCTTCCAATGGATGGAAAATTTAAAAAGAATCATCATTTAAATCATATCATAGGTGATGTTTAATAAAAGTTAGTTATTAGCTCATATTTAAAAAATATGTCACATTCTTCATTTATTTGTCAAATTGAGTTTATATCATTAGTAATGAAGGTTGATTTTGCTATATAAATGATGAATTAAAAAATTTTAAAAGTGTAGTATGTACTTTAATACTTATACTTAAAGATTATTTGCAAAATTTGATATTAAGCTAAAAATTCTTGTTACATTAAATCAATTGGGCAATAATTTTAGTAAACCTATGAGTGAGGATATATTTTGCATGATTAGAAGAGAATCATATGTGATTAATGAAAATTTTATATGATAAAGATCCCCTATATAATTTAATTCATTCTAGATTGATATTTAGTTGATTGGCTACATGTTTTAATATTTTGATTTGAGTTTTAATATTATTTCTTGAGTTTTTAGAACATGGAACAATGTCAAAAAATACCAATTTTTTATTTTCAGTGAGTTTTCCCATAATCTATTCCTTTTATAGTCATCCATTTATGCATATTAGATAGGTAATATCATTGAGTGGTCAACCAATGTCCCCTTATCTAAGAAATTTCTTCATTTCGGTGAGTTTATAGCCTGATTGATTGATAAGTATGATCAATATCACAGTAATATTGGTTAACCAGTGAATTTGAGTGGTTAATTAGTCTTTATGATACAAAGGCTTCCTTTTTCTATTTTCTTCTCTTTTTCATCTTGTTTATTTATTTGTTCCAAAATCTTAGACAACGCACTCTTTTTTTCAGAAACACCATCCTCCATTTTATTATAATATACTTAGATAACATCTAATTGAAAAATTTTCATTCTTAAATTTCAAATTTTAGGACTTTTACAATTCTTCATAATTTGAAGTTTTCTTTTCAAATTGATCCTTCCATAATCAAATTAAAAAAAGAGTTAAGATTATACTTATATTTGAAAATTTAGACATTTTGATACATCTTTTTTTCGGACTTTAAAATTATACACTCCCATGAAATTGTTGGTTGGATATTATAATTATTCACGCGCATGCACGCACATGCACACACAGACACGCACACACACACACACACACACACACACAAACACACACACACACAAACACACAAACATGCATACAGGTTGTCAAAATTTGTTACTTTAATTGAAATTTCAAATTAGGCACTATTGAACTAATAGAGGTTGCAATCAATCTTTTGATGATAACAAAATATATTTACTACGAATAGGTTTATCATTTTGATAAGAATTAATATGACAATGCAATGTAGTCATAAACTCAACAAAATAGTGTAAAAAGTTGATAAAAGAAAAGAAGTTTGCAACTTACAAAGTAAAGACCAAGTTAAAAGCAAAAGGAGAACCAAGAATATCAAGGTATTTCTTTAGTTCGTAATGTTAATTTTTATCTCACTTAATCACTTTGATAGTCTAAAAGGCTCAACATGTGTAAACATTTTTTATTAAGAGGCATAAAAGTTTTTGGTTTAAATATAAAAACCTCTTGATCTTTAAAAAAACTTCAAGGAACATTTTGGGAAGTGTTTAAATCATGCATTAAAAAAGATGTAAAAGGATTCCTTGTTATTAAGAAAAGATTGTATAAAGGTTATTTTTTACATTAAAAGATAAATTATAGTTGAATTTTGATAATAGTCTTAGGAGTGGATGTATACAAGTTTTTTTTACCAAACTACTATAAATTGGTTTGCATTCTCTCTTCTCTATCCGCTTTATTATGGTTCAATTGTTTGATTAATTTATTTTAAGCAAATTGTCCATCCTTATTTTTATTGATTGTTGTTGATTGATTAGATTGGTCAAAAAATTATTAAATTTTGTAAACACTGAATTGACCACTTTTTGGGTACAACAATTTTCTCATCCTTATTTCTATTGCTTGTTGTTGAATGAGTAGATTGGTCAGAAAAATTATTGAATTTTGTAAACATCAAAAACACCACTTTTTGGGTGCTATTAAAGACTAACATATAGTATCATGATGGTTTTATTAGGCTAGTATTTCTAACAAAATCATATAGCAAAGATTGTAACGACATATCTAGGAGCATCATTATTGTTTAAACAAGAGAGATGAAGTATTAATAAAGCATCCTTTTTCTTTATAGAAATAATTACCTCTATTAGAAAACTAGGACAAGGTTTTTCTTGATGGTTGAAAGTGTTAACCTATGAGAAACAATTTCAAATGGTTCTTTTATTCTTGTAAAACTTGTAAATAATAAAAGGGTACTTAATTTAAAGGAAGAACGGGAACCTCAAGATAAATGATTAATTTCCATTACCAATAGGGTCGTACACTTCTTATTTTTTGTTTTGGGAAGAAAAGAACTTTATAGGGTTTTTATATGTGAAATGAATTATGAAATATAACACTCTTTAGAAGTTACACATGAGGGAACAAATCAAGTAAAGGAGAGCAAATTTAGTATATTAACACATCAATATGAATTGTTTCAAATAAAGCACGATGAAAGAATTCTAGTATGCATACCATATTTATTGACATTGTTAGTACTCTCAAAGGACTTATAAAGACATGTACTGATGCTGAAATATTAGGAAAGTTGTTTAGGTAACTTCTAAAGACATAAAAAATTAAGAACGACTATATAAGAAGCCAATGTTCTAATAACTCCACCATTAGAGGAGCTTATTAGATCTCTTCTTACATATGAAATAAGGCTCTAAGAGATGCAAAAGAAATCAACACTTCTAAAAAATTTCTCATACGAAGTCTTAAGGGAGGAATTAAATGTAAAAGAGACATTTAATAGTGGAAGCAATGATGAAGACCTCACCTTTATTACTTGCAAATTCAAGAATTTTTTGGGAGAAATAATTTCTCCCAAAAAAAGTACATAATGAAGGTAAAGGTGATTAAATACATAATTCCTCTAACATGATTTATCTTGAATGTAGAAAACTTAGTCACAATGCCCTCCACTTAAAGATGATGATAAGTAAAAAAGGCATCATAAGAAAGAGACTAAAGACAAATATAAGAAGAAAGCACTTAAAGCCTTAATTTGGGATGTCACAAATGAATTTAAAAATGATCAAACAAATATCCTAAATGAATCTAAAAAATGAGAAAACGAAAGGAGAGATAGGTCACATATGCTTTGCCATTATTAACAATGATAAGATAACATCTAACTCTAATTTGTGTGATGGTGCTAGTGATTTGATGTGTAATGAACTAGTCAAAGGTTTATAAATATAAGTAAGAAAAGGAAAAGATTATATTCTAAACTCAGTTAAAAAATATTTTGATGAATGCATGTTTAAAAATAAAAAGATGAAAAGTGAATTGACTAGAATTAAAGAATCCAAAAAATTGATCATTAATGATAAACATAACTTAGATGCATTAGACATAAGAATAAAACATTGAAAAAGAAGGGTGGTGCTTTGATGGACTTATTGTCTAAGTTACAAAATGAACCGAAAAATAAACGAACTTACTAGAAGCTCAAAAAGATTTCTATTATACTCATAGAGTAAGATATAACTATGGAAGCAAAGCCCATTCTAAAGGCATGTTTGTCAAAGGAAAACATTTTCGTAATGACTAATCATATCTTAATGTGATAAATGAGTGGGGAGCACTCACATCTAAGCATATGCATTCATATGCCACATTTACTAGGACTCATTGTATGAGAAACATTATAATTTCTTACATGGATGATAATGTAGGCTTAGAGTTCAATACTATCAAGGGAAGAATAGACATAACTCCTATAATAATATGCAAATCCACTAATACCCCTTTTGGATTTAAAGAAACATACAAGAAGCTTTTATTCAAAGTAGTTGATCGAGTGGGAAAGTTTTACAATTTCTTATCTCTCAATATACTACAAGTGCATGGATTGTGAGTGTAGTATATGAGGTATCAATCCCTCAAGGAGTTGATGAACTAATTGAATTCTAAGTTGACTAAAGCTTAAGGGTAACTAAAATGAAAAGGAAACTAAACAAAAAGTAAATACACGAATATGGATCGATGGAATGAAATTGTAAAATTAACACAAAGAAATCAAAATTGAGAATCACCAATGAACAATAAAAAATCACACAAGGAAGATTAGCCGATTATGAGAAGGGGGATTTATTCTATCATAAAATGCTAACACAATTTCTTTTCATTAATACGGTATTGGTCCTAGACTTTCGAACGGTGGATTACTCTCTCTCAAGTTATAATCATTAAACTCTAAATTATAACCACCAAATGAATTATGGAATTTTCAATCTCTTAATTAACAAAAATCCCACACATCCAATTAGATCTTAAGCCCTCTAATAGACTATCTGGTCTTTACACAAGATCTCTCTTCATATAATTTACTGATTTGATTATTTACGTGATCAATTAGATTGTTTAACTCTCATTACCTAATCTAATCATTTACTATTAGTTCACTCTCTCAATTTGTTACTGAAGCATGTAAATACAATCCAACATAAATCATATTAACGTTGATTCAAGAACAAATCCTTAAGGAGTTTAGAACATCATCATCAAACCCAAATCCATCACTATCAAATCCATCTGATACATTCAAAAAAATAATAACAAAGATGAAATGAACTTGGAAGGGTCGGGAATGATCGGGAAGACAATAACAACAACAACCCTTCTTCTTCCCTCATCCTTTCTCCTACTTCTTTGTTCTTCTTCTCCTTCCTTGGATCTTTCCTAATGTAGCAATAAAGGCATACCAAAATTTGGTCCTCCTTCTTCTCCTTTTTTTTCTTTTCTATTTAGGGTAAAACTTAGGTTTTACTTGGGCCCCAAAGTTCTTTTTTTACTATCGCGCAGGCTATAATTATAACTTCTTAAAATGATTTCCATCACGATCGTGCAGATTAGGACATAATTGTGACACCTTATAAAGGTTTTGTCACGATTATGGCCCTAGGTCTTCTTCTATGCTTTCTTTTGAGTCTCCTTCACTCTTTAATATCTGCTCTCAAAACATTAACAAATACATCAAGGCACCTCAAATGCACAAAATTAAAGCTCAATTGCATGCTCTAACCTATATAACACTCAAAACACAAATATCTAACCAACTAACACAATTCTAAACCTAAATATACATGAGTCAATTAATTAACAACTAAAAACATATTAAAATGCTTATTAAAACATCATGCAACCTATAACTCTCACATCCTCAAACTTGAACTTTTTCTTATTCTCAAGCAAAAAAAAAATAATCAAAACACAAACATAAGAACACCAAATAACAATACAAACATATGCAATAATGGTACAATAGTGTTGAAAGTTACAAAATATATTTAACTACAAACACAATTCTTTAAGTTGTTCTAACTTATTAACCTGCAAAAACTGTGTCTAGGCATTTTAGAATAAATATACATACTAATCAATACCTTGATATCAAATTCATTCATCCCCATCCCTTACACACATAAATTAATAATTATTCAGTCAATCAAAATTGTAACTATCCCTAAGTAGTTTTTCATGAAAAGTCAAACTATTTACAAAGATCGATAGGATTTATTAAACAACACATTATTTTTGTTAATTTTCATTAATATGAACCTAGCCTTTTGATGCAAAGGTAAACATATGTGATAAATGGTCCTCAGTTACATAACTAGGTTATGTTTTTATTGAGCAGCTTGGTTGGAATGTCATTACAGTCTTTTGACATGAAGGCAAACATTTGTCATGAATATCCCCTGGTTACTCAACTAGATCACATTCTCAACTGGCTAGTAGGTCCATTCATATTTGTTTCAAAAAGGGTTAGTGGAATAATTATTTATTAAACAAAGCACACATTTTATTTTATTTTTATTTATTTTATAATTATATTTATATTTTCTTACCTACTTTATTTCTTTAGCTAAATGTTCCCATGAAAAGATACTAATGATGCTACTTATTTTATTGACCCACAATTATAAATGAATGTGTCAAATTCTTATAATGAACGAACTAACATCATATCCTAATAAACATGCATATTTAACCAAAGCAACATAGGACACTAATTTTACAAGATAATAAATCTTAGCAACCTAAAACATTATGTTCAAAGCTAAATGACTTTGTTAAGTCATGGCTATTGACACATTCACACGAGTCACATCATGCAAACCTAAACAAAACTAACATATAATATACAAAATTCACACCCAAAATAAAACAAATAATGCACATAACACAACCCTCCCCACACTTGGACAACATATTATCCTCAATGTGAGAAGGACAAATAACATATAAGATGTAAAACAAAACAAATAACATATAAGATGGAAAACAAAATAAAAATAAGACAAAAAAATCATAACAAAATAAAGACAGAAATGAAAAGATAAAGGTTAGAGCAGAAGAACCTATCATGGCGATAGAGGTGGCGATGGTGATGGTATTGGAGACCAAATGGGCTAGATGCCCATGATTGTTGCGCTATCTTATAATTTCTTTAAAAGAAATAAGAGAGTTAGCAGTCCAAACCACTTCAGATCATTAAAAATTTATTTTCAAAATTTAAAACAAATCTAACTACTAAACGTGTTAAGTTATGGTCATTAGCTTGACCTTGAATCTTTAAAAGCGTGTCTAACTTTTTGAAAGGAAAGAGATTACTTATTTTTCCTTCAGGATCACTCCACCGAGATATAGTTTGCATCGATGCCCATTCACCTTAAAGGTTTCCTGGTTTGCATTTTCTAATTCGCAAGCTCTATGGTCAAAAGCTTGGGTGATCGTAAAAGGTCTATGCCATCTTGATTTTAGCTTTCTGAGAAACAGCCTTAGCCTCAAATTGTATAGCAAAATTGAATCTCCTACTTTGAATTCCTTCTACTTAAGATGAGATTTGTGTCATCTCTTCACCTTCTCCTTATAAAGTTTGGCATTTCATACACATTGTAGCAAAATTATTCAAGTTCATTTAGTTACAACATTTGTTTTTCACCCATTTTCTTCCAATCAAAATTTAAAGCTCTCATTGCCCAATATGGTTGATGCTCTAGCTCCATAGGCAAATGGTAAGCTTTACCATATACAAGCCTAAAGGGAGTCATTTCGATTGGTATTTTAGAAGTAGTCTTATAAGCCCATAAGGCATCATCTAACTTTAATGCTCAACCTTAGAGCTATTCACCATTTTTTTAAATATTTGCTTAAACTCTCGTTTAATGACTTCTAGTTGTCCACTCATCTGCAGGTTATAAGGAGTAGCAACATGATGATAGACTCCATATATTTTTAGTAGGGCATCAAAAGATCTATTACAAAAATGTGGTCCTCTGTGGTTTATTATAGTTCTTAACAGTCCAAACTAGTTGAACAATTGTTTGATACCATAGCTTTGGCCCGTCGAGATACGTAACCGACCGCCACTAGAATATATTTGTTTCTTATGGAGGATGGGAAAGGATCTATGAAGTCAATGCCCCATATATCAAAGACTTCAACTTCTAAAATTGTGGATAAGGGCATCTCATCTCTCTCAGAGCTGTTGCCTACTCTTTGAAATTGATCGCACTGTGTGAAAGCTTGAGTGTCTTTAAAAAAATGTGGGAAATAAAATCTACACATGAGTACTTGGGCTGTTATTTTGTTTGCTCCATAATGGCCAATGTATTGAGCTTTGTGACATTGTGTTAATATATCCACATTTCTTCCTCTGGAACACATCGTCTTACTAAACCATCAACACATGTTGGATATAAGATTGGTTTATCCTATAGATATCGGGGGCACTCATGTAAGAATCTCTCTCCTATATTGATAGGATAGATCAAAAGGAAGCTTACCACTAGCAACATAATATGCAATATTAGCGAACTATAGTCTTGCCAAGCTATTGAGTAACATTAGGGTTTCATCATAAAATTTCTCGTTAATATCATCACTTTGCTCACATTACCCTCCTTCTAGACATGCACATTCTCCACTTCTTTCTAATCTCATACTTCTATATCAAATTCCTATAAGAGTAGCACCCATGGAATAAGTCTCAGTTTTGCGTCCTTCTTAACGAAAAGATATATTAGTGAATACAGTCACACTAAATCCTTTTGAGCACCATATGGGCTTCAAAGCTTATTCATATTTTACCTAGCTTAAAGTCTATCGAGTTTGGTTTTTCTTATTAGAAACTAAGTGATCCTCGAGGTCAATATTGACCTCTGGCATTGTTTGACCAGGAGAAGTTCGGGTGATTCCTCTACCTAAGGTTATATGTGTTTGAGTAAGGGTTGTTACCCCCTCCTAAACCAACTTGCTCTAATTCATGGTCTTTCATTATAAAGTAATCAATGGTGTCATGGTTATCTTGTCCACACAACTCACATTTTTTTTGAATAACTTTTATAGGAGTTAAAGAAAAGGCTTCCGTATTATTTAGATATAGGGTCAAATTATTAATCTTAGCTTGCATTTAAATGATTGGGTTAATAGCTGAAGCTCCCTTCTGCTCATAGAGGGTTATATGTTGTATACTCCTATCTATTGTCTAAAGACAACTATTACTAGTCATTTCCTCCAACAACTCTTTTGCTTCATCTACCATCTTCCTTATCAAAGAGGCTGCATCAAGAAGGTTTGCAAAAGAAACTCCTAGGTAGGTTGTAGTGAGGGCACCTCCTTTGAAAATACTTGTACCTTTCTCATGCCTCATAAAGTGACTCCTTATCACTTTATTGAAAGTTTGTGATTTCCTTGATTATCTTTATATTCTTTGCTAGGGCGAATTACTTATCTAATAACGCTAACACTAATTATTTCGAAGTTGTAACATTTGCAGGACTTTATGAGTGATATCATGTTTTAGCTCTATCCTTTAGTGTGAAAGGGAAAAGCCTTATCTTAATGTCATCTTCCGACATCCCATGATATCAGAAAGTATCGTATATTTCTAAAAATTTAACTATATGAGCATTCGAATCCTCATTAGTCAACCTATAAAATTGAACATTAGTTTGTAGCATATTTAACAAAGCTAGTTTTATTTCCAATGAAGTCACTTGAATAGGTGGTCTAGTGAAACCTTGATTGGCCGCATTAAACCCCATTCTCAGGAAATCTATAAGGGTTTGTAGCTAGTTCCCTTGGTTTCCTCCTTGCTGAAACTTTTGAAGAAATTCCTTAGCCATGATTGCTTTGGGATTCTCTTCTTTTTCATGTCTAGTTCTTCAGATTGCTCACTCTAATCAGGCAATGTCAATTTTTAAATTTTTAGATGTTTAACTCAAACTCCTAGTAAGTTCATGCAATTGTATAGATGCAAGAATAGTTAAAACTCCTTAGACTAAAAGAATTAAACTAATCCTACTAACTTCTCATCAACAATGCCAAAAATTTGATCAAGTGGGCAAGTTTTACAATTTCTTATCCCTTAATATATTGTAATTGCACGGGTCGTGAGTGTAGTATATGAGGTGTCGATCCCTCAAGGAGTAAGTAAAATAATTGAATTCTAAGTTGTCTAAAGCCTAAAGGATAACTAAAATGAAAAGGAAAACTAAATAGAATAATAAAGAAGAGAATATGGACTTATTGAAAATGAAATTATAAAATTGACACAAAGAAATCAAAATTAAGCATGACCAATGAACAATAAAAAATCACATAAGGAAGATTAGCCGTTATGAGAGGTGGATTTATCCTATCATCAAATGCTAAGATGATTACTTTTGAGTCAATACTATATCAGTCCTAGACTTTTGAAGGGTGGATTAATCTCTCTCAATTTATAATCAATTATAACCCCTAGTTGAGCTATGAAATTTGCAATCTCTCAATTAAGGAAAGGCTTACACACCCAATTAGATCTTAAACCCTCTAATGGACTATTGAGTCCTCAAATGAGATCTCTCTTTGTATAAATTACCGATTTGATTATTTACATGATCTATTTGATTGTTTAACTCTCATTACCCAATTTAATTGTTTTGATTTTATTATCACTCTCTCTATTTATTATCGAAGTGTACAAATACAACAAATAATCACAATACCTAATGTATTAACATCAACAGAAATCATATTAACATTAATTCGAGAACAAATCCCTAAGGAGTTTAGAACATCATCATCAAGCCCAAATTAATCACTATCAAATCCATCTTATACATTCAAAAGAAAGAATAAAAAAGATGAAATGAAAATGTCACTTGGAAAGTTCAGGATGGATCAGGAAGATAACAGTAAAAACAACCCATCTTCTTCCTTTATCCTTTCTCCTCCTTCTCTCTTCTTCTTCTTCTCCTTCTTTAGATCTTTTTCATTGTAGCAATGGAGGCACACCAAAATTATATCCACCTTCTTCTATTTTTTGTCTTTTCTATTTAGGGTAAAACTTAAGCCCCAAAAGTCTTAACTGTCCATAAAAAGTTAAGTTTTAGAAGCTGGTCTGCATCTATTGTCGTGTCGGCCACAATCATGGCCCCTCAAGCCACAATCTTGGCTTGTTAAAATGCTCTCTATAACTATCATGGCAGATCAGACCATGATGGTCTTGTCATGATCATGGCCAATGGTCTTCTTCTAGACTTCCTCTAAATCTCCTCTGTTCTTCAATACCTGCTCTCAAAAATTAACAAATACATTAAGGCATCTCAAATACATAAAATTAAAGCTTAATAGCATGATCTAACCCACATAACACTCAAAACACAAATATCTAACCATCTAACACAATTCTAAACCTAGATATTCATGAATTAATTAATTAACAACTAAAAACATACTAAACTGCTTATTAAAACATCATGCAACTTAAAAATATTAGTAGGTACCATATATATAATTATGGTACCTCATTTAACTATCCTAGGAAAATATTCAACACCTTTAAAATCCAAAATAAGATTACTTACTATATACACACATATAGAATACCTAGTAATGCACTTATGCACCATCATCGATCAAGTGTCATTTTTATGGTAAATATGGACATGTTAATAGATTTTTTTAGTAAACAAAGGATGGTAAGCAAACCTTTAAGTAAGTGGTTCAAAAAGAAAGAGATTAACAGCCAAGGACTTAATCTCATTTGCATAGCTAAAACATATTGGTTTGCTTATTTTACAGGGTTCTGAAAGAGCAATTGCTATTTAGTAGATATGGTAGTATTATTTTCGAATATTTTATTTTTTATCTTAATGAATCTAACCTTCTTATGTCCAAAAATTTCTTAAAATATTTATATAGAATGTGGAAAAATTAGAAGTTGTTAAACCAAATGAGGATCATAAGAAGGATGAGAAGTTCCAAGGGATTCAAAATTTAAGAAGAATCATTCAAATCATTCATAGGTAATGTTTAACAGAAGGTAATTATTAGTTCATGATTTAGTAATATGTGAAATCATTCATTTATATGTTTATTTGAGACTAAATACTTTGTGTGAACGTTTAAGTTTGCATTATAAATGAGAAATTTAATATTTCTTTGGTATATTATGGAACTAGACTTAGAGATTATTAGCAAATAGGATTATTGAGTTAAAATTTATTAACACAGTAGAACAATTATGATATATTTTCACTAAACCATTGAATGATGTTATTAAAAGAGAATTAAACATGATTATATATTATTAAAGTCTCCTTTAATGTTTATAATAGTTCTTAATTGATATTCTTGTGAATTATTAAGTACTTTGATGTTTTAATTTGAGTTTAAAGGCTATTTTCCAAGTTATCTAGTCAACCAATTCACCAATATCTTAGTATGGTTGACTACTATTCTCAAAATATACCCTCCCCTACTTTATAGTGATTTTGCTAGGTATTTGGTCACCAATCTAGTAACCATTTAGACATATTGGTTAACTAGTGCTCTCTTATGGTAGACAAATTATCACTTTACCAAAGAAATTTTTTCTTTGTTTGGTCGAAGTTCTAGTGATCCACTTACTCATATCAATCAATTAATATCTTTGAATGGCCCACTAGTGCCTCCTCGACTAAGAAAAATTTTCTTCTAGTGAGTTTATCAGAAGATTGGCTTCTTGGTTGACCACAATGCCCTAATGGTCGAGCAATATAGAGCTTTAGTCAACCAATGTCCCTTTTAGTCAAGAAAATTAAGTTATAATAAGTTTGTGGTTCAACGGTTAGTGAATCTATGCATTTAGGACATACTGGTTGACCAATATATTTTATCAGTTGACTAATGCTCAGTAAGTAGCTATTGTAATGACTATTTTTTTTAGCTCCAATGGCTTAATATGGATCCCAAAACCATCAATATATGTTTTGTCAATGGCTTTTGCATCAAGAAGCTTCTAGGTGCCTTCTACACACATTTCAAAGCATTTTTCAATCATTTAATCACCATTGTCTCATATTTGTGTGAATAAACCTCTTTGGAATTATCAAGTGACAAAGTGAGGTATTTTGAGTTATATGATTTTGTCAGGGAATTATGTTATTTTACCTAGGGAGCGATCCAAGTAGGATGGAGGTTCATCTTCAACATGAGGCACGACAATAAAGGATAATTTTTACCTTGAAAGAATATTTATAGTGAAATTCCAATAAGATTCTTGGGTATGGACATAGGCAAGGGTTATTTACCAAATCACTAGGCCACTATAAATCGATTGTCATTATCTCTACCTTATCCTATTTAAATTATTGTAAGCAATTTTCCATTCTTATTTATATTAATTATTTTAATTAAGTATATTAGTTAAAAATTTTGCTCAATTTTATAAATACTCAACTCACCACCTTCTTGGGTTCCATTAAGGATTAAAAGGCACATTACCATAATTATAAATTTTTTAGAAAATTAGACATAATTGGGAATGTTTCTATCAAAATTGACCTTTTAGACAATTGTTTTGACACTCTAAATATTCATCACTTTTTTATGAGCAAGTTTATCAATTTTATTCAAATTTACTTTGATCTTTTAATTAAGTTAGGTTGATGCATGAAACTTTATATTTTGCTTTTTTGGATAATTGATTTCTTTTTTGTGATTCCAAAAAAGCGGAAAAGGATTGGTGGTATTATATTTGGCAGTAGTGATGATGTATAGGAGGAGTGACTTTTATAGATGTGGTAACTTTTGTATATATGATATTTTTATGCTTGAGTATATTACTTTTATCTATCTATATGGATAGTCATTTGAATATCTCTTTTATCTTAACATTGAATTATGCTTTATACATGAATTAAGGGGGAGCTAATCATTATTTTGATATAGACAGTTATTTATGTGCTTAATTTTATTATTGCTCTATAGTATTACAAATGTTTTGTCATCGATAAAAAGGAGACTGTTGAACTAATGAGGTTCCAATTGATATTTTTGATGATAAAAAACATAAGTACTACTATGAGTTTACTATTTTGATGAGAAGAAATATATGAACAATATATAGTTGTAAACTAAAGAAGATAGTTCGTGAAGTTGATAAATAAAAGTTAAACTTTGCAATTATTGAAAAGAAGAGCAAGTAAAAAATTCAAAAGATTAAGGCACTTCAAGTTCTTCCTATATTTTATAATGTTAGTTTAATTTGATTTAGTAACTTTGACGATTTTAAAGCATAATTATGCATAAATATTTCATATTACTTCATTATATAGGTCATTTTTCTTCATTAAGAGGCACTGAAACATTTAGCTTTAAAAGAAAAGCCTCTTAATATTTTAAAAACTCTTTAAGTGACATTTTGAAAGTTACTTTTTAATTATAATTGCATTAAATAAATCAAGTTAGAGTATTTAAAGTTGTTAAATTAATGTCTTTAGGGGGTTTGGTCAACTGATATAGGTTAATGGTTATCAATGAAAGTTAAAAATCTAACATATGGGTTTGTTGACATATTAGTTGACCAATATGGTGATCTGATCAACAATGTCCTCTAAAGGACAAATTGGTTACCTAATATGTTTAAGTGGTTAATTAATGTGCAAAATATAGTAGATCTTTTTGTATTGAATGCACATTGGTTGACTAACATAACTTAGTGGTCGACTAATGTAAGTTAAGCTTTTAACATAGTTTCTTGTTGACAAATTAGTCGATCAATGTAATGGTGTACTCGAACAATAACTCTATAGGGGACGCATTGGTCAACATTAACCAATGTCTCGATGGTTAGTAAATATGTACATTTAATGAAAATAGGTTGACGAATTTGCTACACTAATCAACTAGTGCTTTACAAATAATGGTTTTAATGGCTAGTTTTTGGCTCTAATAGCTAATAAGAGTCTTAAAATTCTATAAATATTTTTTTTCTCAGTGGTTATTGCATCAAGATGTGTTAAAATTTTTTATACACATTTCTAAGTGTTTATTAAGCATTTGAGAATCATTGCCACATATTGGTATTAGTAAGCCTCTTTGGTATTATCAAAGTGATAAAGTGAGATATCTTAAGTCTTAAAACTTTGTTGGAGTGTTTACATATTGTACTTGGGAGCATTCTAATTGGTATTAAGGTTTCCCTTCACTATGATGAAAGATTGTAACATGGTTCCTTTTGTAAAAAAAAAAAGATTATACAAAAGTTATTCTTCTCCTTAGAAGAAGAGTTAAAGTGGAATTAATAAAAGAATCTTAGAAGCACAAGTAAGCAAGATTTATTTACCAAAATATTATAAATTGGTTTGTTTTTCTCGTTCTTTACCCTTTTTATATTATTGCTTTAGTATGATATTGAATTTCATTATTTTATTTCATATTTTTATCTTTTATAAATTATTTCTATTAACATACTAAGTTAGTAATATGTTGATTAAAATTTATCAAAACATAATCTACTTCCATATTAGGTGCCATTAGGGACTAACAAAGATTATTTTCAAAATTAGAACTATTTTAAAAAGAAGGTTCCCAATAGGTCTTACATTGTCAGTTAAGGATAACAAAGATTATTTTCAAAATCAAAGCTATTTTAAAAAGGAGGATCCTAATGGTTCTCACATTTTCATTTGGGACTAATAAAGATTATTTTAAAAATTAGACTTGTTTTAAAAAGAAGGGTCCCAATAAGACTCACATTGCTAATTGGCATGCCCAAATGATAATATAAGACCTACTAAAAATATTTTTAAAAATGCTAAAGTATATTCTTTTAACATAACCCAATAGTAAGTTTTTAAGTTTTTGTCAACATGATCTACATAGAATAGTTTTTACAGAAGTACAGTTCTTTTCTAATGCTACTAAACATTAGGGTTTAAATGTCCCTTTATTTTGAAAACTCCCCTTTTACCTTATAAAACAAAAAAAAACCATTAAGTTGCGGTTAATATAAATCCTATATTAAAAAAAATAAAAGATTATGTTCAAGAATCTAAAGTCTTAAGGTTTTAGGTTGAGATACAAACATCTTTATATATATACTACTCATCATTATAAATAATAAAATTATAAATTTTAATGTAATATTCATATATGATGTATAAGATGTTCAAATTAAAGATTTTCATATAAACATTAAATATAATTGAATTGGGAAAAATGGTTATGTAAAATCTAGTAAATAAAATTAGACCAAATTAACTAGCTTAACTAAGTCAATTAGGAACCTATAAGTTTTTTAATTTGCTCACATATGAAAACCTATAATTCAAAATTGGCCAATTAATATGCAAATTCATTTCTTTATTAAAATTAAAAATTTAAAGGAGATTTCTTATTTAAATAGTCTTCTTCTTTCACAAATGTTACTATTTTAACCGAAACTTCTTCAAAATTTTATTTTTTAATTAAATAAATTGTATTGAGGAATAAACAAGTTGAAAAGCCTTACAAAATTATAACTTTAAAAGATAATATTCTTTAAAAAAATTCCAATATTGAGCAAATAAGAGATTTACTTTTGGAGTTGTTAGCAAGACTAATATCTGAAATCATAAAAACCACGCCCCCTTACATTTCTATTGACTTGTGTATTGCAGTTATTGGATATAATCATATCCTTAATCTAAGGTAACAATTTTTGAGTAGGTTGTACTTGTCTCATTCACGTTTTTTATGAGTCATGTTGTTCCTTTCCCTCTAGATCGTGTAGGCACAATAATTGAATGTAGTCTTAAGCACAATTTAATCATTATCCAACCTTTTAATCCACTTTACAACCTACTGTATCATATGCTCCCATGTTCTTATATTGCAATGAAGTTTCATTGGATATTATAAATTAAAATAGATGGATTGTCAACAAGGACATTCAAAGTATAGATGTTGTTTTGTTTCATCTTGAATTTTGCATAGCACATATAGAGGATTAGGAGGCTTTATTGTATCCTTGTTCTAAAGTTTGTTTTTGATAGCAAGTCAAGAGGTTAAAGCTACCTTAGGTACTAAGGCTTTGGACCAGATGAGGTCATACTAGAGGATTTTAGGGGGGTGTGGTCTAAAAAAATCCATATCGGATCTAGTAGAGAAACTCATAGATTTTTCTATCATCTTGATGGCTGTATCTTCCTCTACAATATTAGGCCTATAGTTAGGTAAGTTTTTTGCAGTAAGAGACAAAACCTTTACTTGCAATCTAGGAATCTCCAGAGATTATTTTATTCAGTTTATTGTTTAGACGAAATCTTCCTTTGAGAGGGTCGAGATCTTCCAGCAGGTGTAGAGGGCTATTGTGATTCCAATTATCACACCATAATCAAGTTTTATTTCCATTTCTAACACTTTTTTTAATGAGAGAATAGATAGAACTTCTTAATCTCAATATGTCGATGAGAGACCGTGGCTATTTTTTTACTCTAAAGTTTCGAAAGCAACATTATGAAAAGTTATGTGAATTCATCTATTTTACTTCAAATAGCTTCTTTATCTATACATAATTTCCATATCTTCTTTGCAATCAGTAGTTATTTTTGAGTTTGAGGGATGTGATACCCAATCCTCCTTCTTACTTAGTGGTGTGGACTTTATTCTATTTTAGTTTGGCTCTATGGAAGTTGCTTGGATTTCTAGTCTACATAATCTCTTTATAATCCTCTCCAGTTCTTGGATAACTCCTTTAAGTAACAATAGGTAGGAGTACCCTCATTTTTAGAGATTAAGAATAATTGATTTTATTATTTGGATCTTTCCAACTAAAGAGAGATTCTTGTTTTGCCAAGAATTAATTCTCTTCTTAACCATTTCAATCAAGTGTTGGTAGTCCATAACTTTTGTTTTCCTTGTAAAAAAATGGTCACCCAAGGTATATAAAAGGTAGATCTTTATTTTTGAAAGGTAAGTAACTAATTCGTTCAAAAGGTGGAAAATTACAAAGTGATTTAAATTACAACTTTTATGGTTGGATTTTGTACAAAAATCCAACTAACTACAAGGCAGCAAATTCATGGCAGTAGCAATTTCTATATCCTATATTCTTAAATTCATCCTAATTTTAGTATATCCTATATTCTTGATTAGGAGTAGCCATAATTGCCACCCCTAGTTTGAGGCAAAACTCAATCCAATTGTATTTCTTGTAATCTTCTAATTTTTAAAAGATCTTTATGTTTTCATCCTCCAAATGTGATGCACCAATATAGTAAAACCATCCTTGAAAAATTTTTGATCTTCTCTTCTTGTCCAACTTAGTTTGTTTACCCATTTCAAATAACTCATATACTAAAGATGCTAAGAAATGTTCTCCATAATTATCTTGTGTGATAACAATTGAGGAAAATACGATCTAATGTTTTAGTCACCCTAGAGCATTAAGGACAAGAAGTACCCTAGAGCATTAAGGACAAGAAGTATTTCGAATATGGAATTTGATTATGTCCTTGGTTCCCAGTTTTTGCAATGCTACTAACTATAAGATGAATGAGTGATCTTAAGATATTCAGATCCCCATATCAACTTATGGAAAGGAAATTTTATGAGTGGACCTAACAACAAATGTTTACAAGATTGAGCATTGAATTTATGTGAATTGTGTAACTCTTATTTCATTCTTTTGCACTTGATTTGGAGCATATATTGGTATATTCTCTATAATTAATCTAGTTCCCTTGCATATATGAAAAGGCCAATACCAATTGTTATTCCAAATTAACATCTGCAGCTTGTTATCTTTAGGGATTGATACTCTCAAAGCTGAAAAGTGTTAAGTGTCATATAAAGACCTTAAATAATGCCAATTATCAAACTAAAATTATGTTCTCTTCCCATCTCGAGTCTAATGCTTGATATGATAGTGCCTAAAGTACCTGGTATGTAAAATCTATTGGAAAGCATAAGATTGAGTAATGTTTTGAGAAATAGACCAAATGATTCTTTATTTGACATGAAACATACGAACCTATTTCACCCAAAGGCTTTCTTTATTCCAAAAAATTCTCTATAGCCTTTCAGCAAACTATAGCTTGTTCATCTTTTTAACTAAATTGGTCCCCAATCCAACATAATCCTTAGGAAGACATATTAAACTTTTGATTTTGTATATCCTACACCATTAGAACTCTGTTAATGCCAGGTGAAATCTCATATGCTTCTGTATAACCAACAAATGTTTAGATTATTGATAATGGAAATGATTAGCTACAATTTACATTTATATGATAAAAATCTTTCTAGTGAGTGACTTTTTTATAAACTTTATCAATGAGAGATTTACATTTAACTTCCTTAAGTTTCCTTGTAAAAATTGGCACTCTCATATAAGTGAAAGGCAATTAGTGTATGGTAAGTCTAGTATCCATGTTCATAATTATTGAATCTTCTCTATTTTGCCTAAAAAGGTAAGTAGAAATCTTTCTTGGATTAAATTTTAGCCCAAATACTTCTTGAAATCTCTATATGGATGTTAAGAGTACACAAATTAAAGTAAAGTAATTAGCACTTAGCATGAGTAAATAATTTATAAATGAGAGTTGTGTGATATTAAGACCACTACATCGATAATGAAATACAAATTTCATATTTTTAGTTATAAAAAGTTGAGTAATTCTTTGGAGGATTTCCATAATAATGGTAAAGAGGTAGGGAGACAGTGGATCTCCCTATCTTATTCCCCTAGCAACTTTGTAGAGTTTAGTAGACTCTCCATCAACACTAAAAAAGATACTAATGTTTTGCAAGAGTGGATCCACTTAAAGAACTCAGTAGGATATCCAAAAGTATGGAGTGAATTGATGATGAAGTTCCATTCCACAGTGTCATATGCTTTAATAAAGTCAATTTTTGGAACACAACTCCTAGCATGTTCCTTAGAATTGTAGTTTTTGAACAATTCTTATGCTAACATTATGTTATCACCCATGCTTCTACCTAGTACATAAGCACCTTGACTTGGATTTATTAATTCTAGTAAGGTAACCTTTAACCTTTTAGCTAAGATTTTAGAAATGATCTTGTACATGACATTACGACATGTTACTGATCTACAATCATTCAAGAAATTAGGATTAGAGGACTTAGGCATCAATACTAGATAAGTCTTATTCATCTCAGTGAGCAACGTGCCACTTCTGAAGAATTAATACACTACTTTTACAGCTAGTGCTTGCAAGACATTCCATTCTTCTTCAAAAAACTTGCCATCAAAGCCATTTAGGTCTAGAGACTTGTTTGGATAAAAGGAAAATATGACTTCTCTAATCTCCTCATTTGTGACTTTTTAGAGTCATATAAACTACTGATTCTACTTTATGGAACGTAACATTCTATTAAGTAGATTATCGGGAAAGCAAGCAGTATATATAGACACTTCATCAATTTTTGAGAAATGTCTTCTAACTATCTCTTCAACTCCTCTTGGTCATACACCATTTTATGATTCTTATCCTCTAGAAATACTATTTTGTTCCTTTTCCTTGTACCTTAGATCATACTAAAGAAATATTTTGTATTCCTATCTCCTTGTTGTATTCATTTAATCCTTGATTTCTGCTTCAATTGAGATTAGTAGTCGTCACGAGTCTGTAGATACTTGCTCAAATATGTCTTCTCTTTATTAATAAGTGACGAGTTTATAGGATTAACAACCAACTACTTCTGATTTAATGAAAGATCCTCCATAGCCTGTAATTTAATGAGTTTCAAAGGATCAATGTTGTACTTAAAGATAATTTGTTTTTATAGATTTCAAGACTTAGAGAATTGAAATGCATTAGAACCCTAAAATTACTTTCCGACAGTAGTTACAATAATTAAATCAAGTTGAGAGTTCTTTAGTAGGGAGTTAAAAAAACTCTAAATGGTGATTTTCTTTTTTTTTTGGCTACTATTAATATACACCTTGACATGTATATGATCAAAAAATAACGGTTCTTTAAAAACAACATAACTTTTAGTTATTTTACCAAGCCATCTATTATTAACTAAAGATATGTCTAGCTTTCTCTACACAATTATATTCCCCTTTTGGTGTACTCCAATAGAATACAGTCCCCTAAAATTTAAGATCCTCATGTCACAGTTAAAAGGTTAATGTTATTAGCTCTTTGGTATCTGTAAATGTTATGCCTCTTCCTCTTATATCTTTCAATGGAGATAGTAAGCAGTTGAAGTCACCAACCACTAGCCACCATCCATGGATTTATGGTGTTTGAGTTAATTTATTGCAATTCCTTCCATAGGCTGACCCTCTAAATTTTCTAATTAGTTACATAAATTACAATAATTGCTATTGGGATATTAGTTGCTTTGAGAACTAGTTCACAATGAATCAATTTATCAGTACAAAACTACTTTGTAAAAGATGAGTAATTAAGCCATATTTATAGCAAATATAACTCTTCCATTAAGGCATTTCGAGTGATTGCTTAATGCCAGCCACTTTGCTAAGATAAACTTCATCCCTTTTTGAAACACTTTCTCTTTTATTTCGGTTTCCACAAAACTAACAAAATACAGTTGTCTATCTCCTAGATAATCCTTTAGTCATGCTAATAGTTTATTGGGACAATTAAGTTCCCTTACAGTCCACATCGTGTAAACCATTAGGAATGTGTAGACTTGATCCTCCTCCTAGATTTTTGATTACTAGATCCTGTTTCATGCCATTCATTTAACAGCTTCTTAGTTCTACTTATCCCTTTAATATTTACATGTATTTCCTCATTACTAGATGGTGCAGTGTTTTAATTATTGATTTCTTCTTCTTATACTTGTTTTGCTTTATATCCTTATTTGTCAGCTCTATTGGTTGTTGAATATTATCCTTATTTTCTTCTCAACCCAAATTCTCATATTCACAATGAGGCTTTTTAGTGTTGATCTCAAATGGTACTTTACGCAAATTTTGAGTTTCTGCATTTACACCCAATTCATCAACTTGCTTGGAAGTTCAAGTTATGCCTGAATTTTCTTTTCTTTCCCTTCCTTTATCTTTTTTGTTATCCTTGAGGATCCACATCGATTGTATCTTTCATGTAAAGTTTCTAAGGATAAGTTAAGTGAATTATATATTTAACTAGTTCTTTACTAATGTTATACTTAATGATTGGAATATTTTTAGGCATTATTTTCTTATTTTCCACTTCAATGCAAACTCTAACATAACCCACCCTTATAATATAAGCAATATTTTCATCTATGGCTAGAGGAGTGCCTATGTAACTAGATAAATAACTCAAACCTTTAGAAGATCAGTATTTAACAGGAATTTTGTGCAAATTGAACAAAAAGGTCAATCCTTTCCACATCCCACATAGGATTTATAGTTTGGACTTTCCCAGTTAGTCTATAAGGATTAGACACCCATATTCTCAGACCATATAGTTCGGTTACATGAAAAGAACCAAAACCAAAAGAGGCCACCCTCACAACTATTATATTCTACATTATAATTCCATTGTCATAATCAAAAGAAATCTATTATTTTATCCATTAATATGGAAATATTTCGTACATGAAGCAATAATCTAATAGATACATAAATCTTGTTTATTATATACTTGTTTATTATATGTAAATCTTATATAGGTCTAAATATCAATAGAAATGGATCTTGTGTTTTGGAATCCAAGAATAAGAATTTTTTTATCTCGATTTTGTGTAGCTCAAATCCCATTTCCCATTTTCTCAAAAAATTAGCTTACCTTATAAATGCCAAGGTCCTATGTCCATCACTTTGCTTACCATTTCTTCAGTTAAAATTGAAAAAATGAAGAGGTCATCTTCAGCTATTAAGGTGGTTAGAAGTCCCCATTTTTTCCAGTTCATCAGCCTATTTTTAGACACTTGGGTAAGCCATTCTCTTTTCCAAAAAGTAGCCAAATAAGAATGATTTCTATTTAGTAACTCCTTTTTGTAACACCTCTATAGAAGGGGATATAGGTCCTTTAATTCTAGCAATAAAATAAAGCTTACCAAAGGAGTCAGGGCCCCCCCACCACTCAACTCCAGGTTTGCCTTCCTAAGTTCTAAAGTGAAGTATGAATTTGCTTAGAGGTTGGAAGAGGAGGAAACTCCTCACTCTACAAAGGTTGGTTTAGGGTAGAGTTAGAAGATTTGGGTGACATTTTACCATTAATGGTAAACTGCCAGGACCCGAGAGTGATTGCAAAAAGGGGGGTTAGCAAATAAGGCAAAGAACTCGTTTCAAATTTGATGGTTCGAAGAGTAAGCAGGGATCTTCAAAGAGTAATTAGGAAGACAGTGAGGAGGAGAACACTGGAACAAAACATAAAGGTGAATTAGCAACCAAGAAGAATCACAAAATGAAGAAGCTCCCATGATCCAATTTAAAAAGAATGAGGAGAGCATTCATCTTGACAATTTAATCTAATTCACTAGTGAAAGATAGATCTCATCTTTGAATTCTAGATACTTGTACTAAAGTATTAACATCAAGGATTACAGCTGAAGCTATTAGCTTACTTTTTTCCAAGTTAATGTTTAGGCATGAAATAATTGAAATATCTTGTAAAGAAGAGATGATTGTTGAGAGACAGTTGGGATTATTACCATAAAATAAAAGCAAATCATTTGCAAATATTAAGGAGAAAAGACCAAATTCTTTGCATTTATTCTGGTATGTAAAATTTCCTATGCTATTGATATGTTTCTATAGGATTTGAAAAATAAAAATAATTATGGGGACAAAGGGCCCCCTATCTAATTCCTCTTGCACCATGGAAAATTTGGTTGGTTCTCCATTAATCAAGGAAACGAATGAAGTAGTTGCTATGCAAGCTTCAATCTGAGAGGTGAATTGCATAGGAGAGATAAATACTTGTAGAGAATTGAGGATGAACTATCATTCAAGTGTATCAAATGCTTTGTATATATCTGTTTTGAGAGAGTAGCTCTTGATTGAAGGGTTAGTAGTATGGTCTCTAAACAATTCCTGTACTAGAAGGAGATTGTCTCCTATATTTGCTCTACTAATGAAGTCTCCTTGGTATAGATTAATCAATAAGATTAAAGCCTATTTAATCCTTATTGCAAGAATTTCCCCCAATGATTTTATATTTTGTGTTACAATAGGAAATGGGTTAAAAATCTCGTAAAGTGTTGGGAGAATACTTATTAGGAATGAGGTATAGGAATTTTCTTTTAGTTCTTTTAACATTTTGCTATTTCTAAAAAAATCTTGCACACAGTCAATTACTCCACCACCAATTAAATCATAATTTTGCTAGAAAAAGGCTGCATTAAAACCATGTGCCCATGATGCCTAGCCAAGTTTTAAACTGAATAGTGCATTTTTTACCTCTTCAACTATAATTTCTTTAGTCAACATTACAAATGTTTGCTGATCAATATAAGAATTAATGTACTTTTTTAATACAATTTGGTTCTATTGAATGTTACCTTGGTCATCTCTAAGTACATTGATTCTATTTTTTTTTTATAGACTAAAATGGTGTTGAAATAGAAACTTGTATATTTATACCCCCCCCCCCCCTTTATCTAGGAAATTCTTTCCTTTTTCCTTAGATAGGAGTTGTATGCCTTTTGAGCTTGTGTGTATTGATGCAAAGCGTGCTGCTTTTTTTCTCTTAGCATCATATCTGATGGATTTTTATAAAGGTCCCCCTAATAGGTTCTTACTAAAGTTTTGGTTGTGTCTATTTGTGCTTGTAAATCTAGGATTCTTCTTTCTAGTATCTTAAGTTCATTCTTCAAGATTTTGAGTTTAGAGATCAGTTAGGATTGGAGTGTTTATGGTTTTCCTCACCAGTTCTTAGAATCCTTCAACCTGAAAAATAAAGTTGTAAAATCTAAATGGTGCTTTCATAGGTTAGAGTGTGTTAAGACCTTTGACTTATATTGTAGCATAATCTGAGCATAACGGACTACCAAATTCTATAAGACTTGAGGCAAAATTGAGTAACCATTCCTTGTTAACTAAAGCACTATTAATTTTTTTCTTCATAAAGTATAGCCCTAATTGCTTATTTGTTCATATGAAATGAAAACTTATGGAGCTCAAGTCAGTTACTTCCATATTATTGATAAAGGAGCTGAGTTTTGTCCCTAAGGATTTTTACTAATTCTCTAACCCTTTACTTTATTAACATTTGGTATGCAATAAAGATCTCTTATCAGTAACCAAAGGTCTTGGATTTCTTATCCTACACATTCCAAGTCTTTTGAGAGAGACCTTCTCATGGAACCAAAGTTAGATGCCTATATAATGGAAATCTAGAAGTCTCCAGGGATTAAATGAGATTGACATTTGAGATGAATCACCTTATTTGAGGCAAAAAAAATTATGAAACACTATCACCATTTTCCCATTATAATGATATGGGTGGTTTGAGATTAAATTTCATTTACTACCCAAAAATCATAGCTCCTCATTAGCTATCTAGCTTTTATTTTTCTCTCTAATAAACCAAATAAGATAGGCTTTTCTCTAAGATGATATCTTTCATAACCTACAATTTTTTAGGGTTTTTTAGTCCCCTAATCTTATAAACAACAGAGATATGATATATCTTTAAAAGAATGCCCCCTTCTTTCTTCTTTCTACAGGATTTTCTCCAAATTATAGTGTTATTATGAACGTCTTTGTTAATAGGTTAGGATATCTCTAAACGTGGAGCTATTGTGTCCAGTATCTTAGAAGGAGTTGAGTTAAGATTCTCCTTTAGAGAGGAAATGAAATCTTCTTGAATTAGAGTCACAGTTGAGGGCTTTCTCAAAGTCTTTTCACTAGGGTTAAGATCTCGGGGTTATACTCCATTTAACCAACTTAGCTGTTGGGCCTTATATTGTGAGGGTGCTAATTTATAGCAATTAAGGACTTTTTTAGAGGGAATTTGAGGAATTTTAGCTGAAATTTTTATTTAGTGCCTGATCTCATCCAAGTCTCCCATTAATCCATTGTACATTCTATTAGAGAAGTGCTCCAAAGGCAATCACCTTTAGCACTTATTGTACAAATATTTATGAATAATAAAAAGGCATTTTCTTTAATTTAATGTTCATGTTCTTTATGAATTGATAGTGATCTTAAATTGAATTAATAAATATACCTTTATTGTGGTGAATAAAGGTATATTGAGTGATCTTTATTCAATATACTCAGAAGTCTCCTTGTATTTATAGTGGTGAATCTAAGGATATACCTTTTGACTACTCAGAAAGGTATGGCTAGGATGGTGAATAAATATTGTTTATTCACCACTATAAACAATATACTCAGAAATCTTTATTCAATTGAGTTTTGTAAACTTTATTGAGTGATCTTTAATTCAATTAATATACTCAGAAATCTTTGGCTAGAGTGGAAATTTCATGAAGATAGTCTTCTGTGATATATCCAATTGAGTAATGAGCCTTGAGGATAAGAACTAACATCATTTAGGCTAGATGTGACATAGTCAGCTTAGTGGGAGTTGACACTTTAACCGTACTCTGAACCAAGTGGGATATAGAATAGTGAAAGGACAAATCGTATGGGAACCTTGTCTATATTTCATAGGCAAACCACTAACTTTCCAGTCAATTAGGGGTTATGATGTGTTGCTAGATACCACTCATGACTCACTTGAATTAAGGCCAATATAACCAAAACCCAAAGGGACACATGCATTAGAGTTGTGAAGAATGAGTAAAATGGTTTTAGATGGGGATCTAGGATATGAGAGTTGCATGACTAAGCTACAAAAGTGTAGTCATATGACACATGTGAATCTTGTTTATTAGGTAACATTACAAAATTACCCTTTAATAAGCAAGGTGACAAAATTACCCTTTAATAAGCAAGATGAAAAATTACCCTTTAAAGAAGGCCTGCATGTTTTCATGCTAAATTAAGTGGGATTAAAGGCCACTTAATTCCCACTAACTCTCCATTAATGTTGAGGTTAGAGGGAGGCCAAAAGGTGTCAAAGACACTCCAATTTTGTACAAAAGTTGTAAGAAAACAAAGTTTCTTTTATGAATTTTCACCATCATCTAAAATACTCTCTCAAAGAACATACCACAAAGCTAGCAATTTTGGTGTGTCCTGGCCATTCTTCCTAAGAGGTTTTAGGCTTTGCTCTTCATGTGGATATCATTAAAGACATCCTCCTTCAATCATTGTGGTTTATAATAACCCAAAGAGGTAAAGACAACAAAGAACAAAAATGATCGTAAGGTACATATCTTGTAACATCCCATTCCTATATTAAGGGTTAGAACCTTAAATTTTTGTAAATGACAAATAGCAATGAGAGATTAGAAAATTCCATTTCAACTCACGCATAATGTTAGCGTATACACATATGAATTTGAATTTTTCACACATTGCAATGATTGTTCATGCACTCATTTTCCATTTTTCTTTAAAAAATTGCATTTCATACTCATACATAATCTTAGCATATACACATATGAATTTGAATTTTTCACACATTACAATGATTGTTCATGCACTCATTGACATTTTCTAGGTATAAATGATTTTTTTAATGTGATTATGATATGGATAGTGAATATTTTGCCTTAAAAATTGATCAGGTGAATTAAATTATTAGTTTAGAATTTTTGGTGAAATTTGAGAATTTTCTGAGATTTTGGGTATTTATGGACTAGAAAAAATGACAAGTGGCAAGACAATTGATAAATTGTAGTAGAATTAAGTGTCAAATGGTTATAGAAATCTTGATAAGTGACATTAGGATTTATTGATAAGTGTCATTGAAAATTTAGAAGACAACTGGAGTAGAAATTGGAGATATATAAACTAGTTATTAAAAAAGGGTCCAAATGGGACCATAGGGAGGTGACAAGTGTCACTACCACTCACCACTCATCCCACACAATTCTTCCATGACAAATACCATTTTAATTGTTTTGTCTCTTTCTTTCTTCTTCTCTTCATAATCTTCTCCATCTTCTTTATTCTTCTTCTTCACCATTCAAGATACCCATCTTGCCTTCATCAATGTAAACCTTGTTCTCACCTTTCATTTGCTATTGTCTTCTCCATATTTGTCACTAAGGACCCAACCCTACAACCTTTGGAATGATGATAATCATATGAAGTTGTGAAGCTAGGGTTAAGTGTGGTTTGAAGACATTGAAGCTAAACAAGTAAGTGTAAAGCATTATTTTGATGATTTGTTGAATGAAAGATGTTTTGTTGATAGTTAGAAGTTAAATGATCATGAAATGTTAAGGTAAGTATTCTGAAATGTAAATGAGTAACTTAGATATGTTCTTGTCTTGCTGTTACATATATGATGATTGATAATTCATAAGATGTTGTAGTGATGATTTAGAGATAGAAAGATCATCAAAATGATGTAGAAATTGTGTAGAAATTTTAAGAAGAGATGATATGCTCATGGTCTATTTTTAATACTTAATCACATCAATTTTTGGGAAATTGTTGGATGAATTAGAATGATCTTGAGGTTAAAGAAAGGGAACAAAGTGGTACCTTGAAATGAGATGAATTAAGGTGATAGTTAGGAATGAAATGAAGGTGAAAAATGAAGTGGAACATGTGTAGAAAATCGATGATGAATGGGCATATGAATATGTTCTATTTTTGGTGTTAATGATTAATCATAGATTTTGATTTGTGTGTGGATGATATTAATCTGAAATGGAGTTAGGAATGAAGGGCAAATGATGGGAATTTAAGTTAGAAATGATAGGCTAAGCATATGAGGTGTTGGATGTAATTTGGAATAGTTGAAGGAGTCGAAAAATTGAAGTAAATGGCTGGGAATGGGTTAAACATGAATATGCCTCTTAGATGTCCATTGGGGGCACTTCAGGTCTGCTAAGCAGACATTCTCTTGAATTCCAATGTTCTAGCTCTGCTCATGTTTGTTTGGAGGGACATTAATCCATTGGGTAGACATTCTTTAGACACCTACATAAATTTGCAATTTCGACCCTTTAGATGGCAAAATCACTCTTTGAAGTCTTCACAAAAATTGGACAACTTGAAGTCCTCTTCAAAAGCCTACTTGAATGACTTTAATCTGATATCCAAAATGAAATTTATGTTATTTGTCTCAAAATCATATATATAAGTTATTGACTTATCAATGCTTTCCTATGATGCATTTAAGCTTGAAACGTAATTAGTTTGATGAGGAAATAAGAAATCAAAATAGTGATACGCTTAAGGTAATGGTTGAGAATATAACTTAAGAATGGATTGATAGACATCAAGTATTCAACTCTAGAAAATTGGAAATGTTATAGAAATGAAAGAGATCTTATATGGCAAATATCATTTTAAAAAGTTAAGAAATTTTTATTAAGTAAAGGTGAATAAGAAATTGAATATTATGTGATCATATAATACTAGAAAAATGATTGGGAAGCATGCATGTGATAGATATATGATTGATGATATTAGAATAACTAAGCTCTTTAAGCTATGAACTTTAGAGTAAGCTTGACACACATAAATGATGTTGTCAATGATCAAGTGATGTGATTAAAGAAAAACATACCCTATATAGTCAAATTGAATATGCATTATACATTACATATACATATGTGTATAATTGAATGTATTTGTGAATATGCAATTAATAATGTGTGTGTGATATATGTATTGCATGATGTTGATATATAGGATAGAACATCAACATCGAGACATTTCAAGATTATAGAAGCAAATGCTAATCTAGAGCATATTGTGAGTAACCTAAAATGGTCTTACATTGAATCATTGTTTGTTTAATTCTGTATTTAATTATTATGTGATGTGAATGTACTGATTCCTGGCATTGAAGGTCCGAGGCATTTGATGCATTTAAAACATATTAGAAGTGCTTATTAAATGTGAATTTGACTAAATAAGTGTTTCTCAACTTAATTGTTGAATGTTAAACCAAAGGTCCAATGATAAATGTGAACTTGAATATGAATGTGAATGATTGAGCACTAGAGATTGATTGAATACATATGATGCATTTCACTACATGAATTCAAGATAATATAAAGGTAGTTGTGATCGGAGTCACCAGTGAAAAAGAGCTTAAAGCTCAGAATGTTGTAAGAGCCTCTGACTCACTACATATAATGAGCCCTGTATCTCCAACTTGACAGTTGTTAATAAGCCCGGTATCCACAATGGATATGGCAGTGAAACAAGCAATCAGTCACAACAATGTAATAATTGAATGTGAGTCTCATGAACATTATATAGACATTTGATTTGTATGTTTTGAATGATTAAAGTGTATTGTTGAATTGTGTTAAATGAGAAATGTGAAAATTATGAATAAAGAGTTTTGTGATGCCACAAGATGATAAATGAAATGATATGAATTATATGATTTTATTGAATTGTTGTGATATATGATATGAGTGAACCATCAAGGATGGTTAACTCACTAAGTTTACAAAACCCACCAAAATTATGATGTTGACTTTCAGGCTTAGAGGAGATCTCCAATTAAACAAATTGGAGTCTAGCCACTCTAATCGAATAAGAGATAGAGGTTGGGATCAGTTACATCTGCACAAGTTTTCAGTGATTTTTGTATATATTTGAATTGTATTCCGCATATATTTTATAGTTTTTATGTGAATTGTAAAGTGTAGTGACATTTTTATTGTGTGTATTTATAAATGTAACGAGCCAAAGCGAGCCTCAGTTGCATTAAAAATGTGTTGTTACGTGAATTGGATTTAATGTGAAATTGTAATGACATTTTTTATGGGTGAAATTTCTTTTATTGAGTTTAACTTACTGTCCTGTCGTGCCATCCTCGAGGAGCATATTCTTGAATACTATCAGTGTGTTCGGATAAATGCCCGATGAGAGTGGTGTGCTACACATCTTAAGTTCATGTTTTGTTTTACTACATCTAATGGAACATGTTTGATTTTGTATTTTGAGTTTCATTTTATTTTTCGTTGTGTATTCTGATAGTTGATGCATGTGATGCACCATCCAAACCTAACACATTCCTATTTTAAATCTCTTCATAGTTGGTTTCTGTAGGTTTGCATTCGCTTATAGGGATATGTAAGTTAAATTATATGATCTCTAACTTCCATTATATGATCTCTAACTTCCCTTCAATTGTGAACTCCTTGATAATTATAGAAAAGGGGAGATTAATATCCTCTGTGACTTGAATGCAAAGGTGGGCATCGCTAATTTTTCTATACTTGTAGTTTGAGAGTCGAGGGTGATGTCTAATAGAACTAGCAAGGAAGCTTATATATTTAACAGTTTAATTTTCAAGTGGTAGGTTGTGAAAGTTTATCTATATTAGGAAAGTGTCTATCTTTTCTTTATCAAGCCTCATACTAGGAATCCATTATTGCAGGAAAATGGGTTTTCTTGTCATATGATAGGGCCTTTGCTATAAGATCTTATTAAGATTAGATGATTTATGATACTTAAATATGAAGTAGTTGTCTTTAGTAAGAAGGGTTTCTCCAATCCAGCTTTTCTCCATTTGGGATGTTCCCAAACTTATGGGAATGAAAATCTCTTATCTAAGAAAAATCTAACAAAAGAAGATGACCAAGTTGAAGCTCCATCTTGAAGAAGATGTAAAGGAGGGGAGACAATACCATTATTAGATGTAGATTATCTATACTAGGAAAGTTTCTATCTTTTCTTTATCAAGCCTCATTCCAGGAATCCATTATTGCAGGAAAATGGGTTTTCCTGTTCTGTGTTAGGGCCTTTGCTCTAAGATCTTATTAAGATTAGATTATTTATGATACCTAAATATGAAGCAATTGTCTTTAGTAAGAAGCGTTTTACCAATCCAGCCTTTCTCTATTTGGAATTTTCCTAAGCTTGTGGGAATGACCATCTCTTATCTAGGAAAAAATCTAACAAAAGAAGTTAACTAAGGTGAAGCTCCATCTTGAAGAAGATGTAAAGGACGGGAGACAATATCATTCTCAAATGTAGATTTAGGAAGAATTTTATGGTGTATGCTCTCCTATCAAGATCTGGGGTTATTAATTTTGCTTCAGTATTTCATAGAAAGGGAAGATAGAGCTGAGGTTGGTGGGGTGGTTGGGTTGGTCAGGGAAGGGTTATGCTAAGCAATGAAGGGAAAATGAATGAAGGGTTAAGGAGGAAATTACTTAGAGGATTATTGCACGAAGTCTAAGCTATGGTTCCGGTTTTCCATACAGGGCAAAAAAGTTGAAGTGAGTGGGAAAAGTTAGAAAATAGTTACTATAAATGGTAATGTTTTTTTAAGGAATAAAGGAAAAGCCACAAATACCCCTAGTGGAAGAGAGCACTATTAAGACCAAATGCGAGTGGAGCTTGAAGATTGTGAAAAATTGTTGTAGTTTAGAAGAATGCTCAGGGAGGAAGGTGGGATGTGAAGCTAATAGTGTTTAAAAAGGAGAAGGGTATAGTTAAAGAAGAAGAAGATGGTCCCAAGGAGAAGATTCGCCATTATTTACTTTGACTTAAGGTTTGTGCATGAATATGGGATTTTACGACATGTTTACCATAATGATATCCACCTCAAAAGTTTGTTTCATTTATAGGTTTTACTTATTTTGTATTTTATCATAATTTAGGTCATCTAAATTCTAACTGTTTTTATCAAAGAGTAAAGACAAGGTGAGCTTTTTCCTCTTATTATTTTTTTATTTCCCCATTTCTAAATCTTTTCTTTATCTTGTGTCGATAAACTACGCTTTTTATAATAGTCTTCCATAATGGTGAATTTTTCTTTCTATTTTTAATATGATTTTGAATTTTGAATGAATTTAGTTTGTAGTCTATATGGGATATACTTTCTGCTTATCTGTTATAGTATTTGTGTTATTTATGTGGGTTCTAATCTTTGTCTAGTATTACTAACTATTTTTAAGTTTAACCACTTTATTTTTATCTTTGTATTGGATTTCATCATCAATAAACCTTATAATTGTAAAAGAAAAGGCTTATAAATCATTACTCATTTCACTATTACAATAGTAAGTAATACAATAATTGTAACATCACCACACAAATCACACCTCATATTTAAATGAAGTTATTGATCTTTACCTAAATTAAAGGTTTAGTGGCTAAAGGATGTGGGATGCTATTTTCCTTATTGGGTATAGTAAAAAGTGAAATTTGAACCTTAATTTTGTACCAAATTTTAATTTTAAAATCAAAATTTTGAGATTTTTCAAAAAGAACTCCAATGTTTTAAATTAAAGTTAAACTTTAAACTAATATAACTCTAATTTCTTATATATCTATATGAAAATTTTATTACCTTTATAGGCTCCTATTACTAATTGGGATGTCTAATTGGAAAAGGGCCCCACAAAACTATTGTCCTTAGATACCTGTCACTTCTCTTCTTTTTATCTTCCATTTTGTGTGATTTAATCTGACTATTTCATTGAAGGTATCAAAGTTTTTGCTTAATTCTTATTCACTTTAATTCTTTATTGATGATATCAATATCAAAGCTTCCAACAAGAATAGTTACTGATAAAAAAGTTATAACCTTTATTATGTAGAAGGGAAGACCAATCAAATTCAATATATCATTTGAATATTTGATTGGGTACATTTTAAAAATAGATATAAAAGGAGAGGCAGATTAAATACATCAAATACACCTAGTATTAAAAACCATATTTTCTTTATGGACTAGCTATCTCTAAGTACTTATAAAATTCGTCCTTCTCAATCTATTATAAATTTTTATAGCCTCTTTGTGACACCCTTCATAGAAATAACATGAAATCATTGCATTCCAATAAAAAGCCCCTTTAAAGCATTTCTTTAAGCACCTTTCATAAAATCATAACACACTCATACTCACAATACTAATATCCTTGAAAATATCATTACCGTAACCATTTATAGTGATACATTTTTTTACTTCTCCATTTAATCATATGCATAACCTTTTTTTTTAAAATATAAAAGTTTAACAAAGTTGTCGTGTAAGAAGCGAAGTGCAACTATCATATGATTCATTATAGTTTTATGGTCAATTTCTTTAAGGTCTTGTATCTGATTAATGAAAAAACCATGCCATAAAGTTATGTTGTTTTTGCCTCCAACTTAGTATATAGCTTTTTCTTTGGCTTCTTAACTCCAAACTACTTGATTGAAGGTTTGATACCTTATTGAATGGATCACCATAAAAAAGCAGTATGTTCCCCTTATCCTACATCATTCTGAACTTGTAAATAACCATATGAAAAGTTAAGGACTTGAAGAGATTAAAGAGTATTTATTTGAGTAGAAAAAGTCCTAAAGATCTTATTTCCTTAAAACTCTAAAACCTACAAGATATTTACATTTCTAAGGCTTTATAAGGATCACACTAGTAGGCCTATATTTTATATGTTATCTAAGGGTAAAATGTTTGATGTTTGGCACATTTATAATATATTTAATATAGATTTTATAATGATTTCTTTAGTTTAGTTAATTTTCTTATAGGTGATGACTTTGAGGAGTAAACAAGGAATCTAGTGCAACTTTATCTATAGTTTTCTAATTAAAGAGAATTTAGAGTCATCTGGAAGATAAGAGGATGGATTGCAATTTTGTAAAGCATGGGAAGTCAATTCAAACTTAAAGATGTCAAAAGTGGGAAGTTAGTGGAATAAGGCATAATATACACTAATATTAATAGGCTCTTATATTTTTTAAAGATCTGAGAAACTGAGAATTAGGATAAGATTGGTGTTAGAGTTGATCTTAGATTGCCACTAGACTCATCTTAATTTTATAAAAAGTGAAATAGTATAAAACTAGTATTAGTTACAATTTTGTATCAGGTGTTAATTATATATGACGTTGCAATCGGTTAAAGTTCTAGAACAAGATTGACATTGCTATTAATGCTAGTCCAGTGCTAGTTCCCAAACATAAATTACAAAGACATATGATTTTTGAAGTTTAAGTAATCTGAAAATTTAATTTTGCAACTCTAACTATAAATATTTTTATTAGTTTTACTTAGTTTTTCTTTTAGCGAACCTTTAAGATCCACTAGTTTAGTTTTTTTAATAATTTTCTTCTTGCTTAGCATTGGAGGAGGAATATTTGGAGTAAGGATAGCATGAGCTAGTGATATCTTCTATACTTGTTATCTTTTACTTGTTTCTTTTATGTTAAGAATCATTTTTAATGTTTCGCTTTCGCTATTTTAATGACTAGAAATGCTAATGTTTGCTTAATTGATCTTTGTTTCATTAGTTTTATTAGTTCATTAGTTTAATTATCTTCTATTAAAATCTAGTTTTATTTAGTTTTCTTGTTTACCTAATATTAGCAATTATAATGACATGTTTCCTTATGGAAATACATACTTTGGAGCACTCTAATCTATAAACTTACTAAAATTAACTTTGTGTGCTTATAGATTTGGTAATGATCAAGTATTCAACCTCATTTTGGATGAAGTATGATTGATAGTTTTATTAATATTAATTTTTCCTTACTTTTATTCTTACTTTATTTTCTTTCATTTATGATTTCTTTTGCTTTGTTTTATATAGTTGATGCAAGGTAGGAGATCCAAGAGAGAACTTAGATTCCCTACTTCAATTAGATTCTAAAATCATATAGACCTATAGAATGAATAAAGTAAGAGAGAAGATATGGAAGCAAAACAAGCCATAGAGGACTTGCATCAGGGACATCTAATTGCTTTTATAAATTCCGGTCCATCATATATAAGATTGAAGCAAAAGGTACAACATTATAGGTTGAAGTAAGTTCATATACCCTTACTTCCAACCTTTAGTGTATTATCTAATGAAGATATGATCATATTTATTAAGGGGTTTTATTTAGTGATCCCAAAACTTCCATTGAATGAACTTATATATAAGATGAGCTTTGGATGAGGTGCCTCCTATATTGCATAAAAGATCAGGCAAGTATATAATTGATCTTAATCAAAGAGAATTCTTTTGAGGATTGGAATTAGGTTTCTGATACATGTGTATTGAAAATTCTTCCCTTTATATAAGACGACTAAATTGAAAATGCAAATTCAAAGCTTCTAATAGAAGGATAAGAAGCATTTCACAAAGTTTGGGAGAGATATGGAGCTTTTCTTAGTCATCCCTTTATTATCAATATCATTACAACTGGTGATATAGTTTTTATATGATGCCTTAAACTAACATGTCAAACCTTGGAAGACATTACAGCTTTAGGCACTATTTATATAAATATTTTTTAGTAGGTTAAAGAAATTATAGAGACCTTGAAAAGAAATTCATTGAACAAAATAGTAAAAGGAAGTCAAAGGCATCCCTTTATAAGGTGTGAGCATCTTTAGATTTAACAACACATATAATAAATATTTCAATTCATATGAAAATGATTAAATTAAGATATGGGCAATAGGGAGGTATGTTATCATATGACATGTATAGGCATCCATTCCATGCATGCATTAGTATTGAGTTAGAATTTAATTACAATGATGAAGTAAACTATATGGCTTCTTATTAAAGAAATCAAGGTATGAGGAATGACCTTACTTAACACATATAATCTGGGGTTAAAAAATCACCCAAACCTTTCATGAAAGGAATTAAAATTAGTTGAAGTGCGTAGATGATTGGTACTTAATTAATTGTATAATTATTCTATAATACTTAGTAATTAATAACATAAAGTTTTAGGCACTATTTAGAAGTAAAGGAGTTAAAGTGAGCAGAAATCACTATATTTAGGCCTTTTTGTGAAGATTCATATCCACTTGTTTTCATGTAACAAGAATAAGGAAGATTAGAGAAAATAAATACAAGAAGACAATAAATGAAAATACAATGAAGAAGCATCAAGCTATGTTGCCCACATCCAAAGCTGGAAAAAATGCACAGTCACGAGCAATCACTCATAGTTGTACATAGATTTGCATAGCCACCACCTATCCATTTAACAATAACCGAGTATTTTACTATAAGAGAAGTGTGGAGAGTGATGGCTGGATGATGGATGGTGGAGGACTGTGCATGGGATTGTATGGTGACACATACCAGCTATCGTACTACTAGTATTTAAGGTATAAAGCAAAGGCGTCAGCTACAAGATGACAAAGCTTGGATAATAAAACAAAAATTGGGCAACTACACATGTGTGAGGGCTGGAAAGAATGAATCGTGGCCTACATATATAAATATAGCCAACTTAACATTTTTTAAAATTATAACGTTTTAAAACATATAAAAGTTTTAGTGTGTTTCGGTTGGAGAAGAACTGAGAGCATGAGAGGGACACCTCACCAAACTTTAAACCTATCTTTCTAGTACAAGAAAAAGGGAGTGATGGTCGTGAAACTTAAGACTAGTTTGGGGGTTTTCAGCTGGGAAAAATAAGGAAGCTTTGGAACAACAATGAAGAGATGGAAGCTCCCAACCGCGGGAGACCCATAGAGGGGTAGACACCTTGATGCTTGTTTGGAGGTAACATCGATGTCGCCAACTCAATTAAGTGCATTTCTCCTTGTATTTGTTGTTTTCTTTATCTCTTTAGAAATTGATTATGTTATCTGTTGTGTATGGATTTGGGTATTGTGAAAAGATGATTTTAATGCATTCATTGGTTTATTATAAAACCATTGCTAGAATATTCAGTGTAATCCATAACTATTATTATGATTCATTTATAGCAACTAATGGTTCATAATCATTAGGGATAACATAACCTAGGTTCAATGATGCATCGTATATGGTTGTTACCTTGATTAATCGGTCTTTCTAATTTGTAATCCTACTACCTAATTGAATTTAGAGATCATATCCTAGATTATTCGATAGTTAGGTTAATTAACGATCTTATCTTAATTAAACAATATCTGAGGGAAAACTCGAGTTAATAGATTAACCTATGATTAATAGTTTCTAGGAGATATTTGAGAAAAAAATCATTAAAATATGTTTAATTAGGGTGTAGGCCAAGATTGAACCAAAGAACTAGGTCCCTAACACCACTTTCATCATTTTTCATATGTTTTATTGAATTTTCTTTTGTTATTTTAATTTCATTTTATTTTCTTATTTTAAACCAAAACAAGCCCCCTAAAACATAAATACCAGTTAATTTCATTTCAAAAGCTAAATCGAACACTCTCTGTGGGATCGACCTAGACTCACCACTGTTATGGTAGTAGTCTAATTTATTTTGCGTAGTGTTATGATGCATTTCTAATTTTGGTGGCATTATCGAGGACTGCAGTGCTTAGTTTTTATTCTTGATTTTAATTGGTATTTTGTACATATTTGTTTGCAATTTGTTTCCTTTCAATTAATTCTTGATCTTTTCACTTTTTGTTTAGTATAAGTGATTTAAAATTTTTAAAAATATATATATTCATATACCGAAGTAATTCCTTTCATAACTCATATTCCCCACCTTTGTAATTATGTTTAAGTGATTATACAAATCTTAATTCTAGATGGGGTAATCAATAGATTACTTTCATGATAGCATGCAGGATACACAACAATTCCCGTATTTACCAAAAACGTTTTATCACAACTCAGGGGCATCTCTGGATGACTTTATCAAGGCTTCTAACGATAACAATATTCAATTTGAACAGCGTATGCAACAAATTCAATAGGTTATATATTAGATCCAACAAAACACCATACAATTCCAACAAGATGAAAGGTAACACTGGCAGGATACATGGTTTAGAGCTCAAGAGTTGGATATCTCTGGATGAAATTATCGAGACTATTACTGCTAACAATCTTAAATTTCAAAAGAGTATATAGCAGCAACTTTAAAAGAGTGTACAGCAGTTCCACGAGGATATGATGTAAATTCAGCAGAAGATGAGGCAATTCCATTAAGATACAATGTCTAAACTAAAGAATGTGGCAAGCCAAATGGTTGAGATGGCAGAGAGGATCGAATGCATAGAATCACAAATCGAAGAGGAACAGCCATATTAACCCGATGTGTACCCAAGGGATGTTAACCTAGAGGCTTTACAAAGTGGTGAGGAGCTTGAGAATCTTGAGTGTAACACTTAAGGAATTGCTTACAAAGAAGAAGTAAAGGAAGAGCTCAAAGGAGAAAAAACTATATCTTTTATCTTGGAGGTAAATATTGAGTTCCAATTTGTTATTAAGAATGAATCTTTAGTTTTACGTAGTAGGTTAGAGAAAGTGAACAAAAAAGATAGAGGTTAAGAGACATTCAAGGTCTTTCCTGATAGTATGGACTTAATAGAGTTTAAGATTCTGAAGATAGGGAATGAGATAAACATGACAGATTATCATCCAAGACCCTATCCTAGACAACCTCACATGGAAGTTGCTCAAACTGTGATACCAGAAGATCATAATTTTGTCACGTGAGGAGAAAAAATGGAGTCAAGCCAGCAACCCTAAACAAAGACATTTCTTAGGAGATAATCCAAGGGAAGTAAATTTCTTTTCATTTACTTTTTTACGCTAGTTAGATATGCATGTGTGTTTATATGCTAGTTTGCTTCTTGCTTGTTTTAATTTTTCAATCAAAATGAAAGAGAGAAAAAAACAAACAAACAAACATTTTCTCTTTTTTTATTGCTTCTAGGACTATATAGTCATTATTAGAGAATGAGTTAACTGGAGAATTTCATGACAACTTTAGCATGTACTTTTTCTCTTGTGATTGGTCAATGTGCATTATCTTTAGAAGAGTAGTAACTAGTGGTAAACAAAGTCAGTAAGATTTTAAGCCTTATCAGACTAACACATATATATCGGTCTCATTATCTTTTGTTTATGTGTGACCTTCATAACATGTAAATCATAATTTTTCTTTGATTTTCTATTCAAGACTACAGTTTTATCATATTAATAACATAGATATGATTAGGCATTCTTTGTTTCATAAGCTACATTATCCAAATAGCCTACCCTATTGATATGATTTTTCCCTTATTAATACCCCTTAAGCTTTATTTACCTATTCTTTGTGTACTAACCACATTGCATGCCATTAAACTTAACAAAATGTCCTACCTAAGTCATAAAACTAATGGAACATTTGTGATTGTTTAATTTATGAATGTACAAAAATTCTAAGTATGGGGTTATACATACTTATGGGTTAGTTATAATGATTGGGATGTTATTTTATGTCTTATTATTAAAATTACCATGTTGATCTAGTTTCTTTCAATATATGAAAAAATATAGAGAGAGAAAAAGAAAAAGAGAAAAGAAAAGAAAAAAGAAAAAAGAAAAATGTTTAAATAAAATTATCAAGGAGGAAGTCCATATATGTCGAAAAGTTGTTTATGATTAGTCTTTCCTCCTAAAGTTTTGATGAATGGGTTATTTGAGTATGTTGGATATAAGGTGGATGTTGCTTTCAAAGGTTACTCCCTATACTTACAAAATCTTATTTATGATCAATTTTTGTGAGTTATTTATGCGTTAAGTGGTTTGTGTATGAGAGCTCAAGTTTGAGTTTTGAAACTTGTTTTTGCATTCATCATAGTTAATGTACATAATTGTGAGTGAATGTTAGTTTTTGCACTTGATGTTACATTAAGTGTTACTTTTGTTTCATTAGCTTTGATGGCCTTCATGCTACTTGACCTAAATACACCTCACCTTACCCTTCCCCATATTTCAACCCTAAAAAGTCCTTTGATTCATGATTATGCATGTGAACCATAATGGTGGAGAAATGAAATGATCTGCAAAGTTGTGGAATGGGATGATTATGAATGGTGTTGAGTGTACCTGTGGATATATTTTAGTTAAATACATTTTCTAATTCTACTATTAGATTGCTCAATTTTTAAAGATATTGAATGTTGATTGATGGTGAATAAAAGCTTGGAATGTTAAGCTTTTGCTATGATTTTTGAAAGTCATTCATCTTTGTTTATGATTATATATATTCTTGGAACATATCATAATTGAGTAAATGTTTTTAGGTCTATTAGCTTAATTTTAATGTTTTTCCTGAGGACGGTCAAAAGGTAAATATAGGAGAAATTGATAGGAGCTTAATTGATTGTATAATTATTCCATAATACTTAGCGATTAATGACATAAAATTGCTTAAGATGTTTACTTTAACTCATATGTGGTTTTAGGCACAATTCGGAAGCAAAGGAATTAAAATTAGTTGAAAGCACTGTATTTGGGCCATTTTTCGAAGATTCATATCCATTTTTCTTCGTGTAACAAGAATGAGGAAGATTAGAGCAAATAAAGATAAAATGAATACAAGAAAATGAAATAATAAATAAAAAGAACCAAACTATATTGCTCACGACCAAAGCTAGAAAACAATGTACAGTCGTAAGCAATCACTCACGACTGTGCATGGAGTTGCATGGCCACCACTTTTCCATTTAACAATAAGCTGGTATTTTATTATAAGAGAAGTATTGAGAGTGATAGCTAGATGGTGGATGGTGGATGGCTATGCATGGGACTACATGGTGACACACACCAACTACCATTCCACTAGTATATAAGGTATAAAATAAAGGTTTCAACTGCAACATGAAAAAGCTTGGATAATAAAACAAAAGTTAGACAACTAAACATATGGGAGGGATGGAAAGAATGACTTACATCCTACATATGTACCTATAGCCAAGTCACCATTTTTTAAAATTATAGCATTTTAAAACACATAAAAGCTTTTGTGTGTTTCAGCTGGAGAAAAACCAAGAGCATGACAGGGACTCCTTACTAAACTTTAAAACTAGCTTTCTAATATAAGAAAAAGAGTGTGACGGTTGTGAGACTTAAGAATAGTCTAGGGGTTTTCAGCTAGGAAAAAGAAGGAAGCTTTAGGGCAATGATGAAGAGGGCCATGAATGCTTTCAACCATGAGAGCTCTATAGAGGGTTAGATGTCATAATGTTGGTTCGAAGGTGACATTGATGCCACTGACTCGATTAAGTGTCTTTCTCCTTGTATTTGTTATTTTCTTTCTCTCTTTGGAAATTTATTATATTATCCAATGTGTATGGATTTGGGTATTATGAAAAGATGATTTTGAATGCATTTATTGGATCGTTGTATTACAAATCCATTACTAGATTATTCAAAGTAATTTATAGTTGTTATGTTAAAATTCATTTATAGCGACTAATGGTTCGTAATCATCAGGGATAGCATAACCTAGGCTAAACGATACATCATATGTGGATGTCGCCTTGATTAATCGACTTTCCTAATTCGTAATGTTACTTTCCTATTGAATTTTGAGATCATATCCTAGGTTATTCGGTACTTAGGTTTAATTAACGATTATATCTTAATTAAACAATACCTAAGGGAAAACTCGAATTAGTAGATTAACCTAAGACTAATAGTTTCTAGAAGAATTCTTAGAATAATAAATCATTGAAATATGTTTAATTAGGGAATAGGTTGAGATTGAACCAAAGAACTAGGCCCCTGCTGAATTCACCACTTTCATCATTTTTCACATGTTTTCTCCAATTTGTCTTTGTCAGTTTAGTTTCATTTTATTTTCTTATTTTAAACCAAACCTCCCCCCCCCCCCCCCAAAACCTAAAAACCAATTAAATTCATTTCAAAAACTAACCAAACACTCTTTGTATGATCGACCTAGACTCACTACTAATATAGTAGTAGTCTAGTTTATTTTATGTTGTGTTACGACACTTCACTAATAGAACAATGGGACTACCTAGATTCTAAAATAGACCTCAATTTTAATAACCACCACCAAAGCAATGTCATTCAAATAGTTCATGTCTTCAATAAATGGAAAACTAGTGAAGTTGGATAAAATAAATAAACTTAAAAAGATGATGTGAGTGAAAAAGGTTAGGTAAGGATTTTAAGTAACATTGAGGTGAACCTAAGAGATCAAGTGTTAGCCATCACAATTAGGGGTGGCACAACACTTGAATATGATTTTTTTATAGACAAAGAAGTGATGAAGCTAGGAAAGCCTAAGAAAAAAGTAACAAATAAAGTAGCAAAAGTAGATTAGTGCTAGTCGCATCTTAATATAGTTCCAGTGTAATCTAGATGTAGAGATAAATGGTAATATGACAGAACTAATGCTAGCATTATTAACTTGTACTTTATGAATAAAGACCCAAACCTTATGGAAAACCTTATATGATGTCAATTCCATACCCTAAAAAACTTAAGAAGAAGATAAAAGAGGATAGTTTCAACAAATTTCTGAATGCCTTCTGGAAATTAAGTTTTTAAAGGAGATCATCTCAAAAAAAAATTAGAGGAGGATACTAGGATGCCTTTAATAGAGGAGTATAGTGCCATATTAAATAATATATTATCTCAAATTTTGAAAACTCTAAGGGATTTTACTATTCCTTAAAAATTTGGTGATTCTAAACCAATTAAATATTTATAATATTTAAGTGCTAATATAAATCTAATGCCTTTATCTATTTTCAAGAATTTAGAAACAGGAGAGCTTAAGCGGATGAACATGTTACTCATGGATCATTCGATTAAGTATTTGATTAGGATTATAAAACTAAACAATTTCATCTTTTTAATTAAATTTCTTATAATGGATATAGATTAGGACACCGCGTCCCTCATCATTATAAGGAGATGCTTCTTGGCTACTAGAGTGATAATGATTGATGTTACCAGAATAAGCTTGTATTTAGAGTGTGGAAAGGTATTATAGAGTTCCACAGCTATATGGTGTTGAAGAGGCCTCTAACTTTTTGAATATGATTGTTTTAGGATGAACTCAATAAAAACGAATGTATATGAAGCCCCTAAGGCTAATGGTGATGATTTTGGGAAACATATAAATCCTTAGGACTTAAGGAAGAAAAAGGAGCATGCCATTAGAGATAGTGCTTCTAAGTTAATAGTAGGTTGAAACCCTTAGCTTCTACACAAGAAGCACCTTACCTGTTGTTTGAGATCTTGCCTCCTCATTAAGGGTAAGTATTCTCAATATCTTTCATTTAATTTAATAGCTCAATCTAAAGGTATCATGTTATAAATATCTCTTTTTGTATGCTTGTCTATGTTAGCTTTATCTTCATCCATGAAAACAACTTGAGTTATAAAAAAGGCACTACCCTAATCCTAAGTGGGAATCTTCCTTCTTTTATATGAGTTTTTAGCCTTTATTCTTTCATAAGATATTAACAATTTTCTCCTTTTTTTTTGTGAACGAAGGAAATTGAGCTCATCCAAATGGTGGACCTAAATGAGTAAAGAGCTTAAATGGAAGTTTAGCGGAAAGACATTTAAAGAAGTAGTTATTGGTAAACCAATGATCATATCCTTTCTGTTATAATTATTTTTCTTTGTTCATTGTTAATTGTTAATTTCTTTACTAATTTGAAGTTTCTTTTATAGGTAAATTTTTACAAGATTTCTTCAAATTCACCTCACTAAACTTGCATAGAATAAGAAAGAATTCTTAACCTCAATTATCTCATTAGATTGACTTTAATAAAATATTTTTTAGTATTAAGAGAAATTCCATGTTTAAAATTATAGGATTGAAATTTTAAAGATTTTCAATTAGTTTTTGAAATTTAACTTACATTATTTCTTTATCAAGTTTTTTTTATTTGATATGTTTTTAAGTTATAGTTTTTTCATTTTTATGGGTTATTACATGCATAAATATCATGCTTGATGAGCAAAAGATCATGGAGGATGGGGCAAATGTAAAACCTATAACCTTTCCTTTCATTGAATATAAATTTTTATAATAGTATTTTATGAACAGTGGTTTTTGAGGAATCGAACCTTGAAATATTGAAAATTATTTAGATAGGTATTAGAGTCCAATGATAATGAAACGGATAGAAAATAAGTCCAATAGTATGGATTTCGAGAGTTTTAAAAGTTTAGGACTAAAATGCCCTTTTTGGAAAGTTATGGGTGTTAATGATTTTAAACCCATTCAAAAAAATTTAAAGCATCAAATCAATAAGTATTAACCCTAATTCGAGAATTTCATGGTTAATTTGATGACAAGACAATTGTGGAATATTTTGGGGATTTAATTTGATTAGTTTGTGAATTATTGCATTAAAGGTGATCTTTTTGGTATTAATTAAAAGGAAATTTAGTCATTTTACATAATGTTGGTGGAAGGATGAGTCATTAGAAGAGAACCAATAAGAAGGTGACATGTGGAGTCCATAAAATTAGTATAAAAAAGCATAAAATAAGATATTTAACTTCATTCTTTAACATAACCGTAAGTGTTGAGAGAGAGTAAATGTGAGTGACCAAAAGCAAAAGTGAAAAGAAGAGAAGAAAATGTGAAGGTGGACCAAGGAGAGAGGAAGGAGAGGGCTTCCATTGTCGATGAGTTTTGATGGAGATTTTGAAAAGATCATGAACAAGTAAAGGCATTTAGCAAACATCTAAAAAATTGGGTTTTCTTAGCCCAAATTCCTAATTTTTGTGAGTTTTTGGTATGGGATGGATGTCTTTTTGTTATTTTGTTGTTTCTTTGCATGGACTTGATTAAATATGACAAGAGAGTAACGTGTAGTAGAATTCTGTCTTAGGTTTGTTTGAACTAGTCCCGTTGTTTTGGCCATAAATGGGCCTACAAACCTCCAAATTAGGTGATTCCAACTGAAAATGAAACCTAAGATATAATTTAAAAAATTCTAGAAGAGACTCTAACCTAATTGTAGCTGAATCATATTGGAATTTAAGATTGAAAATGGTGATCTAATGCTGCCCCTATATTGGAGCAGCTTGTAATGTTTTGTGCATGTTACTTGATTTAGAACTTCAAATTCCCTAATTTTTAATGATATGGAAACTACAGACACAGGGAAATAAATTTCTAGAAGACCTCAAAACCTAATGTGAACTTTTACTATGTGAAAATTTAGGAACAAGCAGAGGTATGAATTCTAGACAGGGGTCATAAAGGTGATTCATCATGCATAATAGTGATATGGTGAATTAGATTGAGTGGGATAGTGTTTTGAAGAAATTAATAAGTTAGAATGGGTAAAATATTGTATTTAAGTTACTTTCATAGTTATATTTGGAAACAAAGAACAATAAGTTAGCTTACGGAAGTAAGTGGAACTCCAATTAATGTATGTTTTACACAATGAAATACTAATATCAAATTCAGTTAAACTGAATTTATAGTTTTAATGTCTTATTTTCGAATTTAGAAATAAATTCCTAAGTGAAATGTGTTTTGTTTAGGTAAAAGAGAGACATCGAACACGTGAGTTTGCTTGGCAATAAGTTTGCAAAACAGTTAGTGTATTTTAATTATTTTATATGACTAAATTCTTTGCAAAATAATTAGTGAAATGTGAGTGTTCTTTAAATTGATTTATGAAAATGATTTCTATTACATTATGAAGTGTATATTGTGTAACATCCCATCCTCGATAGGAAGGGTAAAATGGTAATTTGGAATGGGATATGAGTGTATGAACATATCTCGGCATGGTCATGCCTAATATGGCCTCCATATATGCATAAATTGTAATTTTTGTATATGCACATGT
>JAOSBN010000004.1:10344734-10362042 GCA_027563595.1 Erythroxylum suave | reverse complement strand
CGAACCTTTGATTCGCTTCCGCTTCGCTTTCGAATTGCTTTCGATTCGTCTCTCTTATGGAAATTTCGTTGTGTTTTTCGGTTGGGGTCCGGTTTCCGGATCGGGTCCCAACATTATCTCTAGAAGCAAATTAAGAGTTACAATGGTACATAACACCTATAAAAAATTTATGTCCTAGGTTGTGTCCGTGAAGAAATGCATATTTAAAGAATGATAGAAACATTGGTTTAAGGAGTTCTTTTAAAAATTTTCAATTTTCAAATTAGGGTTAGTAGTGGTCAGATTGAGAGAGAGAGAGAGAGAGACCTTAAATAATAACTTTATAGCCATTTCCAATAAGGAAAGAGATCTTGACTCTTACTAATAAAGAAAAATATATAAGGGATTAGGATCTTCATCATAGAACATTTATGATAATATAAAGGGAGAACACATATTGATGTTGGATTATGTGAAGCCATTATTGATGGTGTCACAGTCTAACTTAGTGATTGTTGTTTTCTTTACTATCTTAGTAAAAAGGATATAGGTAAGTGGACTTATAATTTCGCAATAGTATAATGTTAAGTGACAAAGTAAATACTATGTCTACTCTTAGTATCTAGTTAATAATTAAGAGTTTAATTGATTAAGCTAATTATAAATATAATTAAATATAATAAGATACCACCAGAAACAAATAAGCAAGTTAAAAAATGATAACAAAGGCATATATAATATAAAATCTAGAATATAACTTTCCATAACATCTTCTTATACTCATGGTTCGATTATTTAGAGATTTTGTGACTTAGACCGATGAACTCTCCTAGTGTAATGATTCGTCAACTCTCGATGTACAACCACGTATCCTCGATTGATTAATTGATATATTTATTTGAGTAACACCTCTAAGAATGCACTAAATTCTATAAAACTTAACAAAAGTCACCCTAATACCAAAAATTCATGTATTTATATTTTTAATAACCTGTTTAATTTTTAATATAAGTGCCTACATTAATTTGTAAGCAGCTTCTTTTGATAATTTCTATATGTAAATTTAGATCAAATTTAAGTTTTTGCTTGTATCTAACCAATATTAAGATCAACATAACAATTTTATAGACATAGACTCCTTTTTAAAATTATTTTATCAATCCATACTAAGTAAAAACTAGGTTCCTCCTATTTAGGTGTAAAAAAAAATCAACTATAAACCATTCTTGAAATAATAGTAACAAAAAAAGAATTGAAGAGTTAATAGAAAAGAATTCTTTAATGAAGATCTCAATCTCTTAATATTTTCCACTTCCTTGAAATCGTTTTTTATCTCTCTCTTTATTGAGTACAAGTATGAGATGTGTTGGCTTCTTTCTCTTTGATATATGCTAAACCTAACCTAAACAAAAACTAAAATTAATCATCCTCATTTTAGCTAAGGTTTCCATGTCTATAAATATTCATTCCTATTGCAAACATGAATTGGGATATAATTGTGTCCAAGGTCATATGTTTCACTATTTCCCTATAATCATCTCTAAAGAGGAACATGAACACTGACACATCCGTGTTTTAGGTATCTCTTATATCATATGACAACCTGTAAAACCTAAAACTTTTCCTTTTATTGAATATAAATTTTCATGTTTAGTGAATAGTATTTTCACTTGAATAATGAAATGTCCAGAATAGGTATTAAGGTTTAATGATAATGAACTAGGTCAAAAACAAGTCTAATAGGATGATTTTAGGAATTTCGAAAGTTTAGGACTAAAATCCCTTTTTGGAAAATAACAGAAATTGATGATTTTAAACTCATTAAATTTTTTAAAAATCCAAGCAATAAGTATTAAACCTAACTAGAGGATTTCATGGTCAATTTGATGATAAGACAGTTTCACAATCTTTTAAGAATTTAATTTGGTAAGTTGATGACTTAAATTCATTAAAGGACAATTTAGTCTTTTTACATAGTGATTAGGGGAACATTGGTCTTTTTACATAGTGATTAGTGGATTCAAGACTTGTGATGGGAGATGACATGTTTCATTTGTTAAAGGAGTAAAGTAAGACATAACATTGCTTTATTTGATATCATAACCATGAGAGTGAAACAAAAGCACAAAAGGAGAAGAGAAAAGGTGATTTCGGCCAAGCAAAAGATTAAAAAAAGAGAAGATGATTTTTCATAATTTTGGAGCATGATTTGAAGAGAGCTTGAGAAAGACTAATTTTTCTTCAATTGTCCAAAAGATTTAAAGAAAGTGTAAGTTTTCCTAACTACGATTAATGAAATTTTGTCTTACTTTTGCAGTTTACTTGAATAGTCTCATTTTTTGTCCATAACTTGGCTAACAATCCTCCAAATTGGGTGATGCTATTTGCAAATGAAGCCTAAGACATAGTAATAAGAATCTATAGAAGAGACCTTGACCTAATTTTGAATGAATGACATTAGAATTTGATATTGAAAATGATGACCTGATGTTGCCCCTGTGTTGGAGCAATTTGTGATGTTTGGTGCATTATGATGTAAAATTTCCAATGGCCTGATTGTTAATGCTATTGAAACTAGAGATATAGGGGAGAAAATTTATAGAATACATCAAAATCTAATTTAAACGTTTGGTATGTGAAAATTATGAAATAATTAGAGGTATGGATTATGGGTAAGGGTCATAATTATGACACAAGAGTCACAGTCATGATAAAAGAATTCTCCCCGGGGTCATAATTGTGACCCTAGAGTCGTGATCATGATAGAAGGGAATTAAGGGAATTCAACCCATACATGACTCATCTTGCATGATCGTGATATGGTGAATATGATTAGCGTACATGAAACGTAAACACTAACGCCGAATTTGGTTAAACCAAATATATAGTTTTAAATGCCTTATTTTCTAATTTAGAAATAAATGCCTAAGCTAAATGCACTTTATGTAGGTAAAAGAGAGGCATAAAATGCATGATTGTGATTGTTGATAATTAACAAAACGTTGAGTGTATTTTAAATTTATTTTATGAAAATGATTTATATTATATCGTGAAGTGAATATTGATTATGAATTTTACGTTAATGATAAATTACAAGTGAATATTGATAGTATAAGTTATGTTTTAGCAATATATGAATTGAAGTTTGAAAGTTAAGATCTTATATGATTTGAGTTTACATCTAGATAATGTTATTGGTTAATAAAAAGGAAATGGTTTTTAGCCTATGGTATATCGATAGATTATATACATGTTATTTCAGCGTATAACGGTTAACCTAATATGGGTAAGCGAAGTAGAGCCAGGTCCATAACTAGTGGCTATCCAATTGTAGGCATGTGATGTATAATCAGCTCTATAACTACCACTATATAGCGGTTAACCTAATGCATGTAAGCGATGTAGAAACCGCTTCATAACTAATGGTTAACTAGTTACAGGTAAGTGATGCAGAACCAGCTCTGTAACTACCAATGTATAGGGGTTAACCTAAAACAGTTAAGCATTGTAGAGCCAACTCCTTAACTAATGATTAACCAGTCACAAGTAAGCGACACAAAGCCAACTTAATGACTTTATGCCTAAAGGTACCATATGGCAAAGAAGTTAGTGATGGGTTATGTTATGTAAGAAAATTCATGACATTTTTAATTCCACCACTATTTATTAAAAAGAGATTTGAAATAATTGATTTTTAGAAGCATATATGTTTCATATTAGTATTGAATTATACAAATGAAGATGATTTTGTTTTAGGGAGGTTTAAATTATTAAATATGATTTGAATAGAAAATCTAGCACTCACTGAGCTTGTTTAGCTCACACTCTCCTTTTTGTTTTTAAATGAAACCTCATAGGTTCACGTTCAAAGGCTTTAGTAGTAGGGGCTTTAGTAGTAGGGACTCCACCTCGCAAGTAGTTAGTTTCTTCACGTGTTACTGTGTAGACATTTTTTCCTTGTAAATATTTTTGGAAGTATTGCATATCTTGAATATGTTTTGAAAAGTACATTTACGTAAAGAACACATGTATGTAAAGGTTTTTAAATGAAATGCATGAATATCCTTTAGCTTTCTATAGTTTATTAATGTAATTATTTGAGATTGTTTGTGAGCAAACTTGAAGTCTAAAATTATAGTGGAGAATTTCTTGTGATTATAAAACTATTTTGAATTTTATAGAGACTTCGAAAAATTTTGGGAATGCCAAAACATAGTCGTTATGCTACTGAAATTTTTAATAAAATGATTAAAAAAACTCTACTATTTACATTTATGATTATTGAGTTAAAGCTTTTCGATAAAAAGAGAAATAGGCTTAACTCTATAGGAAATTTCTAATTGGATCATCTATCGACTGGAGGGTCACCATGAGGTGTTGGGTGATAGTTGTGTTTTTCATGATGTTTTAGAGTTTAAATTATTATACATTTAGTGTTAAAGTGAGTGTTGAGCATTCACTTAGAACTTAATTAGGTTATTTTGTGTATTTAAGTATGTTTATAGGTTAGTTGGAATTCTTAAGCTTAAATTGTATATTTTTAAGGTACCTTGTTGTAGGTGCTAGTGTTGCATGAAAAATAGGGAAGAACGATGAAGATTTAAAGAGTTTCAGGCTTAAGGACATAGGACACGATTGTGCATATAGGCCACAATCGTGACAGAGAAGGAAGGAAAAGAAGCAGCTAGGCCATGATCATGCACTCTGAGCCATGATCATGACAAAAAAAGACAAGTCAGGCGACGATTGTATATGTCAAACCACGCTCATGATAGAAAGGGTAAAGCTCTAGCCACGATCATAACATGTAGTGCCACAATTGTGACTTCGTCGAGCTAATACAAAAACTGGATTTTTGGATTAATTTTTGAACCGTTTCAACCTCGAGTTTGACTTAGGGTTGTCAGAGAATAAATAGAACAGTCCTTAGAAACCCTCAAAGGAGTCATTAGAGAGCTAAAAAAGTTCTAAAAAGAGTGAGATTCTATCATCCTGATGGAGAACTTAGAGAGAGATCAAGAGATCGAGGAAGCAGACAAAGGAAGAGAGACACGGAGACAAGTTAGACGGGAAGTACTTCCTGGAACAGGTAATTTCGTGTTGTCATCATTGCCGAGATTTCGTTCCCAAGTGTATCTCTATGTATTTTAGTTTTATTATTGTATAGAATTGAAATAGGTGTTGAGATTGATGTGTGAATGTTAAGTAGTGTTTATACTCACCTTTGGATGTTAATTTTGGAGATTAATGAAATTTGATTGATTATGTTTTCTACTGCTTACTTGTGATTTCAATTCTGTGCGTAATAATCTGGCAATAAACTGAGAGGGTGAGTCGGGTAAGAATCATCGATTTAGGCTAACGAGAGTTAGGTAAATCGATAGGTAGAGAATTGGGTCAAACTGGTAGTGTCGTGTAACGAAAGATCGAGCACATATTCCAGATTGGTTAATAAACAATTTAGAACTAATTTAGGTTTTGGGCCAATTACAAATCGAGAGATCATAATTTCCATAATTTGAATTAGGGATTATTAATTAGGGTTAAGAATTACAACTCGAGAGAGAGTAATTCACCCTAGGATCATCTAGGCTCGTCAATTTGGTAGTTGCAAAATTGGCTAGGTTTTGATAAATTTTGAATTAAATCCCCTTTCTCTCTCTTGGTAATTTCTTGGTTAATTTTGGGTTGGTTGTGAGTTGTTGTTTGTTTACTGTTTAGGTGCTTTATTTCTCATATTTGATTCTTGACTAATTTAATTTCTGCTTAGTTAATTAATTAGGTATTGCGAACTTAGTTGCCTTAGATTTTAGTATTAGTTCCCTTCCTGGTGGGATCGACACCTTAGGTACTACACGAACGACATGTGCACTTATGGTAATTACCAAGGTTATAAATAGTAAAACTTAGAGCGTGTAACCTTAAGCAATCACTGGGTAAGCTGCCCAGTCATTTTAGTAGAGGGGCCTGTCACAACCTCTAATTTTTCTATGTACTAATTGTACATTCACTTTCATAGTTTTAGAGAGGAAAATAAACTAACACATGACTGTCCAATGAGTGGTATGGGCTACAACACACTTATATATGAGATCGTGATTAGATAAGGATGATTTTTCTTTTTATTTTGCCTTGTAAAATCCTTCAATCCTTGATTAACATCATTCTAAACAACATCCCTATAATTGCATAAGAAATAACATAAAACTGATCAAATTAAGACAATTTGGATAACAATGATTTTAAAATACTAAGTAAAAAATATATACATTATATGCACATCAGATAAAAAGAATGATGACTTTAGTAAATTATTCTAAGATCAAGCTAAAATCATGTTAATGTTGTAACAATTTATACACTTTAATGGTTTTTAAAATGAGGATACCAATATACATAGGTCCAACTTCTTAGATATATGTGACATTTTTAAGGTTAATAGAATAATTGATGATGCCCTCTAACTTAGGCTATTCCCATTCTCAATAAGGGATCACATGAACTAAGGGTTAAAGACATTACTTATAGCTTTAATCACTATTTAAGAAAAGTTAATGGAAATTTCTTAGAAAGTAATTCCCACTAACAAAGATTATAAAGTTTTAGAATAACATCTCTACCATATACAATATGACAATAAGATACTATATGAGTCATAAGAAAGATCTAAGGATATTCTTATAGGTATCCACACTATGGTTTACATACATAATTGCAAGTTTAGACATTTTTAATGGTTTAAACTATATAAAACAATATTAATAAGGCAAAAATTTGAGGGAACTTTGAATAGTGAGACTTTAGAAGCTATCTTAGAGCTGATTAGGGAGATGGTAATACAAAACTATCTGTGGAAATCAAGTAAAGGAAGGGCAACAAAACTAATAGAGATACAAAATATGAAAGATTTACCAAGGAGAATCGATAACCTTATTAGAGTAGGGAGACTAGTTCAAGAATTAAGTTGTGATTTATATGAGGGAGGATATAATAGCAATGACTATCAAAATATAAATCCCTTTTCAAAGCTAATAGAATAAGTTGCTTACTTGGTAAACTTCTAATGACTTTAGAATAGCCCCAATAATAACACATACAATTTATGATTAAGAAATAATCTAAAATTGAGTAAATAAGGCAATACAACAAGTAATGCAAATTCAAAATAAAGTAATCCTTTAGATTCCAACCAAGAAACCTTATTTAGAAAGAGAGAAAATAGCTTGGTAGTTAATTATTGAGAGATTAACTAACATGATTGGTAAGATATTTGATAAGTGAGAATTGAAGATTGATCATATGGTGACTTTAAACAAGCATATAGGTTAAATTGGGCTTTTGGCTAATCTGATCAACTATAAGGGATAAGTATCCTACAAAAAAGATATAAGTGGACCTAAAGGATCATTATAAGTCTATACAATTGAGTAAAGTTGAGGAAATCAGGAAATTAACTAGAAATAATGATGATGAAGACAAAATAACATAGTTTTGAAATTTTATTTAAAAAATAATAAGTCAAGCCTAGTTGACTCGAGCTCGATCAGGCCCAGGCTCTGGTTGGGTAGCCCTAGGTTAGGTTTTCCTAACCCATTGTAATCCCTAAAAAAATTCAACAAGTAACAAAAAAAGGCAAGGAGAAAATCAATAAAGAAGATGAGATACCACTAATCAAACCTTATTGTCTCTTATTCCTTTTCCTTAGAGGTTTTTAAAAATAAATGGACAAAAAATTTGAGATTTTCCTACAACTATTTAACTAGCTTGATATAATGGACATCATCTACTAGGATGACACGTAAAGTAGACTATAAAGTTTTAAAATTTAGTATGGTTGCAATGATATACAATATATGGAAAGAAAGGAATAAAAGACTTTTCAAGAGGGAGGCAAGAGGAACAGATTTACTAGACCATTTTTCTCTGATGCAAACTTAACTTATTAGCAAGAGGAATAACACTAAAATTCTCTAGAAACATGAAGTATAAATGGTTACTAGAGTAAGATCACTGATCCAGTTGTAACTAGGAAGACTTGAACCATTGTGTATTTTGTATCCTATGTAATATTGGACCTAAAAAAGTTTGTATATATTTCTTTCATCAATGAATTACTCTTTGGAAAAAAAATCTCATTTATGGATGCTTTTTATATAAATATTGACCAATACCTTGTTTGTTAAGGAAATCATTTTAGGAAATTGAGATTACAGTAATTTGAGCTAATTTATTTGATTGAATAGTGTAAAAAATTCAAAATAAGTTACCATCAATACTCAAAGATATAGTGAGTTTGTTTGGTCCTTTAATTACTGGTAAATTTGATTTTTTTAAAGCTTTATATGTTTTTTTTGCTATCGTGTCATTAATGCCTTGGTCAATTGTTAAGAAAATCAAGCTTCAAAAATTGAAACTTGATATTATATCTCTACACTTTAGGTGTAAATGAAAATGTTCTAGTTAAGGTTAAGATTTTCTTTATCCTTATTAATTTTTTTTATTTTAAAGATGGAAAGGATGCATAAATTCCCATCATTCTAGGAAAATATTTTTTAACTGTTATTAGTGCAGTAATTAATGTAAAAACTAGTATTCAGTAAATGAAATAACTGAATTTAACCTGAATAATACAAGTAAATATCATAGCTTTTTATCATGCTTATAAAATTAATTCCCTTGATATAGTAACCAAAGAGTTCACCAAATATAAAATTATAGGAGATCCTTTAGAAATGGATCTTCTGTATTCATAAACACTTAGTCCCCATAGTGAAGAAACAACATCTATAACAACTAGATCGGGTGGAGTGCCCTTAAATCTGAAAGGAAAAATTTTTGAACATTTGAATAAAGATAAATATTCCTTGTCATTTTACTATGCGATCCTCTAGTCTAGAATTGAAACAATTTCAACCATAGTTAAAGTATTGATAAGATCTTATCTTAACTTATTATTTGATATTATCTCCTTTATTTTGAATTTATTTTGATGGTTAAATATTAATGCTTTTTTTAGGAGATGAAAAGTGGAAATTGCATCAAATTGGTAAACTAATGGTGAAGAGTTGGAGTTTAACTGAGAAACTTCCTTCTATCTTTATCATATAGGAATTTGAATTTGTTTTAAATAGATATCTTTACAAGTTGAAATTAGATTACGATTATATTAGAAAACCTATAAAAGGGTTGTTCCTCATAATAAAAAAATGGTTCCCTTTTCTTACTTTTTTTGTAATTCTTTATCTTTCTTCAATTTTTTGTTATTGGAGCAAAAGTCATGTGTGGCTAAACACAATTATTCTGATTTAAGATGATTCAATATTCTAGTTGTAACCTTGTGAGGTTTTGTGTTCTAAACCTTTTATTCACATTTTAATTCAAGTATTTTTTATTTTTAGTTCTCATATTTGATGAGTAATTAATATTAGTTAATTTGACAATTTAATTTAATATTGATTATTTTATTACTAACTATGAACTCAATGATTCATAATTTTCATGAAGGATTGGTACAAGTAGCAAATAGGTTATTTATAAAATTGCATATTTAACTTATGATAAACAAGAAAACTAAGTTGAATAGTTACAGTTATCTTGATTATTTAATTTAGTAGTCTTTTCATTAAGCTTATTGCTATCATTTATTTGAAGTGGAATGATATCACACCCAATCAGTGGATGATAAGTTTTGGTTTAGGACCCAGTTTGAAGCAATTAATTTAGAAAATTTTGAGACATTACAATTTCCTTAATATGTCTGAGACTAACTATTTGAATTACAAAAATAATTCTTTTTAAACTAATGATCAATCTTATAATTAGATGAAATCATTTCCTTAAATCAGAGTTTGGTAATCTTGACTTTCTCACTTTTATATTTATTGGATTTAATTTGATTTCTTATTAATTTTAGTTAATCAGCTACTTAATCGAAACCCCTTTTTTAATTTTATAAATCGAAATTAAGAAACTAATGTTTAGTTTTTTAGGGATTCGACCTGGTTCAATGACTACTACAAGAAGTTTGAAGAATTAGAATTATTTTGAAGGCTTCGACAACCTAACAAAGTATACCTTTTTGGAGGAGAATGAAATTTTTTCTATTATTGTGAGTGTCTATATTTAACTCAATAAATTATTTCAAGTCCTGAGATACAGAAAAAAAAAGCCATAAAATGGACTACATATAAAGGGTATTAGTCCTTCATTTTGTATAAATAGTATTTTAATGGAAGAAATCATAAATCTATAGTTGAAAGTAAAAAAAAGGTTAAATCCTACATGAAAGAAGTAATAAGGGTTGAGGTTCTTAAGCTGTTAGATGTTTGAATAGTTTATCCCATTTATTTTTGGAAAGATTAAAGAAATTTATTAATAAAATGCATCAAGAATATAAGGGCCTCTTATAAGGGGAAATACATAACAATACTTCACAAATTACTTTTTGTAACATTGATAGAGGTGTTGGTTGAGAAAATACATAATAAATATATACGCAGGCACCTAAATCATAGTACTAAGTTAGCTCTTGAGCTTCTCCAAGTTTAGTATTTCTCTAAGGTCATACAAAGGGGTTTAGTGAACGTATCCAAGTCTGACTCCCATTCTAACTCGGTACCAGTATCCTCTAATTTATAATTACCAGTAAGTTACATTTAAAGTAACATTAATGGACAATCATATGCACTTTAATATTGTTTTCTAGTTTTACCATAAGTGTCTCCATTTGGGTAATTTTATCTATGATTCTCATTAGGTTACACTCTTTTCATATTTAATAAACAACGTAGCTTAGTGATATCTGAGTATTAGTAAATCACTTTCATCTACATTTAAGTTCTTACAATTCCATTCACTGATGGAGCTCTAATCTCCTTATAGAGGGGCATGATTACATAGGTGGAGTGTTTGCTTCTAAAGTTGGTATACATATTGGTAGTCTATGAACAAGTAATTATGACGTTCTAGATGTTGCATGTACAGTGGATATATTGGTGGGATTTTTATAAACTTGAAAAAGTCTATCAAGAGTGATTAGCTTCCCTTTGATCACTAGCCATACTATGAATCGTGCTTGATGATAAAAAGAACTTATATTATATAATTTTGTGCTATAGAACTTTTGATGTTTTCATTCTCATTATTTTTCTATGTTAAGCATTAGAGAAATTGCCAGTCTTGGTTTCATTTCAATAAGTATTTTCCTTCTTACCCAGGTTTAATGTAAGTGCCAGTAAATGATCAAGTAGAGGGTTTATAGGTATGGTTTCCAAGTGTTGATGATACTCTTTTAATACCTCTTGAATAATGTGAGTGAGAGGAATAACATTCCTCAAGGGCAGCAAGTTAAAGGAGTTAGTTAAGAGACACAAGGGAGACTATTTATTATATAAAAAGTTTTCCTTAACACCATCTCTAAACATAATTTGAACAATGTTTTAAGTTTGAAACTTGTCTAAGAAACATCGATTTCAATTTTGATCTAGAAATTTTAGTAAATCACAAAAAAGATTCTAGTGCTAGTGATAATTTCAATTTTGGTGCCAATTTGCTTCTATTCCTCCATTTTGTAAACCTAAAAAATGACTACTGTCAACTTATTTTTATGTCCAGTACTGATTACATTTTATAACTTTTCTTCTCTAAAGATTAGTTGTTCATTTAAATCAATATTATAGGCTTGATTTCAGTCTTTTAGTGAAGGTTCACTCCTGATATAAAGATCTATCATCAATTCATTAAAAGCTTTTTATGTCTTCTTTTCCTTACTCCTTATTAATGGTCCTCCAATATCCTTCAATAGGTCTCTAACTTCATTCTAAAGCTTTACTTAAACCTTTCATAATCTAACTCTTCATGATTCCCTTACTTTAAGGCTTGTATAGCTTAAATTTATGCTTGATTCCCATCATTTTCCCTTTTTTAAAAAGGATTTATTCTCAAATCAATATCTTCATCTATAAAATTAAAAATAATTTAACATTTAGCCAAGAATACACCTCTCACATCTCTTATTCTTACTATGAAACTCTCTCCTTCTTGTTCATACTTATCTCTTATTGTTTTTCCTTGCATAAAGTGTTTGAATTATTCCCAGATGTTTGCTCTCATATCTTTCCCCTCAATCTCCTTTATTCAACCTCATATTTCTTAATTTTATCTTTACAGACTTACTTTGGTGACAATGCCTCAAGATTGATCATTTTGTCATTCATGTTTGGTTCTCTAGTCAAATTCCATTAAATAACACCTCTTCCTTAAGCCTCCTAATTAAGAAAAAAAACCAAAACTTACTTGGTTACCTTAACCTTTCTCTCATTTAATCATTATAGATTGTACGGTTTAGGATGTTTTGTAACTAAAAGTCCTAAATTATTTACTAACTCTACAATAGCCACATTATTACAACTCCCTCTACTTATAGTGATATTGGATGCTTGATCTTTGATGGAACACCTTCTATAGATGAGATTGTCTTGTTGTTTATTCACTTCATCCTTTCTCATAAACATACTCAATGTCCTCCTAGTGACCAACTTCCTTCCCTCTTTAGATCTCTCGATATAATCATCATCACTAGCATTCTTTAACTAAGTATATCCTTATTTTTCTATCAAATATACTCTATACATCCTCCCTCAAGTAGTTGGTAAAACTCTTAACATCACCATATACCTCAAAGTCATCCCTTCTAGTAAATACAATTGGGTTTTGTTGATATATTGATATGGTAGCTTTATATTTGTTTAACTCATCCCTCATCTTATTGAATTGTCTAATGAGATGCTAGTATTAACCTCTTATTGTGTTTATGATGAACTCTTAGTCTACTCTTACTCTTTCCTCCTTACTCACTTCCTTATCTTTTGATGATAAGAACACTAAAAGAGAAATACATGTAGGGTACAAAGACATAACGTGAAAAAAGAATGTTAAAAACAAACATGAATATAGAAGATGAATCTAATACTAAATTTTATGTTAAGAATAAATCTGAATATAAAAGATAACTCTAGTACTAGATTTTGATACAACCTTTACTAATATGACTAATGATTTGATATTAACATGAATAAGATGAAAGATCATTCTATTATGATAACCTTGATCCAAAAAAATCATAAAATAAAAAGAATGATATGAATCACCACATTTGTAAGCAAGAAAGGGATCGAGAGATAAGCTTCTAGGGTTTTACCACCATTAGTAAGTTAGATAAAATCAAAAGTTTTAAAAGAACCTAAAACAAAAGTTAATATAAAAAAGATTGAAGAAATTCTCTCTAAGGTTTTTAATTCATGAATAATAATAACAAGATCCTTATTAAAATAAAAAAAACATTTTATAGATATAAAACCCTAAACTAGACTTCTAAAAGAAAATAAAATTTTAAAGTAACTAAACTAAGAGTCTAATGGTTCTTTAAGAAGCACAATGACACAAATTTTATTCTAAAACTTTCAGTGCATAAACAAAGATGACTCTATACCAATTATAAATTCAAATCTAGTGCCAGTTACTTCTATTCCTCCATTTTGCAATTCCAATTAAATATTGGTGTTAGTTTACTATTATGTTCAATGCCAATTACGTTTTTTCAATAGCATTATAGGCTTCACTTTAGGCTTTTAAAGTGGTAAAACTTCACTTTTTGCATAAAGACCCAATATTAAGTCGTTGAGAGCCTTTTTGGCCTTCTTTTAACTTATTTGTTATTAATGTTCTTCTAATATTCTTCAATACAACTTTAGCTTGTTTTGATACTTCACTTAAACTTTCATAATTTGTTTAAGCCCCTCTTCATGGGCCCTTTAGTTTGAAGCTTATTGTAGCTTGAGTAAATGCTTTATTTCCATTATGAATTGTTTGATGTCTAGGTATTGACTTTATGAATCCATTCCCATCATCTTTTAATAATTAAAATATTCTTATTGCAACTAATTGTCTATCTAAATGGTTAAGGTGATAACATCTTCAACTAATGATCTTAAGGTAGTGATGAAATTTGTGAAGAAGAACAGCTTCTCTATATTTAGTATGCCTAAAACAATAATTTGTTAAAAAGGTTCCCATTTCTGCAAATGTTTTCCTTATTCCTTTTTGAAAAAATATAGAATTACTCATATTGTCATAAATACATATAATGCTTGGTCCAATTTTCAAATGGAACTTGCAATCTAGAAGATGAAAGGGATATTAGGTAAAACTATTTGTAGTTTAAGAAAGGATTGCCACTACAACTAGATGATGCACAAATTTGAGAATGGATAGTAGGTTATCCTTTTTAACTCAAGACTCAAGTTATTTATATGTAATCTCAAATCAAGGTTTATGATTGTTTCATTGTGATCAAAGTATACCCTTCAGGTGCTATAAAAGTTAAGTGTGAAGCAACTAGGATATTCTAAGTCAATTGCAGAAAAGGTTAAAACCTTATGGATGGTGAAATGGTACCTAAAGCAGTCATATACTCTTTAAATACCCTTTATTACATTTGATATGTATTTCCTAATTTCTTTATTTCATTTTTTTTTGTGTATTTATCTCAAAGTTGCGAATATCATACCGAACTCGATACCGGATTAAGTTTTGGTACGATACTGTAATGGTACCATCAATACCGGGTACCGTTTCGGGCAATTTTTTATATTTATGAAATAGTCCCTGAAATTTTTAAATTTTGCAAAATAGTCCACTGATATATTGTACAGTTATATAACTGTATAGTTTACAAGTTTACATCAACTCTATTTTCAAAAATCATAATAATAAATAATAGTCATAATTAATAATTTAATATAAAATGACAATAATTTTTAAATATTTCACATATAAATCATAACCACAATTAATATGAAAAAAGACAATTATCATAATACAAATATAAAAATAAGAATAATACATATTATTTAAAATATTACAAATTTATAATAATATAAACTCAAAATTTTAATAAATAATAATCACATCAAAATATCTAATAAAAAAACAATAAATATCATTTAACTATTACAATTTCATCGTGATGAGTAAACAATCAAATTGAAGTCAAACCTGAAACAAAAACATTCACAATTACATCACATAGATAAAATTTAACATAAAATGATAAAAATAAAAAATAAGTAAAATTAAAATAAGAGGAAAAATAACCTACAACAAAATTCAATCATCAGCAGGAGGATACCCGCTATAACTGCACTGACCTCGGCTATCATTTGGTACAAAATCCTCATCATTGAGAGGAGCTTCATCATCATTATCATTCAAATTTAATGCACCAAATGACATGTCAAGGCTTTCCCATCCAAGATTATCTTCCAAGTCATTGATATCTATCAAATTCAGTTCTTCAATAACCCAATCTGCCAAAACATCTATGTTATCAATGGAAATTGGATTATTTGAACTTCTTGTACCATTAAGGCTCCTAGTAAACAATAAATTATAATTATTAAAAAATTATAAGAAATTATATTAAAAATAATAATGATAATGAAATACCTTTCCTGACAATTTCTAATAGTTTCTATTTCCAACAATTCTTAACAATTCTCATTTTCAACAATCAGAAAACATTAATAAACAATTTCTATTTCCAATAATTCTCAACAATTCCCATTTCCAACAATCACAAAACATTCATAAACAATTTTCATTTTTAACAATTTTGAACAATTCTCATTTCCATCAATCACAAAACATTCATAAACAATTTTCATTTCCAACAATTCTCATTTTCATCAATCACAAAACATTCATAAACAATTTCCATTTCCAACAACTCTTAACAATTCTCATTTTCAACAATCACAAAACATTCACAAACAATTCCCATTTCCAACAATCACAAAACATTTATAAACAATTTTCATTTCCAACAATTCTCAATAATTCTCATTTCCATCAATCACAAAACATTCATAAACAATTTTCATTTCCAATAATTCTCAACAATTCTCATTTCCATCAATGACAAAACATTCATAAATAATTGTCATTTGCAGCAACTCTTAACAATTCCCATTTCCATCAATCACAAAACATTCATAAACAATTTTCATTTCCAACAATTCTCATTTCCATCAATCACAAAACATTCATAAACAATTTTCATTTCCAACAATTCTCAACAATTCCCATTTCCATCAATCAGAAAACATTCATAAACAATTTCCATTTCCAACAATTCTTAACAATTCCCATTTTCAACAATCACAAAACATTCATAAACAATTTCCATTTCCAACAATTCTCTACAATTCCCATTTCAAACAATCACATAACATTCCTAAACAATTTTCATTTCCAACAATTCCCATTTCCAACAATCATAAAACATTCATAATCAATTTCCATTTCCAGCAATTCTCAACAATTCATATTTCCAACAATCACAAAATAGTAGGATATAATTTAATTCTTAGAAAATTATAAGAAATTGTATCGAAATTAGTAAAGATAATAACATACATTTCCCAAAGCTTTAAATTGTATCGAACAAAAACCAAGTCATTCAGCCTCTTATGCTCCAATCTATTCCTTTTCTTAGAGTGGATAAATTCAAATATGCTGCAGTTTCTTTCACAGCCTGTTGCACTCACACATTGACTTAAAATTCAAATTGCAAATCTTTTCAATTCTGAAACATCATTTCCGAATTGATCCCACCAAGAAACTGTAAGTTATAAGATAACAAAACAGGGTTATAAACAAAATAAAGTCATAATTAATTTTTAACAAATAAAAAAAGGAAATAACTAATACTTGGAGAAAGTTTTCCTCTTTTTCGAATAGCAATCGGCTTTCCAAAATCCCCATAAGACATCTTATAAAGCTCCATTTGTGAGCTTAACAGATCTTGCATCAAGTCAATGTTAACAATTGTTGTGATTGTTAAAAGCATCCCTTGATTTACTTCAACTTGCCTGTTAAGATCCAATCTAAAATAAACACTTGGATTCAAAAATGCCCCAGCTGCAAACAGTGGAGAAAAAGGTTGTCTTTCCCTTCTCTGATTAATAATTGAAAGATAGGGCGTGTACAAAGAAAGCCTATATTTCAGATTAGCCTTGATTGCTTCCATCGCTCTCTCCAAGGCATCAAAAATATAACCCATTGTTGGCTTTACTTCACTATCAGCCAACCGAAGAATCCTCACCAAAGGCTCCAAACTCGGATGACAAATTGACATTGTGACCAAAATTCTCTATTTTCTAGTATGATATTACAAACCTCCACTCCAGCATTAAACCTAGCATGCTGAGATGCAACCCACTTATCACTTGTAAACATTTGCCTTAACTCTTTCTTCAGTGAAACAAAAGAT
>JAOSBN010000004.1:10324725-10344634 GCA_027563595.1 Erythroxylum suave | reverse complement strand
CGCCACCCTCACAGGGCACGGACTCGGATATCACCATCGATGTCGGGTTCGGGTCATGCGGGAGTGGGGTGTTACATATTGATTATGAGTTTTATGTGAATATTGCTAGTATAAGTTTATGTTTTAGCAATATAAGCATTGAAGTTTGAAAGTTAAATCTTATATGATTTGAGTTTTCATTGAGATTATGTTATTAGTTGATAAAAAGGAAATGAAGACGATGTTATTGGTTGATAAAAATGAAATGATTTCTAGCCTATGATATATTGATAGGTTTTATACATGTTATTATACCAGTGTATAACGGTTAACCCAGTACGGGTAAGCGATATAGAACCAGCTCTGTAACTAGTGGTTAATCGATTACAGGTAAGCGGTGCAGAATCTACTCCATAACTACTGGTATATAGTGGTTAACCTAGTATAGGTAAGCTATGTAGAACTAGCTCCATAACTAGTGGTTAACTATTTGTGGGTAAACAATGTAAAACTAACTCTGTAACTACCAATTTATAGTGATTATCCTGATGTGGGTAAATGATTCCGTAACTAGTGGGCAACCAGTTGTGGGTAAGCAATGCAGAACTAGCTTCGTGACTTTATACCTGAGTGCACCATATGACAAAGAAGTTAGTGATAGGCTATGTCGTGTAAGAAATTTGAGCTTTTTCATTTTTTAGAAAAATTGAATTCCAAAAAAAAATGTAGACAAAACCTAACAAATGTTCGTACAATGTAAAACAACACACTATAGGCTTCTTTTAACTTTTCAAAAAAAAACAAACTATAGGCTTTCCAATTAAAAAATGTAATTAATTATAGTTCAAAGGCATATAAAGATGAATGAACTATTCCAAAACCAATTAAGGAGCAAGCTTTAGATAGATTCAGTAGCTCCTAATAGACTAGTCCAAGCTAGCATACAAGTTGGAACAAGCTAGCTGAGCAAGTTCCCCAGTAGCTTGTTCCAACTTGTTAAGTATATTTTTTTAACAGCTTTGTTAAGATGTTGGCAATTCTAAGTCCTGGTGCTAATATAGAGTTTCTACTTTAGTCCTAACTTAAACCTCACCTAGTATTCATAACCTTTGTAATCATATAGCCCTCAAAATTAATCATGAAGCTTCCTTTTATTTAAGCAAAAGTGTTGAAGCAGAAAGAATCAATGTTTATATACTTCTATTTGAACTTCATTCAATTTCTTTCTCTCCATACCTCATAAACACCTGTGCATAAGGCCTACCAAAGGAGAATATGGTTATCACTAAGTAGGTTAGTTCCTTTGAAGGCCTAAGTGATGATGCACTCCTGGCTCTCCTTCAAAAATAACCTTGAGCCTAAAAACAGACAAGTATTACTCATGATTAGCAAAGCTTTTACTTGTCTTAAACCAAAGGAGGTTTGAATCAATGTTTTGATGGTAAAAAACATAATTAATACTGATAAGTTTATTATTTTGATAAAAAGCAATATAAGAACAATTAAAATCAAAACTCAAGAAGATAACTTATAAAGTTTTTATTTAAGAGAAGCTGGAAGTTTACAATTGTCAAAATGAAGATCAAGGGATATCAAGGTCATTCTTTAGTATGTAATATTGGTTGCAATCTCACTTTTTTAATTTGATGCTCTAAAATGCTCAACATAGATAAACATGTCATTTCACTTTATTGCATGAGTCTTTCATTTATCAAGATGTATTGAAGTTTTTTTAATAAATATAGAAGTCTCTAGATCTTTCAAAAAAATTTTGGTAAACATTTTGGTAAGTGTTTAAATAATAATTGAATTAGAACAAATTAGTTTTGGGCATTTAAAGATGTTAAAATTATGTTTTTGCGGTGTTTGGTTGGCTTACATGGGTCAGTCGTTGACCTATATAGGTTAAAGTCCTTAAATGTGACATATCAGGAATTTTCTGTAACATCAAGATGCCAATTAGGGGATTTTTTCTTCATGACCTGTTGACTTTTCGTGCTACCTGCTAATCTCTGCTTCTTTGATATATTACGGTAAGTTTGGTAGCTTTCTCTAGTCTTTGTGCTTGCTAACTCCATGTAGTTAGCTCAGGAAGTGGGGAAACAAGTGTGTTTCCCACTTCCTCCCAACCCCTTAACCTCCTTTTCTTCCTAACCTCCTTTTCTTCCTCCTCACCAACTACATTGTCACCATATCACTGTCCTTCCTTCTTTCCTCCTTCACATTTCCTCTCTTCTTCATCTGGTAGCTTGCCTTACATTTTGTTCCATCTACTACTTTCACCTCGCGATTATCTTTTAACCATCAGCCCTTAACATGTGTATCTTACTTTCTGAAATGTTCCGCCTTTTGTTCACCCCATCCCATCTACCCCACTCTTATCACCCTCACTTCAGCACTCTCCCTCAACTCCTACTTCCCCTTGCATCAATTATCACTCAGTAGCTCCTCTTGCTCATGCCAAGAACAAATGTACTTAGGTGCATGTAGCAGGTAGTCACAATCCTGATGCTAAACTATCCCTTTGTCTCCCCAGTCCTACTTTAGATTGCCAAATATTATCTACTCTAGTCTCTATCCTTTAAGCTGGATTTCAGAAATGGCAATCAACATTAGTTGGTTTCTTTCTATATAAGAGGGTATCATTTTCGATTATGAAATCCTAGGCCTCTAACAGTTGGAAGCAATACGGATTTACAGAGATAATTTTGAACAATGATGATATTTTCTTCTTCAAATTTGACTCCAACAACTCATTCTTTGAAATTATCGAAGCTAGTCCTTCGCATGTTTTCAGTAAGTCATTTCTCATCCAACCTTGGAGACTAGGAGCGAAATTTGATGAAATCAGATCAACTAACATCCCTCTGTTTGATTGTCGGTCCACATTTTTATGGAGAATAGATTTATCACTAAACCTCTGATACAGAAGAGGGCTTTCACGAGCAGGGGTCTAGAGCAGCCCGCTTCTTGTACAAAACAACATCAGATAATGATACAATAGTTGCAAGAGTTCCCCGCTCTGCTACACAGCTGGAACTACAAATGGGTGTTTGAGAACCATCAAACTTCGGGCTTCGTATGTTACACAAAATGATACTCTAGATAGAGATGAAGACCATAACTTTGTTGTGTCTGTTGTGCAACTGAAGTTTCGAAGCCATGTTTTTGTTTTCTGCGCCACCCTGAAGTTTCAAAGACTTAAAACTTGGCTCAAATCTGTTTGGGGCAGAAGAATGGCCGTTATACGACAAATGAAGGAAGTTTCTAATGAAAAACCTACTGTGTTGTGTGAATTGTTAAGAACCAACTACGATGATTGTAAGCGATGACTATCACTTTAAGTCAGTAAAACCATGTTCGTAACTGTAGTTGTTTTTCATTTCACTTAAACTTAGCTTCGGCAGAACGATTCACAGGCTACAGGAATCTGAGAGAGGAGTCACCTGGAATGCAGCCATGATTTACGTTCACTTTTATGTACGAAATATTTGATTTATGTTCACTTTTATGCACGAAAGATTCTTTTGAAGAGTTCTAAAGTTTCCCTCTAACAAGCTTAAAAAATGAGAAAAAACATTAGCTGCCGATCAAACTAGTCAATATAGGTAGATAACTAAAATTAGGTGTAGATGTTGGAAACATCTTCAAGGTATTAGTCTCCCTCCACAGGAGTAGGTGACATTACACGCGTCGTCAACAATGATAGAGTATGCATGTGCAGGCCTCGAGAGGAAGGGAGGCAAGTGAATTAGTAAGTCACAGACACATTCATCGTCCAACTCTTTCAGCCACCGACAGCAATTCTCTGCACTCTGAGTTTCATGGTGATGATGCCTATGCCTACGCCTGTGACGGTGGCCATGACCGTTTTCATGGCTATCCTCTTCTGTGGGAGGAGGAGACGGCGGAGAGGGAGGCATATATGGCAGTGCTTCACATGCATAGTTCACTAGTGCAAACTGGGATGCACAAAGTGGACGTTGGGATGGCTGAGCCAATGACTTAGAATGGAAAACCAAGAATGTTGCACACAGCAGGAATGGCGGAATCCTGATTCTCTCCATGACAGCTACCTGTGATCACTAGTTGCAGGATGTTACTGAAATTGAAGTAAAAGGGTTGTTGAGAAATCTTGTGAACATCTTTACTTCTTTTTATACTTCGCTCACTCTTGAGAAATTTGTTTTATTCTTAGGTTTCCTTTATGGGAAATGAAAGAAAAGTAGGAATAACAAAGAGAATGAAACCGCTTCTTAGTTTTACATGATGAACAAGAAGCAGCCTCTGAATTGTAGGAGTGTCTCATTCATTTGGTGTGATGGAAAGTTTAGGTGAAGTACTGTTTCTGATTGGAAAAGAATACAATTTCACATGAAATATAGAGGAAAAGAAAGTGACATCGGTAATATCTTGGTAATGCTCTAGATAAATATAATTATCCCAGACAGGGACAAAACATACAGATATAAACCTTCAAAGGCTGTCCAACCCGAAATTTCAAATATGAGATCTCTCTGAATCGAAATCACGGCCTTAGAAGAGTTTACGTCCATAAAGGAAAACTGTTGTGGTGACATGGCAACAGACAAGCTTTTATGGAATTAGAAACCGAGAACTTCTCCCGAATGCTATTAACTGGACTTAATGGAAACGAAGAAAAGAGAATGACTTGCATTTCGTGCTAAAATTTCCAGGGAACGTGCAAACAGAAAACTTTTGGTATTGTAGTTTGGCCTTAAAGCAAAGAATACGAGACAACAACCTTGGGCAAACAGTAGATCGATAGTTTCAGAATTTCAAATTACCAAGTTGGTTTTATAGTGTCTCTTTTAAGTGAATCTCTTTTTTTATTATTGTTATTTTTAATTTAGAAGATTTCATTTACACCAAATAGAAAAGAGAGTTACAATAAATTTACTACAGAACATTTTTTATATTCAAGGTATGGTTAATACAACAGAACAGTATATCTCCTATTTAAGTTTGGTCCACCATCACCAAGAGAATATTAGAAAATAAATATTATCCCTAAAACAGCACAATGAAACAGTACAACGAAGTGATGAGCTTTTTCTCTTTGCTGGACAAATTTCTTTTGCTTCTTTGGATATTGGCCTTTAGAGGTCATAAGCACTAAACGATTGGCTTTTGAAGATTTATATTGTTTCTCTTTGTCCGCAGCGAGTAGACAAGACAAATGAAGGTGAGTCACTACAACAAAGTTGACCTTTGGCTACCAGAAAAACCATAGCTAAAGGTACAAAAATTGTTCCTAAAAGTTATCGGCGATAGTTTAGTTTCATCACCCAAAATGTAGCTAACAACTAGGCGATCACCCAAAATGTAGCTAAAAACTAGGCGATTTTTTTTAGTAATCGTTGCCAATAATTTTTAGGTATGCTTTATTGTTGTAGTTAAAACTATTAACAATGTTTTAGTGAATCGTACATTTCCATATTTAACATAGCAAAAAACTTTTAGCTACCACTACAATAAAGTTGACTTTTATCTACAAAAAAATCATAGCTATAGGTATTAAAATAGTAGCTAATAGAAATTGGCAACGATTTATTTTTGTCACCCAAACGTTGCAAAATCCCCTTTGCTAAAAACTAAAGACAATGTTTTGTGCTAATCATCCTTAAAAGTTTTTGCAATGCTTTATTTTTGTAGTAAAATGCTTTTAGCGACAATTGGAGAAATTATGGCTAATAAGTTTATCTACGCTCCAAAACGTAGCTAATAGTTTTTAGATATATTTTTGGAAACATAGCCAAATGTTTTTTGCTACATTTCAAAAAACGTAGTTAAATGTTTTTAGTTGTATTTATGGAAACATAGCCAAATATTTTTGGCTACATATATGAAAATATAGGCAAAAAAATTTTAGTTACGTTTATGAAAATGTAGCCAAATGTTTTTAACTATGTTTTGTCAAATGTAGCCAATTTTTTTATCTAAATTTTAACGAAATGTTATACCATGTGGGAATAAATTATTTGTTACATTTTTAATCCATATTATTGTATATAATGTTTCAATATATTTTTGTTGTTAATTTATTATAAAAATTTTACAAAAATAATTGATAATTTGAACCATTATATATAAAAATAAAATATTATTAAATTTCTTTGTATATGAGATTTAATTACAACTTCAGTAATTCTTATATGCAAAATAATAAATACAACTAGTTTACAAATTATAATACGAATCACTCAATCGTTGCTTCTTTTTCAAATATATAATATGAGAAAAAGATATTAAATTTAAATTATACTACAGACAGGAATTAAAAGAAAAAATTATAAGAGATGTAATTAATACTATTCACTTTCATCTTCATTACTTTGCTAATTAAAGACAAGTGTTTTTTTTTAGGTACTTATCATGCTTGGCTAACTTTTTCCGAGTATGTTGTAATTCAACCTTAAGTGTCTTGTTTTCCTCTTCAAGACATTGAATATATGTAGATCTTAATGAGGTTGAAACATTTAGCTTAGGGCCAAAGCCAAGACCTTTGATATAACCAGATCGTGTACTAAGCACGATATTGCAAATATCTTCTACATTGACCTCATTCCCCTCAAACATTGATTTTTGTAACAACTCTTGCATCTTATTCTAAAATAAAAAAGAAACAAAATCAATATTCAATGGAAATATTATCAGTTAGAACTACACAAATAACTAAAATTAAAATTAAAACAAAATTTTATACTTACATAGTTATTTTCTACTTCTTTTGATATCCACCCTTGACCTTCCTTATAGTTAATGACTTTATATAGTGTGATACTATCACACTCTTATCCATGTAGTTCCTTCTCATTGTTTTATGAAAGAAAAATATAAAGCACAATAAATAATATAATGTTTATTGATATAATTATAACTTGTAAACAAAGATATTATATATTCATTTCAGATGATTACACATGATTTGGACCCTTAATTGTGAGGTATTTTCATTTTTCCTCTATTGACCTTTGGCTTCTCACATTTTTATTAAATAAAAGAAAAGGATTAAGTAGTCATTAAATCATCTAACAAGATTTATCTAATCAAATGTGAAGGGAAAGAAAATAAACCTAAACTTTGGGAGAGACCCGATAATCACGCAAATAATTCAAATTTTCTTGAAACATTCATTCCAGAACATGCTCCTTACGTCTACATTAGAAACAAAAGATTTATAAAATTAATGCAACCTATAACAGTGATCCCTTGTCCTTTGTTTCAACAATGAAGTCATGTAGTTTGAAACATCAAGGTTTTTGTTATTGACAACATTCAATTTCATCTGTGAACAGTAAGTAAAAGTGTAATTAATCTTAAAATAAGTGAAATAATATTGCATATAGTTAAACAAATCAAAAATTACTATAACTTTATCCGAAGCATTTTTAAGCAAGTTATCTTTCTTCAAATCCTTAGCATGCTTTAGGTAAAGTAATTCCATTCTCACAATAATTCCTAACTCACTTAACAATTTTGTATATTGGATCTTATCTATAAGATGACTTTAAAGTATCAATTTGTATTAACAACTTGCTATTCATTGCAACATTCATTAGTTATAATTCACAACCTCTAGTTATACCTCTACATCTTTTTTTAATATTGACATTGGAACATGGCAACAAATCAATAATGATAAGAAAATACATATTAATCATTTAAATATATATTTAAGCATAAGTCTATTAGTAGGTGTTAAAGATTAACAAACCTGCAAATCCCTCTGTACTAGTTGATTCATTGTTGCTCATGGAAGAATGAGGTTGTTCCTGACTAATTTCATTATTGGCTGAGGTCTAATGTTGTTGTTGGCTAGGAACTAATTCATCTAGTTGAAGTTGCACGCCCCTCTATTCTACAATTTTGATACCTGCCACCTTCTTCCTATAGTTTCTACCAAGTGTCATTATATTGGATATCATTATCAGTCATAGTTTCATAAAAGACCATGTCATATGTTATCTTTTGTTAGGACTCATTATCAAACAAGCAGAGCTCCTAGTTACATATCTAAAAGAAAGCTTTGTAGTCTCACATGTTTAAAGAAGATCTAAAAAATAAGCTAATTTAATTAGGGTCTGTGACGAACCTCTATTCATAGTAAGACCTTATAATTTGAGTTTTATTATCAGTCTAAAAATAACACAAATGCCAAAATAATATTATCAATAATTCTCAAAAACCAAGAATTATCATAACATAACTTTATCTATTTATTAATTCTTTTGGATCTAACTATGCAAAAATAACCTTAAAATTTTCCTAGGTCCTCATGATTCTACTACAAACTTTTCACCTAAAATAACACGTAATAAGTTAATATAGACCAAATAGAAAAAACGAAAGTATAATACCATTTCTCTATTTTGTATACATAAATCCTTTCCATCCGAGTCTATTTGGAGTTACACCTATCTCTACAATACTTGTTAAGAGAATATTTCACGATGTGTTATAATTAAATGCAATAATAAATGTGCCAACTATTGCAAACAAGATCTTATATATTCTTAGGGTAAACATCGGCTAATTTGCTTGGTAAATGAATTTGTACCTTGACCAAATATTGCCATGTGTAATATTACTCCCTAGACAAAAAATTCAAATTCTATTAAGACTTTAAAATATTTAAAGTAATAGATAATTTACCTTAAGAAGATAATAAATAATACTATTTTAGTTAGAATTTCAATTACGAGAACCTTAGTTTTTAAATATTAAGGCTTCATATAGATAAGATTAAGCTAGCCTAATTTATGAAGTTTGCACACAAACACACACACACACACATAAATAGTTTGTCTTGAGATCAAGCTAAAGAAATTTAAGGAGTCGATAAGAGTTTGCACTAACCTAGGGTTACACAATAGCAGTAAATACATTTTTCCTAGCTCTTGGCTTTGTCAAAAAAATCTGGTGCGTTGAATCCCTTTCTATATGAATTTATAATCATGAAACTGCTGCTAGACTTCTGGAAAAGATCAAGTTATTATGAACTATCTATTATGCTATTCCAATATGGAGTCATGACCAAATTGAGGTAAGGATTCATGTCTCTAGTAGAACTTTCATAGACTAACCTCAAACAAGTATACACGGTTGTAAAAGAGTTCAAGCCATTCTGCAGCAAAAAAGAAGAAGGAAAACTAAGAACAAAAAAATGTAGAGAATCTCTAGAACATAAAAAGTCATATAATCGTAGTTGGTTTATATCTTCAAATAATGAAAGCACAATAAAAAATAGTACACAAGGTGGATGACTTACCTAGATGGACAGACTATCAAAGACAAACTCGAGGACCATAACAAACTATAAGTAAGGCTTCTGGAATGCAAAAGCTAGAGGGAAAATGATGATGATCAACAAAGACAAATACCTCTTTGTCATTGGGTTTAAAATAAAATGAACAAACAATTTCATTTTCATTAAATTCTAGAAAACTAATCGTCGACAATTGTCCACCATTGGTGATGAATTTAGGAATCGTCACCAATGGTTGTTTTCATTAAATTCTGGAAAATTGCGGCAAACATTGGACAACGATTCTAGGAAATCATCGCCAAATGTTGACCTTTGGTGACAAATTTAGAGAAACATGGCCAAAGGGTTGACAAATGTTGTCATATTTATATATATCACTATATATTTAACAAATTTTATGTAATATAGAAATTCTATAAAAATAGTATACAATATATATATAATAAATAGAGTTTTATAACACCACGTAAAATTTTCAAATCATATATTTTAAAATTGAAAAATAAAAAGTATAAATCTATGTAATATTAATTAATTTTGAGTTTATAGTTTTATATATTTTTAAAATGACATTGTTATTAGCTAAATTTATTTTTAGACTCACAATCATTGTCAATAATATTAAATTTGATTTTTATGAATTTGATATTAATATTTAATATTGATTTCCATTTTTTACTATATTGCAATTATTTTTAAATATATTGTAATTAATATAATTATATATGCTAATATTATAGTCGCATAAGTGTTTCCTCTTTTGCCAATAGTTTTTAAAAATTGTTGTGAAAGTTTAACCTTTTGTCATGGTTTTTGTATTTGTCACCAAAGGTTTTGCCAAAACCATATCGTTTTATCAAATTAAATCTTAATTACCTAAAGATAGGACGAAAATAAATTCATGTCTTCATTTTCCTAGTTGCAATTAAGTTTTTACTAGCTATATTGCCTGAATTCCCAAATTAATCTCCCTCTTCGATGTCTGTCTTCATCTCCGATGTGCATCTTCGTCTTCATTGGTGGTGTGTGTCTTCGTCTTTTTCTCAACACGAGGGTTTTGGTTTTCCAAGTAATTCATTTCCATAATGCTTAAACATAATGTAAACCTCGGTTTCCTTTACATGTGTGTCTATTTTTCATTTAATTTTCATCGAGTTATCTCAGTTAATAGACAAAATTAAGCATATATAAATTCCTACCACAACTTCAGTAAATGTAAATGTAAAGAGACCATTCTCAACCCATGATTTCAGATGAATGCTTTAAGATTATCTTGACCACTATACTATTTAAAAATGCAAAAAAGACACAAAAATTTATGTCTTGCTTTGTTTTTCCAACAAGTGTTCTTAATATGGCTGCCTTTGTTTGTACCAGTATTTCTAAGCTTGTATACGCTAATGTCAACATAGGTAGTGTATTCTAATGAATCTATTTGCACACTTGCTTAGCCTTAATCAGTTAATCCCTTGTTTTTAATAGTCATATTTTTCTACTTTTGCAAGTAGCCAATAAAAAATGACAACTTTTTTTCATTGATAGATGATTACAAGGTTGAAAGAGCTTGTAATCATTTAACTTTATGGCGTACTGAAAATGGTTATTAGGTGTTATTCCTTAAGTGATGTTCATAACATTGAGCAAAACGGGTTTAAGAGCAACCTAACCCATCTACTTCACTTTTATTATATGATTCTTTCATATTAATAAGGAATTTATTACTATTTTTATTAATTGCAACCTCATAATGTGCTCCAGTTTTATTAATCATTAAGGGTGAGTAACAAACTTAGAATGTGCTTGTGTAGAAGATATTTGCTTCTACTATGAATATTTTATTAATTGCATATAACTTCATATTATTTTTCATTTCCTTATTTAATTGTACACTCTACTTCTACATTGATATCTATGACCTATTTTTTATTGACTTTTCAAAATAAAAGTGTTAACAAAAATTCATCGCGAATGCTGACATGGCAGATAGTTTCTGATGGTAGAAATGAGCTCAGATGGGAGGTATTTGACAAAATTGTCCCTACTAAAAAACAAATCGATGTATAACAAATTAGCTCACCAAAGTCTAATCACTGCTTGCCTTCAATGCATAATCTTCTTCTTCAAGGTTTTTATTATCATTCGAATTTTCTCTCTTTCTTTTTTATGTGTATCTCATTTTAGGATAAAAAGTTACTAGCTGAACGTGTGATTGTATATAATATGTGATGTGTAAAGCTTCCTTGAATCTTCAAGAGAACGTAGATGCAAATGGAGGTGGTGGTAATGTCACGATGGTCCATACAGGATTAGACAAATCGATTATTTTGAAACAATCATCGATTACAAAAACTATGCCTATTAGTTATGACAATGATAGAGTCATTCAAACATGTATACATGTGTTCGAATTTCGGTTCCATTTACCGTTTGATTTAATTTTTATTTTTTAGGATTTAATTTTTCAAAGGATTATGAACAAATTAAGGTGATTGTTTTATACCCTTTGTTCCTTAGGTGAAATGCATGGTACATGCAGTTCATCTAATTCAATGTTGCATACTGCATTAGGGAAATTGTTTGATATATCTTTTGCTAATTTAGTTAATGCCAATAATTTGTTGGAAGAGGATGTCAATAAACTAACTACCGAGGGAAGATCTTTGTCTGTTTCAATTGATGCCTTTGAACATGTAAGGAGGTTTCTTAGGAATCCAAACATAAGGAACTGTTTTAACTTATCTAGTAAGTCTTGTGTCACTTGGAATCCATAACAATAATTATATATTTTTCTCTTCGAGGGAATAGGCATGAACTTCATTATCTTTTTCTCTTTATTTATTGTTTTATCTATAGAATTGCTAAAGTTCTAATCAAAATACAAAATAAGGATTGTGAAGAAACTAACATGATTGTTATATACTATTTGTTCTTTAGGTGAAACACATGGTACGTGGCATTCATCTAATTCACTATTCCATACTGCATCTAGGAAAACGTTCAATATATATTTTGGTACTTTAGTTAAAGCCATGAAGTTATCAGAAAAGATCGTTAATGAACCAAGTGCTAGGGGAATATCTTTTTCTATTTCAATTAGTACCTTTGAATATGCAAGGAGCCTTCTTAGAAATCTAGACTTAGGGAATTCCTTTACCCTATCTAACGAGTCTCGTTTCACTTAGAATCCAGAAAAACAATTATATCTTATCTCTTTGATGGAAAGGCTTCAAATTCATTATCTTTTTCCCTGTATTTATTGTTTTGTCTGTAAGAATTGTTAAAGCTATAATTCAAATCTTATATTACTTACCATATATCATTACATTATATTACTTAAAATATATCATTTTTATTGTTTTGCCTCTAAAAATCATATATTATTATATTAATTATATAATGATATAAATATTAAATAGAATATATACATAAATAGATAGAGAATACATGTTAAAACTATTTGAAAATTTTGCCACGCCATATAAAATTGTCAAATCATATATTTTAAAATAGAAAAATAAAAACTATAGATCTATATAATATTAATTAATTTTTGAGTTATAATTTTATAATTTTTCAAATGAAATTATTGTTAGCTAAACTTATTTTTAGACATAGAATCATTGTCAATAATATAAAAATTGATTTTTATCAATATGAAAAAAATGATGAACTGAAAGTTAGTGAATTTACAATTATAAATAAGAGAGTTATTTTATTTTGAAGAACTTAAGGAGACTTATTTAAGCATTTCGCAACAATTTTAAAAATTACTGCTAAAGGCTATGCACTTGGCGATGATTACTAAAATCGTCACCAAAGGTTTAACCTTTGGTGATGATATCAACAAAGCGTCACCAAAGAGTAAGCCTTTTGTGACAATTTCAAAAATGCATCGCCAAAGGCTCACCATTTAACAACAATTTTTAAAAACATCACTAAAGTGCAAACATTTGACGATGATTTTCAAATTTGTTGCCAAAGGCTTACTTTTATCCATAATTTTGAAAATGTTACCAAAGAAAACGTAGGCAAACATCAACTTTGTTGTAGTGAGTTTGAAGAAATTGGCATCTTGATTATTTATTCTTAAGACACAAAGAATTATTTCAAATTATTGTTGTATAATCTATCACATTAAAAAATGTTGCATTTAAAATTTTATGAATCCCAGATAGAAAATATGTAAGAGAAAATGAAGAATAAATGAGTCAAACCTTCTAAAGTCTTTAAGAACAATCTATAGTCTATAGAGGGAAAATTCAAAAAAGTGAGTTTGTCTTAATTTTTTCTTATGGAAAGCTAAGGAATGAAGCTGTATTTTGGGACATAATTTTAAGAACCATACAAGGATGTGTCATAGAAATATTTTCATAGAGATTTGAGATAGGTTAGGATGATTTTAATATTAAGAACATTCAACGAGTTTCCATCATGATAATTTGATCCTCCTTTAATTGGTTAAGATTATAATTAGAAAGGCTCTTTATTATGTTTCGAAAAGTTCTAAAAAAATTTATAGGCCAACACCAACAGTTGTTTATGATAATCACAATTACCTTGACTGTACAAATAAGCCCTTATGCAAAGGATCTAATCAACTAAAGCTTTTTAAGAGGTTTGGGATTATGCCAATTGTTGTATGAAAAATATGTATAATTATATTCTCCCTTATTACATGCTTTACCTTTTCTTTGAAGGTCTATCTTTTTTGTGAAATGTATATAGGTGAATATTACCAAAATTTTTCCTCTTATAAACTTGTCACTCACTAATTAAGTAAAAACATATATTGTTGATAAGTAATAAATTAAGAAATAAGGGTCAAATCTTGCAAAGAAACAACATGAATTAAAAAATTAACACTATTATCTAGCCTGAAGGCTAGTTAGTAAAAAGATGGTGTTATAGATTTTAAATACAAATAATAAAAGTTCCAGTGAGACACGGGGTTTGAGAAGATTCATTAGTACGCAGCCTTACTTTTAACTGGGGAGAGATTTTTTTCGAGGTGCTAGGATTTTGAATAATAAAAAAATAAAAGGTAGACAATAGCCAAGAAAATTAATGATAAGACAAAATTTATCAAAATCTAATCTAATCAAATAGTTATATTTAGATTAATACTTCCCTTAGTAATACTTTGACTTCATGATTTAATTCCTAAAGTTTGGATATGTTCTCTAAATTAATAAGAACTCCTAAAAACTAAAACTATACCCTCTTGAGCTACAATCATTTACTCTCTAGTTGGTTAACTTGTATCTACACTAATACTAGTATCTACACTAATGCTAATACCCTTTTGAATACGTTAAGAACTATAAAATCATATTAAAGGTTTCACCATGTTAATTTGAAGATCATTTAGATCTCTCTCAAACACCATGTTCAACCCCCATAGACTAAGTCATAGTTCACTTATAAACAAACTCTCTCGAGGCATCTATAAATGAATTTAAATCAAATTTAATTGTCAATATGAATAATTTTGTATTACGATCAATTAATGGAATCCATATAAATAAATTTCATATCATAAATAAATTTTAATCAATCTAGAATTTTTCCTATATAATATAGAAAAGTATTCAAACTTGAAACTTATTTAAGATAACAATATCGAAGAAAAAATAAAAATTCATTATAGAAATAAATCTAAGTTAAATCTTGATTTTTTTGACAACTTAATCTATTGAGATTTTGTCTGGATCTTGATTCTCCGGAAAAAAAAACTTAGAATTGACTTTTTAAGGGTTTTGAGCCTCTTAATTGCTAACCTTAGATTTTTAGAATTAAAAAGATGTTTTTATAGTGTGTTTTCTCTAAAAATCAACTAAGGTCCCTTCAAAATTAGGGTTTCTACACTTAAATATACATTTCTCTACCTAAGACATAGATTGGGACAAGGTCATTGCCTAAAGCATGGACCTTACTATTTCATCTGGGTGATGGGCATGGTTTTTAATAAGATAGTATCTTTAAATCCTGAATCTTACTATTTTCTTTTGGTAATGGACACAATTTCTATCATGAACATATTCCTAAAGCATTAATCTTTCTATTTCTTCTCTAACTTTTACAAGCCATACTCAAGCCATGTTACTTACTGCATATGATCCATCAAGGGCATAAGCTAACATATAAGCATGAGTCATAGAGAATTTAACTAAAAATTGTGATTGTTTGTATAATTTTGCTTTAAATTGCCCTTAATTCCAAAATAATCTTATTTCAAAGTCAAATTTGTACAATTAGATGAAAAGGTCTATAGAAAAACTAAAACAAGGTAATTTAAATTTAAAATAAAGAAAAATACTTAATAAAATATACACATTTTCATGCACATTACTTTTAACAATCTCTTCCAAGTCTAAGTGATAGTTCCCTAAAATCAAATTTACTAAAAGTTTTTGTTATAAAAGTGTTCTATTTGGATCCATTTGACTTATAATGATTGTTTATCAGTAACGTGTCTTCATATGATCTTGGAAAAGAACATTTGATAGGTAAGATATACTATAATGACCACTGAGTCTTCTTCTTAATTAAGAATGATAATTTCTTTCTGTGTGATTTTCATCATTAAAGTTATCCTTGTTCCCATTATATAGGAAGTTCATTATGGCCTTCTCTATTAGTTTTATAAAGCCACAAAGAACTAAAAATGGCTAGCCTAATAAATATGAAGAGTACTAAGAACTCATTTGATTAATTTTAATCTTCCTATAAAAGGGACGAGTTTAGCAGTGTATGATTATGTTATTTTATAAATATGTTGAATAAAGTGCATGTAATCTCTATGACTCAACCTTTTTTTAATTAAGGAAAGTCCCCAAATACTTGAAAGGAAAAGAACTAGTTGAACCTTAAAAGTCTATGATGCTCATTAAATAGTTGTGAATTGTAAGCATAGACAGAAATAAAGGATTATCTGTTATTAATGTCTACAATCAAAAATGATTTAAAGCTAAATAAAAATGAGAGCATGAGATTTAAAAAAATTAAAATTCGTATAAGAAAGTAGTAGAAGATTATCAGCAGCAATTCGATTGAATAATTTAAGCTTAAAAGATTTTTTATGATGGATCAAGTTAGATCTTACAATTATGATTTCTATGAACAAGTTGAGTATCTCCAAATAGATTGCAAAAAATATAAAGGATTAAATGATTTTCATATCTCACTCCTTTAGCATATTAAATAAATGAGAAGGCTCATCATTAAAAAGAATAGTATATAACATAGTGGAGACAAATGTAGTAATCTAACTCATACAAATATTCGAGTACCTAAAGATTTGAAGTATTTGAGATGAATGTCTAGTCAACTATATAAAAGACCTTTTAAAATTAAACATTTAACATATATCCTTTGGAACTAACATCTCTATGGTAGAGGATGTTGTTGTTGGCGTGCCTACCTAAATAAAAACATTATGAGAAATACTAATAACTAAATGAAGGGCAAGCTTCAATCTCCACATAATAGCTCAGCTATAATCTTGTAAAAGGTATTGTAATAAGATATTGGATGAAAATTATTAAAGGTAGGGGATTTTAACCATGATGACTAAATTTATAATTTTTAATCATGGTTTTAAGAACTATGTCAACATGGAAGAAATCAATAAAGGCTTTAGAGAAATTAGTGGCCATCATATGCCATTCCTTTCGGGAAAAAAAAATACTCCATTTAGGCCATCAAGATCTAGAGCTTTATATGAGTTAAAGGTAATCATAACACTTTAATTTCCTTAAAATAAAATGAAGAGGTACGCATGAATTTGTGGTACTCAATAATATGTAGGTGATTAAGTGTACTAACATTGAGATTTAACGATGAATGTGTCCTCCTTATACCTAACAAAGATTTAAAGTCTTTATGGCAACCAAATATTAATAGGGATCCAAAATAAGTATGTCAAGATGGAGGTTTAACAATTAATGCATCATTTTTATAATTAAAAATATTTTAAATAGAAATATGTGAGAATTTTAATAACTTCAATATTAGCTAGAACATTACCAAAAACATCTTTGATAACTCTTTTACATTATGATTTTTTTTAATCAATATGACATTATGGAAATAATTAGTTTTTTAGTCGACCTATTTAAGTGAACATGACCTATAATTTTATCTTATAAACTTGAAGTGGTTATGAATTGCATTAAGGTAAGCTAAAAGTTTTCTCTTTTCTTAAGCTATCAAAGTTGGGTCATTTGATTTCTTTTGTAGCTCTTTTTAAGCATCTAGGGAATCTATGCTTGTTTTTATTTTAATAGCTTTCAACTTTAGAAAATAATAGAAATTACCAATACTTTAGAAGAATATTCTAGTAATTCTTACGAATGCCACTAAATTCCCTAATGTCAATAAGGTAATTATGGAACCTAAAAGGTGTTAAGTTCCATTTTGACCTAAGAATACTAATAAGCATCAAAGAATGGTCAGTAATAAGTGAAGGTTCAAAAAATGGACCAAGAATTATCAAAGTGGCAAGCTAAATGGGAATCATTAACATTGTATTTGAAATTGTTTTATGAAATTCCTACTATATGATATATTACTCTACGTGAAGAAGGGCATAAAGTAACTTGGAATCAGATGAAGAGATATTATTGAGACATTTTCCACAATCTATTTTAGATGGTTCCACCCCATATCTCTTATTATAGACTCTAATGAGTTAATCTAGGTGTTGAAATCCTTCTACAAAATCCAAAGGTCATTAAGGTGTATTAATGTCCATCGGGTCTTTCTAGAGATCTCTCCTAATTAGCATATTATGTGACAAAAGTATAAAGACAAGTGTAGATTTATCCAAAAGAAGACTACATATAATTACATGGATATACTAATCTAAAGAGTCAAGAGGTCAAGTTTGCAATGGTAAGGGTCTTAAGAAACCAAAATACACTCATTTAAGGTGATTTAGTGGATAGTAACCAAAGGGAAGTCTCCAGAAATTCTTTTAAAATTTATGAAAGGAGACTTTATTTTATTTTCCAAAAGCCCTAAGACAATTAGCTTATTATTAGAGATTTTAGAGATAAAAATCTCTAATCACTAGTTTTTTTTTATAGTTATTAAGTCCCTTAGTGTTTTAGGCAACAACAAATATAAAGAAAAAGGAGAAAGTTTATTAGGAGGAATTACCCTACTCCCTTTTTGACTTTAAGTTTTGATCTCTTTATTAAGGAAATAAATTAGGGGACTAACTTCCTATAGCATATTGAGTGTGATTGCTTTATGAAGAACCAACTACTTCCATTATAGAAGAAGGATCTCCAAAGATCCAATAAAGAGTGAAAGGTTAGTTAGAATTGCTTAGGTTGTAGTCAAATTGGTAGGGAATAAAGATATAGCTAGAGCATTAACAGCTTTAATAGTATTTAAAATAGAAGGAATAATAGTTGTCTAAATAGGAAACTTAATTCTTTCTGTACCAAGAGGGAAAGCATCGTCTATTAAATCCTCTAGGAACCTATTGGAAAAAAAAAATCTTCCTGATGGTTTCTAGATTTTGTGAGAAACTAGTGGCCTAGGCTTCCATTAGAAATTGGCATTGGCATTGGTTAATAAACATCTTCATCTAACCTAATCACTTTGAGAAAATTTGAAAGAGGCTTGTTCAAGTTATTTTTAATATAAATTCTTATAGACATTATATGTTTTAGGGAATTATAATTTCACCCATACATATTTGTGATCCAATTACACTACCTAAGTGAGTAAGTCCTTCACTTTTATAATGCTACAATGGTATGTCATTAAAAAAAACTAATTTAGGGAAAATTTATGGATGGGTTTTCTAAACTTGTTTACTTGCTTCCATATTTTGGTGATCAAAATCTTTCTAGTAATATTCCAAGTATCAAGTTCTAATACTTCTCTAAGCCCTATGCAACTGTTAAATTTGAAGAGGCATAAATCTCTCCTCTTGATAAAAACATACTTAAGATTGTATATAGACTAGTTGAACATAGCCTAATGATTTTCAATAAGAAAAAGTTGATGTTTGCTCAAGAACTAACCATCAAGGGTGCAATGACACTTAGTTTCTCTTGCTTTTAGTGTTTCCACTAGAAGGGAGAAAATAGACTCTCCATTTCGTTAGAGTGAAGGAATGAACCTCTGATCTTGAGTAAATAAATACTCTTTAATAAATCTAGACCTACTAATACAAGGTTTGACTTACAGATCAAAAGGTAAAAATAAAGGTAACCACTAATTGGGTGGAGAATAAAAAAGTTGGTGCTAAAGGTTTAAGGTCAAAGACTTAAAAAAGTTGAGTGAAATTAAAATGAGGGAGATATGGTGGAGGAAGCTACAATGATAAAATGAGTAGATGGAGTTTAGGTAGGCTATGGTAGTGGTGATGGTTATGATTGGAGTGCAAAGGAAATATTTAAAGGCTGAGGTGGTAATGACGATGTAACATCCCATCACCGATGGGAAGGGTAAATTGGTCATTTGGGACGGGTTAGGCGTGTATAATCTATCTCGGGATGATCATATGTCATGTAGCCTCTCTATATAGATATGAATTGTAATTTTTGTTTATGCACGTGTTTGTACATGCATTCATGACATTTCCCGGCATATGTGATTATTGTGAAAAATGTGTAATTTGTTTTT
>JAOSBN010000004.1:10307280-10324625 GCA_027563595.1 Erythroxylum suave | reverse complement strand
TCTCTCTTATCGTAGAATATGTACCGGAATGACCTATGGATGTTCCGGTGGGTACTCTACGGTAAGGGGGCGCTACAGACGATGGTTAAAATGGTGGTCAATTAGGGAAATGAGAGAGATAATGATATAAATTATATAAAATTAAAAAATAAATCTTTATCTTTAAAAATATCCATATTAGAATCTAGTAGGTTCATGATGTTTAGGTGGAATACCATCTTAAATGGATTAGTGTCCCAGTAACAGAGACCTAATGAAATTAATTTTTAAGGAGTAACTACTACTAACTTTTAAATGTTAAAGTATATAGTGATAAAAAAAATAATGACATAGACTAACTTAAACCTTTTTACAAAATATTTAAGGAATAATTAATACCTTTGGCTTACAAAATATATTTAAAAATAAATTAACAAGTGTACTAATTGTAATAAGTGATAAAATGGATTTATATTATAAGGACTAGTAAACTATTAGTTTGAAATTATACACTTTATAAAATAATCAAATTAAATATTATATTAAGATGAAGTAAATTAAATTAAAACAAACAAAATAAGGCAACAATAAATATGTATGGAGCTTAAATAAAGAGAAATAATAGTTAGTTAAGACTTTAGCTTCACCATTAATAATGTGACTTTGATTGATTGATCCTAAACTTAAATACTAATTTATGTAATAGTAGAATTCTTCATTCAGAAACAACCTCTCTATTAGTTAAGGGTAAGGCTATGTACACTAAACCTCTCCAGACCCCACATTTAGTGGAATTTTTACTAGGTAGTTGTTATTATTGTTATTGTTGCTGTAGAATTCTAAAATATTATTTTCCTTTGTTCCATTTAGATAACCTTTTGACTAACTAATTAAGCTCATAATGATATTTTAGTGAATTTAATTAATTGTCAAAGATGAGAAACTAACTCTCAAACTTAAGCTATGATGGTCAAATAAGAGAAACTGACTCTCAAACTTAAGCTATGATGGTCATATACACTTAGAATACCATGTAAATAAGATTAATGTAGTGTTTATCTGATTTATTCAAGTCATGCAAGCAAATATCAAAGACAAAGAGTATGATATCTACTCATTGATATTCTTTCTAAAATTAGTAGCTTATTAGCCAAATTAATTGCTAAATTTTAGATTTATATGCATGATCATTGTTGAGCAATTTTTACTTCTATAAAACCCTCAATGTTCCTCAAGCAGTTGGATCGTAAGCGTAGTAGTTGAGGTGTTAGTCCCACGAGGAATTAGTGAAATAATTGAATCCTAATGTTAACTAAGGTTATAACAAATGTGATAAAAATGAAAATAAAAGCTAAACAACAATTTAAACAATTGAATATTATTTGATTAAAAATGAAATTATAAAATTAACACAAGGAAATCAAAATAGAGCATAACAACTTAAAATCAAGAAATTGCACAAGACAATATCAAACAATTATGAGAAGAGGGGATCTATTCTATCATCAATTGCTGCCTTAAATAATTTTGATTTAATTAGTATAGGTCCTAGAATTTCAAAAAGTTGATTAATCTCTCTCGAGACCTAATAATTAAACCCTTAATCATAATCCCTGATTGAATATGAATTTCTAATTTTGCAATTTCTTAATTAACAAAATAGCTCAAGTTCCAGTTAGTTCTTAGGCAATATAATAGACAATCAGGTCCTCACACAAGATCCCTTTTCGTATAATTACCGATTTGATGTTTATATGATCTATTGGGTTGTTAATTCTTATTACCAAACCTAATAATGTTACTATCAATTCATTCTCTCGATTTATTATCTAAGTATGCAAAAACCATTAACAATCACAATACCCAAACATTCATTAACATCAAAAGCAAATAAGTCACAATTGATTTAACAATCAATCCCAAATGAAGTTAGAACATCCTTAACAAAATATTCATCATCCTTAAATCCAAAACATACATTAGATGAAGTGAATAACAAGAGGAATAAGGAAATTAACTTGGAAAGGAATGGCTGGAGTGGCTGGCAACAACTCCTATTATTTTTCTTTCTTCTCTTCTCTCTTTCAACTCTCTTCCTTGTCTCTTTCTCTAGAATGGTAAGATGGAGGCTCACTTGATTAGGTCATTTAATGATCTTATATAGTTCTGGGTCCATTTAAGGTAAAACTAGAAATTTCAAAAGTCTAAAAGTCTAAAAAGAACCTTCAAAAATGAAAACATAAGGAGATCCTCATGTCTACTGTGCACTTGTCACGATTGTGACCCTTAAAAGTTAACTTCTACCATGATCATGATAAGGACGTCACAATCGTGACCTTGATTGGATCACTTTTGTCACAACTATGACAGGGATTTCACGATCATGACTCTTGCTCTTTCTACAAGCTTTCTCTAGCTTCCTTTGATCTTCTTCAGCTGAACTTAAACACTAACAAACACATCAAAATACCTCAAAAAGATAGAATTTAAGCCCAATAACATGCTCTAAACCACATAACGCTCAAAAACATAAACACATAATCACATTGACACAATTCTAAACTTAAACATGCATAATTCATTTAATCAAAACCTAAAAACACACTAAAATACCTACTAAAACATAATGTAAACTACAAATATTAACATCCCTACACTTGAACTTTTACTTGTCCTTAAGCAAAAAGAGAAACAAAATAAAACAAACCCAAACACACCAAACAATAGCACATATAGACATATATATATGTGCAATAATGATACAATGGCCTTGACTTCACAAAACTAATTTAAATTCAAACACAACCTTCAAGTTGTTCTAACTTATTAGCTTATGTAATCTATGACTATGCACTTTGGACTAAATATACATACTAATCAAGACCTTAACATTATATTCTCTCACCTCAACACTTGTATACACACATTGATAATCAGTAGTCAATTGAAATTGTTAACATCACTAAGTAGCTTTTCATGAAAAATCATGTTATTTTCAAAGATTGGTAGGATTTATTTATTAAACACCATTTTGTTAGTTTTCTTTAACATTGATCTAGTCTTTTGACATGAAGACAAACATTTGTGATAAATGTCCATCGGTTACTCAACTAGATTATGTTTTATTAATAGGCTTGGTTGGCATGTCATTTTAACCTTTTGACACGAAGGCAAACACTTGTGATGAATGTCCCCCAATTACTCAACTATAGCATATTCTCAACTGGCTACTAGCTTTATTAATAATTGAAAGGCCAGTGGAATAGTTATTTACTTAAGATATACAAACTTTTTTTTCACATTTGATTGCTAATCTTATTTTTAGTTAATCATCCTCATGTAAAGATACAATCGACGCCACTTATTCAATTGACCTATGATTATAAATGTATGTAAAAAATTTCCTAAGGTGAGCAAACCAACGTCAAAACCTAATTAATATGCATATTTAACCAAAGATACCTAGAACACAAATTGCACAAGCTAATAAATCTTTACAACTTAAAAGATTGTGTTCAAAGCTAAGCTAATTCCATTAAGTCCTAGCCATTGACACATTCACAAAATTCACACCATGAAAACCTAAGCCAAAACTAACATACAACATGCAAAACTCACGCTCATAATAAAAAAATAAAATGCACACCTACATCACCACACTTGGATAACACATTGTCCTCAATGTGAAAAGAAAAAAACAACATGTAAGGGGGACTAAAACAAAATGACAAGAAGACCAAAAAAACAAAAGAAAAAGATAAGGGTTAGAGTATAAACCTGTCATGGCGATTGAGGTGATGATGGTGCTGGTGAAGGAATTTGGAGATACATTTGTCCATGAAGTTCCAACAATTCACTTCCTACAAAATAAAATTAACAAAATAGTAATAAAATAAAATAAAACTTATCCCAATTCTTGGGTTGCCTCCTAAGTAACGCTTAGTTAAGGTCATTATTTTGATGTGCTCTTCCTTCTACACTTAATCTGGGCTAATTATGAGTGTCTTGCTTCCACCCATGTCACCCCAGTTTAGTTTTGTAACCTGTAAATAAGCTACAAATTACAAGACAATTAAAAGGACAATATTGATAAAATTGAGAAAACCAATTAAGTTCAATAATGTCCTTTTTAATAAAAAATGGTCAATAAAATAGGAAATAACAAAACTCCCTGAATCTTCTATTGAATCTAGCAGTTTTTCTTGTAAGAAGGTGAGCAATTCATACTCTTCCTTAATCACACCTGTATCTTCTTTTTCTTTCACTTCATGAATAGAGACTTTTGTATCTTCTTCAATCTCAATCTTCACTATCATCTGCTTTTCTTCCTCTTGCTCCTTTAAAACTTAGTCTTCGTTAATTCTCATGAGTGAGCTACCCTCCTTCGTATTCTTTAATACCTTATTCACGTTCGATTTTGCTTGTTCATCACCAATTCAAAGGATGAGATTGTCTTCATAGAAATCTACTAAAGCTTTTAGGGTGGTCAAAAATGGTATACTAAGAATTAACAGATATTTTCGATCCTTTTCAAAGTCTAGCATGACAAAATCCACACGAATGATAAACTTGTCAACTTTTATAAGTACGTCTTCTATCACGCCAAACGATTTCTTCATTAACTAATCTACCAACTGAATACGCATAGATATTGGCTTCACATCTCTTAGCCTCAGTTTCCTAAAATTTGACAAAGGCATAAGGTTTATACTTGCACCTAGGTCACATAAACATTTTGAAACCTCTAAATTACCAACTACAAAAGGTATTGTAAAGCTCCCTGGATCTATCAACTGTGAGGGCATACGGTTGGTAATTAAGGAGTTGGAGGTTTGTTTCATGACTACCGTTTGGTCATCATCCTAAGTTCGCTTGGCAGATAATATGTCTTTAAGGAACTTCGCATAGTTAGGCTTGCATTTTAACACTTCCACAAAAGACGAGTAACTTTTCCATAAACTTTACGAATGGTACATCCAATTCGTTCTTCTGAAGTCTTTCTGGGAATGGTATTTATGGTGGATAGGCAAAGGAGGAATGTATCGAGGGTCTTCATTCTTTTCTTTATCAGCATTGTTCTCCTCTTAGTCTTCTACAAGGTGGGGTTCAACTTGTTTTTTCACTATTTCTTTTACCTCTTTCTCACTCGTAAGTGTGATAGCCTCAAATTGCTCTCTTAGATTTACTTCCATGTTGCTCAGAAATCTTTCCACACTTCTCTTACAAATTATTGATAAGCAGATCCATTTAAATCTCTAAGTTGTGAATAGAAAAGGCGTGAACTTCGATTACTTCTTCGAACTTCCCTTCTAATTTCATCTAGGCCTTATCCATACTTATGATCAAGTCCATGTTCTTGTCCAATTTTAAATCTTATGAACTAGAAATATTTTGTTGAAATTCTGGCAGGCCTTGAATTCCTGTTTGACCCAAAGAATTCTAGATAGTTCTGCCACCCTGAATTATATGTGCTCAAATAAAGATGATTACTTTCCCAACCAAATTGTGCCTCGTTGAAGTTCGTATGGTCTTTTGCTTACCATGATATATTTCCTCCATCATCGTTCTTTCTAGCTCTTTTTGTCATTTAACTTATTAGATTCCTGATTGTTTCCTTAAGATGTCCAAATTGATATATCTTCAACTTTGCACCCAAATTTCCTTCTCTTCTATTTATTTAATTTCTTGTAATTAAGTACCACAATTAAAAGAAAAGGAAATAATTCCTTAAACAAAAGAATTTAAAATTTCCTAAACTAGCTCCCTAAAAATGGTGCCAAAAACTTGTTAAGCAAGTTTTACCTAATGTAAAACCCTCCACAAGTATAGGGATTGTAAATTTATAGTAAGTAAGGTGTCGATCCCATGAGAAATTAGCTAAAACTAAATAAACCTAACTTTTTCTAAGGTTATGAATATGATTTGAGAGAAAATAAAAATTAGAAATTAAACAATCAAATAAAATTGAGTATTAATCCACTTAACAATCACTACTATAATATTAAAAATTATAGACAGAAAAGTCCCGATGGAAAAAGATTATGTAGGGAAATAACGACGGAAATTGATTTTCGTAGGTAAATTTGTCAAAAAAAGGTATTTTGCAACAAAAAAATATGTCGTTAAAAGAGGAGGGAATTTTATCGCTAAACTCTACCGACGGAATTTAGTGATGGAATAATGAAAGTTGTTGTAGAAATAGGAACCAATGGTTCTTATGAAAATTGCGTACGAAATTTACCTACAGAAAAAGAAAATTTGCATAAAAAAAGGTGATTTTGTTGTGTTATGGCACTTCTTCCCCTTTTCTTACATTTACATTTTCCTTCTTCTACATATCCCGCACTTTACTCCAATCCCTTCTCATCTTCTCTATCTCTCTCTCTCTCACTCTCTCTCACTCACACACACACACACACATTTATGGCCTGTTTGGATGGATGTTAATTAACGGAACGGAACAGAACATAATGGTTTATAATGGAATGGAATGTCATATAGTGAAAAATTGTTTGGGAGGGATGGAATGGTTCATAATGTAATATAGTGAAATGTTGTTTAGAAGGTAGATGAAATGGAATGTAATGTACAATAAATGACTATTATATCCCTGATATTAAAATAGTTGTTGCAAGAGGTTTAACACTATGATTTTAAAATAGAAATTAAGTCCAATTAAAAAGTCATGGTTGTGATCGTGACAAATAATTTTTATATATTTTGCATTTTAAAATAATAATATTTTATTATTTTATTATTAATTATATACGATTTATTATTAATTACATAAAATATTATTATTAATTATTTAATAAATTTTATTCTATTATATGTGATTTATATTTAAAAATTATTTATTTATATTTTATTTATACATAAATATATGCAAACAATTAAAGAATAATTTCTATATATTTTTTATTTTTTAGATATAAAAATTTTATTAAATTTTTTATTTTGTTATTAATTATATGCAATTTTTATTAATAATATAAAAATATTATTATTAGGAAAAGGAGAAATAATAAAAAGGGGTTAGGGTTAGAAGAAATAATTGGTATTAAAAAAATTATTCAGGGTATATTAGGTAGTACGTATTTGTTAGTTTATGTTCCATCCTAACCCCCCAAATTGAAGGTTTCTTATTTTCATTGTTTAGAATGGAATGGAACGTAACACGAAACCCTCTGCTTTCGTCCCATTCCATTATGAAACTCTCAACTGAATGATGGAAGTGTGTTACGCTCCATTACTAACCCCTTAACTAAACAGGGCTTTAGTTTTAGAGGAGGAGAGGTGAGAGATGGCGAAGTAGGAGAACTGTGCCCAACTAATATTAATTGTCACTGCTAAGCGACGAGTTGCTGTGACTCCCGCAGTCCAGTCGGTTTCAAAGAAACGAGTTGTTTTAGGGGAGCTTAAGAATCTGTCCAATGATGTCGCTATGACTAAGAAGCCAAAGGGTAAAGTAATGAAGCCAAAACCCAATAGGGCAATTGTCACCGAGAAGTAAGATGTTGCTAAGGGGAAAAGTCAAGACTTTGATATCAAGCCCTATGATCCCCAAATGTGTGAATCCTGTGCATCTAATATTTACTATTATCTTCACAAAATAGAGGTAAATTGTCGATGAAACCTTTGGTTTTGTGCTTTAATGGTTTGTCCATCCTATAGTTGATTGATTTATACTAAATTTTCAAGTGCATCTAAAGAGAAGGCCTTTGCTTAATTACATTGAGAAGGTTCAAATTGATGATACTCCTAATATGAGAGGCATTTTAGTGGACTGGTTAGAGGAAGTTACTGAGGAGTACAAGCTTATCTTTGATTCTCTGTATCTTACTGGTAGTTTCTTAGTTTCTTCAAGGCTCATTGCCTCGTAAGAATCTGGAATCCCATTTTAGCTTTACCATTTCATTGGATTTTTGTCTAGTTTGCTTATGTTTCTATTCTTTTATTACAATAAGTAGGAAGCATAAAGATATCACCCTTCTAAACGTGGAATACTTTTGCTACATTATAAATAATACATACACTAAGAAAGACATGACTTACTTTCATTATTTTTCATTTTGTTATCATTTGCATTTTAGTTTGTGACTATATGCTTATTGATTGACTGTGGTTGGTTCTTAAGGTGGTGAAAATGGAGTCTAACATACTTAGCACCTTGAAATTCGAATTGGGCAATCCTATAGTGAAAACATTTCTAATGTAATTTCCTTATTAGCTTGTAATACCCTCACAATAGACACTCTTCTTTATGCTCATGAAATTGAAGAATATGATTTAATGTTTGCTTCTAATCTTTTTATTCAGGATATTTATAAGGATTGCACAAGAGAATTGCAAAGTAAGAATATGTTTCTTTAGGAAATGTTGTTTGCAATCATACTTGTTGAGGGTTTATGCTTATTCATCATTGTTTTGCCATATGCAAAATGCTAGTTTGCAACTTGACTTCCTTGGATACTATCTAGGCAAGTTAAGCCTGTTGAATTATAATTGTGTGAAATTTTTGTCATGTTTAGGTCCCGCATCCAATGAGAAAGCCTTTCAGTTTAAGAGCACACTGGAGATGTTGGCAAATCAGTTGCGACAACCGATAGAGTACATAGCCTAGCTTCGTAACATGGTGGATGAGTTGAATGGGAGGGGCAACACCTTATCGCAACAGTCAAATCATCCATCTTCACCATCTATATAGCTTAGTTTTATATTATTTCGATACTTAAATGGATTTTATTTGATGTTTTGTTACTCTTATGCTTTCTATCAATTCTTAATTTGTGGTATTAACGTACATTTTCAAGATATTTATTATTGTACATTGTAATTTTTATATTATATTACTAATTAGCATAATTTTTATATTATATTATCAATAAAGATTACATTATCTAGAGAAATTAAATGTAGAAAAAAATCAATAGATTATCAACGAAAAATTCTGGTAGGAATTTGTAGTGAGATATATTGATGGAGTTTTTGCAGCTAAAAATGTTGAAAGAAAAAATGGTACTATAGGCAAATTTCCTGACAAAAATTATCGACAAAATGATTCTATAGCTAAATTTAGTGACAAAAATTGTAAATTCATTGGGAAATTTAGCTATGAAAATTGAAATTCCATTAGTAAATTTAGCAACAAAAATTGAAATTCTGTCAGGAAATTTTACCTACAACTACTTCTCCTATGACTCGTTCCCTTGTCAAATTTGTTTGCCTACGAAAAATCAGTATTTTTTGTTAGCAATTTTTAACAGTAAAACTAATTTTTCTTGTAGTAAATTAAGTTATCACAATAAAACAAGAATGATCAAGTATGAAAGTTTAGGATTCATTCTATTGTTATTTTGATCATTTAGCCAATTTTAATTCACTTAACCCCAATCAGTTATCCCTAATTGATTACAAATTTCCAAATTTTGAACCTTTCAATTAATAAAAACAACTTAACGGTTTCAACTAGTTCTTAAGTAATCTATTGGATAATTGATTTCTCACACAAGATATCTCTTTGTATGATCATCAATTTGATATTTGTGACTTATTAGGTTGTTAACTCTCATTATCTAACCTAATCAAATTACTATCGACTCACTCTCTTGATTTGTTATCGAAGTATAAGCAAACACAAATATCACAACATCTAAAACATTGTGTTTAAATTAAAAATGTTCAAGTCATAAAATAAGCCAAGAATAAATCCTAATATGAAATTAAAACATCATCAATGTGTATCAAGCATCACTTTTCATAAACTTTGACTCTTTCAAAGTCTTAACATTCTATGTCTGATATGAAATCTTGCTAAAGGATTCAATTGGAGTTATTTAAGGTTAGCCCTTATAATAATATTGCATTATACGATATCACATATTACATTTTCCTTACATAAATGTATACCCTTACAAAATTTTATTGTGAAGTTATTCACAATAAAATCCCATTTCTTATAGATAGCCAAAAATTTAAAACTTACCACAACTATCTCATCAAAGTGCTTTAGCATTCTTAATACTTAATTGCTACTTAGATTTAAACAATTCGAACTTTTCCAAATTTTAAATCAACATTTTGTTTAATACATGGGACTATATCACATAAAGTCATTAGTAAGTATTATCTTTTATGAATTGTTATTACATCCACTACATTATATGTATAAGATTTAATAATTCAATACTATCATCATTCTTCACCAAAGGTTGATTTGATTATTCTTCAACTTGACAAGTTTCATACGATTCATAATCAAATGGATAAAAATATCCTTATATGTAACTTTACAATTTTTGTTATGTTGATTTAACCAATATGGTATAAAATGATAGTCTGCCCCTCTCTCTTTCCTCAAAGCGTCAATCAACCTTCCTACACAACATAGATGTGGTTGTATTTTTCGCCCTAAGATTACCAAACTACGATAAGAATAGTACAGTGTTCTAAAGCCTTTACAAGCGCTGGCTCTCACGTCAGTAAAATTTTTAATTTAAATTAAGTGTCAAATACTCAAAAGCATGAATTAGAAATACATATGATCTGTATCATATCTCGTATAGGCAAGAAAAGTCATGCAATTATTTTTCTTCTTATGACAACTATTATCATACTATAACAAATGCCTTTAATTAAAGTCTATGTTTATACTTTTATTAGGCCAAATTAAGTGGAACAATTCTAATAAGATACTATACCTTTCAACTTTACTCTATGCAACTTCTTGCATGTTGCTATCACGGTGTTCTCATACATCTTACATGTTATCATCAAAGATTTTGAGCCATGAGTCAACTCAAGATGCAATTTCATTTTGTTGTCTATATGATTCTGACATATTTCTCAAACTTTGTCACCAAATCCTCAACAGGGATTATAACAGAATAACATAATAAACATACACTTTTCTATTCTAACTTTCAGAACTCTTCTTAAACATAACCTGTGTCTAAGAAGTTTGGTTCACTAACTTAGTATCAAATATACTAAACAAGGTAAATTCCAATCAAAATAAAATATAAATGTAATAAAAACTAGTAATTAATTATGTGCTATGACTACCAAATGAGATTGAGATTTTAATCATGTATTTGGTTACTCCCACTATTTTATTCGAAATAATAGACCTCATTACTATTCAAAAAGATTAATCTTTCTAGTGGGCTAAGAACTCATTCAAATATATTTGATCTTAAGTTTGCTCAACAAAGCAACTTGAAATGATCCAAAATTTTGTTAAATTACTCGTAATGGACCACTAATTAAAAAAGCCTATAAAAGTATAAGTTGAGCTTAAGAAAGCTCATGTTCATTTTTCTCTTAAACTCTTTTCCTTATAAGTTACTATTCACTCTAAACACCCACACCTTCATCGTTTGACAACCATTTCTGGTGATCTAAGACTCTATGAAAGACTTTCAAGATGTTCTGCGAAACCCCTAAACTTGTTACTTTAAAAACCACCTGAATTTAGAGAAATCACGATTGTAAGCTTTGATTCGTTTAGGTAAGTCACCATTCTCCTATTTTTAGTCATTTTTTGGCAACACTAACACTATCACCATTTCTAACGTCACTAATAATATGGGAAAGGAAGGAAACTCGACACCAATCGACCCATTTTATCAGTGAATGGAAATAGGTCACCTATGAGATTCAATCATTCAATTCTTGCAAACTGGGAGGAGTTTCAACCCAAAACCAGTGCCATTGGATTCCTGAAGGTGAGCTCTTCATTTTTAGGTGGGTGGTGAAGGTCACCACAACTCTAGTGATTTTATGACTCGCAAAGAAATGGTCAGAAATAATTTTAAAATTTCTCAAATATTATGTAGATCAATTTTCATAAAAGAAGCGTATTGAAATTCTTCATAGTTTGTGAGATAAAAATTTCTAGAGGGTTATATTTTTATAAAAATGTATGAATTTGATTAAATTGAATTGTTTTTCATTAGTATTGAGACTATCTAGATGTATTGAATATAAATGAGGGCATATGGGTTAGAAATTGGTATTGTTGAATTATGATTGGATTTATTATAAATTTTTGCAATGTAAATATGGATTTAATTGGGCATGGACATGTAGTTTGGAGGCCCAAATTGAGTTGTGGTTATTAGCAGTTATAGAAGTACCTTTTATTATAGGGATGACCCTTCTTTTGGAAAGGAGATGTCCGATTTACAGGGGAAACTCTACTGAATTTCTAGTAGGCTACTCATGAAACGTGACATCGTCATTTGTAAATAAAAAATAGAGCTCCTTAATATTGAGTCATGGTCTTATTTTCGGGGTGTCTAAAATTGGTTTAGGTTTTAAACCTTAATGGTCATTCTTACTTTTCTTTTTATTAATAAATCAGGAGAAAAACCCTCCACTTCGGGACACTAGGTTTAGCGCAAAGGATTGCATTCTACTTGTGAGTTATTGTTCATGATTATGAAAATACATTATAATTTCATATTCATCATAGAAATCACCATAATTATCATATACACGCATGAAATTCATGCATATGAATTGACACATGTATACATATTTTTATTGTGCAATGTTGTGCTTATCTTGAAATGTGATGATGTGGATGATTGTTGTGGTACGAGTTACCTGGTAAATGTCACTAGGCTATTTGTAGAATGAGTCAATTGGTCAGGTATAGATTTGGGTTAGTATTGGATCCACTGATTAAGATATGACGTGGTTGGGCCAGTTAGTCCAACTTGCTCTCAGACACCAACTAATTTATGGTACATAAGCGGTAGCATGATTGTGGCGATTCAGTTAAGCTTGCTCTTAGACAGCAATCATATCATAGTGAAGTTATGGTGGTTCAGTTGCGTGTAGCTCTCAGACAACAGTCCACACATAGGACCAAATGACCCGTATGGAACAAGAGAATCCTTATGGCTATAATCTATGGGCAAGGAGAATGTTATAGGGTCATTCGTCAGTCCTCCACTATTATTTGTGATTTGTGATTGTGATGATTATATGACATGATGTTGATATGATAAATGCATGCATGTTTATGAACAAAATCATTATGTTGTGAATTTGCATTTATGGATGTAATACATTATAAATATACACACATACATATGTGTATCATTTGAAATTCTTAAGAGTGCATAACATAGCCATAATATTAATTCACTCAGCAAGGTCTGACTATTTTTTAGGATCTTCTTTTCATATCTCTTTTAACAGGGTACTTCTTCGATCTTCTTCCTCTTCAGTGATTCGATGTATGTTTGTTGGTGACCTTTAACTCTAGAACCATAGTAGTCTTTTATATATTGGATTTCCTTTTTGTTAACTATCTCAACATTGTGGTAGATTAAGTACTGTATATTGTTTGAACTATTTGATTATCATTAGCATGAGTTTGATCATTTTGAAATCTCATCTTTATTATAGATATAGGGATTTGACGACATTTTAGGCTTCCTAGGGATCTAATAAATCTTAAGTTTATTGTTCCTTTAACACCGATTATGATCCAAGGTTGGGTCATGACACAACTAAAAAATTAGGTAGATAACAACGTTATCAATCACATCTTATGTGACTCCTAGATCCGTCAGTTGACAACTCTTGCTAAAACATGTCTTATATGTTATTCCTAACCTTGCCTCCAAATTCATGCGATCATGAGTTTACCCATCTAAATCACACAAATTTAGTTAAGTGGAACTCATTATCATAATACTAAACATATTTGGGTTAAAGTGACCTTGAGTTTTCTTAATAAGTCTAATAATAAATAGAACTCGTTTATTCTTATAACATTAGAAGGTAACAATCACGTTCTTAGTGTGTATACTTAATATTTTAACAAGGGATTTGTTTTGTTCGTCTCAACAAACAGAAATTTGCTTTATATATATATATATAATATGAAACTTATGCCCTCATAATCAAATTATATGCATAAAACATTAAGTCTTATTTGATTCTAGTTGTTGATCTTCATATTCTAAAATAATATTTCCAACTACTTGAAAAAAGTTAAATTAGATTAAACTCATTGATTCTTAAACAAATTAAATTCCTATTCTAAATAGAAATTTATTTTGATTTGAAAACAATTTTCAAATCCAATTGGAAACTATTTCAAATTTTCTTACATCCTCTAAGAAAATTTAATTGAAAACAATTTTCAGTAAATTATGCTTCTTACTTATTATAATTTAGAAAAACTTCCTTTAACAAAATTTAATTGAAAACAATTTTCAATAAATTATTCTTCTTACTTATTATATGTAATATCTAGTTTCCTAAACATGCTTAGGGTTAGAACCCTAGATCATTGCACATGAGTAATAGCATTGAGAGTATTTCGTTCACATGCATATCATTAGTATACTCATGTGAAATATATTTTGTAGTACAAAGATAGCACATGCACTCAATTGATATATTTCGAGGCATGAAAGATTTAAAATGAACATGATGTGAATTGCAAATTGTTATGTCTTGAATTTTGGTTTGATTGAATTCCAATTAGTAATTTGGAATTAACTGTTATTCATTGGGAGATTGACGAATTAATATGTAAATTTGGACAAGTGTTAAGATAAATTGATTCATGAAAATTAGGATGACTAAGCCTATAATTGAGTGACATTTGGCATAGTTAAATGTGTGAAAAATGGACTAGTAAATAATTGAAAAATGGATCAATTATGGAGGGACAAGTGGATTAATAATTAGGAGACATATGGACTAATTAATAGGAGACTAATGGCATCGCATCATATTATGAGGATACATGACTTACATGCCAAATGACACATGTTTAGGTAAATTGGAGACACTTAACATCTTGATTAAGCTAAGATAGTGTAGAAATGTTTCTGTTGTTTTCTCCTTGCTTCATCACCAAATTTGCTCCTATCTTCTCTCTGAATTTTGGTTCAACCCTAGCTTAAACTACTACCTAAAAGCTAGACTTTAATCCTTCAAAAAACAGCTAAGAAACTAACTTGTTGTTACCTTCACCTTGTTGCCAAAAATCAGCTCATTTTTACCTTGGAATTGTGATGATTTTGCTCACTTGGAGGGATAGTTTATCTTGATTTTTTGAGCTAAAATTGGAAGCTTAATAAGTAAGTAGCAATCTGATCTTTGTGGCATGTTTAATAGAATGATAATGATGAGTGAATTGGAATGAAATGTATATGATGTTGTAGATGAAATATGTTGGAAATGTGTTGAGTGAATTTGAAATTTTTATGCTTGTTCTTGGTGTATAAAAAATCATGGAGTATAGTATTTGGACTGGAATTTGATGTATAAAGAAGGTAAATTTATACTAAAGAAAGATGTTAATATAGTGTTCTTAAATTGAGAAATAACTAGGACTATAAGCGTAATAAAGAATGATAGTTTTCTGTTTTGATTTTTAATGCATGAAAGACCATGATTTGTAAGATATCAATTGAATAATATTGATAAGGAATTGGAGTTTAACTCAGATCTAAATGAAGTTGTATATTGAACATAAATTCTAAAAATTTTGAAGTGTTTGATGTGCGTCCAAGTTGGAGACATTCATATAGAATTTTGGGAAACAATGTAGTGCAAGATCATGGCCTTAAGTGCTTGATTGTGGCCTGATTGTTTGCTGTCACAATCATGGCCTATTGCACTAGCTTCTGTCATGATCGTGGGAATGAATAAAAAGTGAAATGTGACTTTTAAGTGATGTTTGAAACAACTAATGATAAGGTACTTTCCTATGAGGCTTTTAAATTTGAACGAGGCTTGAAATGAACCTAGTTGATGTTGAATAAGTTGGTTAAATGTATGATAAGTTGAAGTTGTTAAATGATGTTGTCACTTAAGGAAAAGATTGTTTGTTATTAATGTATCTAAGAGTGCGTTTGTTTCAGATTTTGTTAGGTGGAAAAGCATTTTTTTCTACCGCAAAAGCTATTTTAAGGAAAAAAATGAGTGTTTGGCTATAAAATGAAAAAGCACTTTTAGAGTACAAATAGCTTTTTTAAAAGCTAAAATATAGCTTTTTCAAAAGTTTAAATGTGGAGCTTTTAAAAAAACCCCCTTATTTTAGTTTTTTGGGAAGCTATATCTGCGTCAGTTACGTATATAACAAAATTTAAAAAGTAACTTTTGTTTTTTTGGTTTTTGTTCTGTGCACCAAAATTTATCTTCTCCAAACTTTTCGATACCCAGCAACAACTCATCACAGGTTAGTTTTTGTTTCTTGTATGATTTTTCCACGATCTAGAATTGTTGTCTTTTTTGATATAAACGTTGCATTGTTCATCTGCTCATTTTTGTTGATCGACGTCTGCGTGTTTTGCAAATGTTGTCTACATTTAACACAGACGTAAACGCAAACGTCAATCACATCTGCTTTAAACGCAGACGACATCTGTGTTCAACACAAACGCACTTCGCAAACGTCGATCATGTCTGCATTAAACACAGACCTCATCTATGTTCAACGCAGACGCGTTTCACAGATGTCGACATCTACGAAACGCAAAACTTGGTTTGCATTTGCGTTGAACGCAGACGAGGTGTTGGTGTTCTATCTATCCTTGCCAATCCTATCAGGCTTCCTCATTGTTTGTTTGGACAGCTAGTCTGATATGGGATCTAGCACAGCTCTTTTGGTTGGTTCTTTAAATGGTTTAAAGCATAGAGACATAGTTATATAGTATAGGTAAATGATAATACTGCTTATAAGTGTGTATACTAGACAAAGAAAAAGAGAGAGAGAGAGTTAGAGGAACGCAGAGCAACGCATATTGCTTATAAGTGTGTCTCTTTCTTTACTTCTGTACATCCATAAACTTCCATAGTCGTTGTTATGCTTTTATTGCTAAGTTCACAAAAGATTTAATGCTTTTAATGCTTATTATGTTTTTGTCTATGTCATTTTGGTTATGCTTTAATATTTTCTTATACATGTTAATTTCATTGTTGTATGCAGTAAGGATTTTGTTGTTCATAGAAAATGTCAATACCAAGTAAAGATATTCAAGGTAGGGATAAATTGAAAAAAAAAGTTAAAGCAGAGTGGAATGATGGAACTCTTAAAATTTTAATCAAAATTTTTGTGGAAGAAACATTAGTTGGAAATCGACCAAATGGTTACTTCAACAAGATTGGATGGAAAAATATAATTTCAAAATTTGCTCATGAAAATAAGAATAACTATGAATGCAAACAATTTAAGAATAAATGGGATGGATTAAAAAAGGATTGGCAACTTTGGATAAATTTAGTGGGCAAGGAAACTTGACTAGGATGGGATCTTATTAATCAAACTATTGATGCAAGTGACGAATGGTGGGAAAAGAAATTGAAGGTAAGCATTTAAGCTTTAGATTTAT
>JAOSBN010000004.1:10261491-10303945 GCA_027563595.1 Erythroxylum suave | reverse complement strand
TATACTTAAAATTAATAAAAGTGCTTTTTATTTTTATGTTGCCAAACAGTCTACTGTATGAAGCTCTTTTTAAAAAGTTGTTATTTTAATTGACAACCAAACAGTCAACTGGCTTTTTAGAAAAACTCTTTTCAGAAAAGCTCTACTGATATAAGCTAATCCAAATAGGCACTAAGTTTGGACTTTAATAGTGTTAAAGGAATGAAGATGTTCTTATAAATGTAAATGTGATCGAAAGGATATGAATAATGTATTAGGTATGAATGAATGAGAATTGGTAAATTATGTAAATGTATATTGATCAAAAAAAGGGTTAATCAATGAATAATTTGAAGGATCAAGACTTATTATTAAAGACACATACTTGGGAAAGTCATTGAACATGCATATTACATAACACCTATACATATGTGTAGGACCAAATACTTATATGATTGAGAAATTTAGTATTGTGTAAATGTGTGTATTTTTCATAATTTAAAAACGAAAATAGAACAACAACATCCAGACATTGTCGGGACGTCAAGGCAATAGCTATCTGGAGCATATTATGAGTTAACCTAGAGGTTATCTCACTATGTTTGATTTGTTTCTGTTTCAATTTCAGTTATTAAAATGTTAATACTATGATTGTGATAATTTCGGACATTGATGGGTCCAAGGAGATTGATATTTTGGAATGTATTGGAAGTGTTTCTTAATTAAATATGAGTATGAAAAGTGTATTCTCAACAAAAAGTTGAATGTCGGACTTATGTCCAATGAATATGAAAAGTGATTGTGTCTGGAATGAATGAAAGCTTTTGAATGTGTGATATGTGATTTCATACATTTCATTACATGATATGCATGATCAGATAAAGGGGTTGTGATTAGAGTGGCCAGTCTGAAAAGAGCTTAAAGCTTAAAAATGCGTATAAAGAGCCACAGACTCAGTGATTAATGAGCCCAGTATCTACAATAGGTATGGAACATAATGTGAAAAGAGTCTAGTATGCACAAGGGATGCAGGATAGTAATAAGCGCTCATTCACAACAAAATAAAAACCAAAGTGGAGTCACAAGTACATGTGCATTTACAATTATATTTTCAAATGTACTATATAAATGATTATGGACAATTTTTTAGTTATGTTGATATGATGATATGCCTTATATGGTACATTTGATAATATGATTGGTTAAGAATGAGGTTTAAATTATTCAAAAAAGATTATATGAAATATAAGAAATTTGTGACGTAATTTTGAGATGAGGTATACTGTGAATTTGGTTTGTCTTTGAGATGTTGCATTCTGATATGAGCAAGCACATCAATGATTCACTCACTGAGTTTTCAAAACTCATCAAAATTGCAACGCTGATTTTTAGGCACGAGAGGGGAAACTTAGTTTCCTAGACGTTCTAAAAGAAATCTTGTACTTGCATTTTGGACTCAAGGAATGGCTCAAAGGTCTAGTCAGCTGAGACTGAGGAGTTAGTTAGAATATTTTGTCTAGTTCTCATTCCATATAGAATATGTTGTAAAGAGCATCAAACTCTCATATGTTTTTAATACAATGTATATATGGATTATGTAGTGAAAAGCGACATTGTAAGTTATGTTTTATAAATGGAATGAGGAATTGACCCTTTTGGATAATTGTGATTTATTTATGATGTCATATTAAGTGCATGATTGCTCTGACATGCCATTGTCATAAGGTATGTTCATGAATGTCCTTTGGATATTCGGGTCTATACACTAGGGTAGTGGGGTATTACATTATAAATTAGAAAAACTTCCTTTTCAAAATTATATAAGTGACATATTCTTTGCTTTTTCTGAGGAAATTAATCAACTTCATTAAGCTGAACCAGACATTGTTACACAACATAGGGCACATGTATCACATGCTCCCCATCATTTTCTCAGAACTAAGGTTTTCTCCCTGTCATCGTTGCCACCTTTCTATTTCTCTAGTTATCTCACTTCACCACTCCTCACCTGTGATTTTTCTCCTATCGCGCCTTCACTAGAGGCTCCTTATCGTCCGACTAAGGACCATCAACCCTATAACTGGGCCGTTGTCGCCCCAACTAGAGGTGACTATCGGCTACAACGGCCCAGCTAAAGGTGGGAGATTATTTCCCTCTAATGCTCCAACATCAATGGTTGTGCTTCTCTAGCCATGAACAACACCATTAGGGACACACAAAAGCAACCCAGAAATCGTATAACACCATAAACCAATATGTTTCTCCGGCAACCACGATATTTCAGACCTTTTCCCAGAATTCAAATTCAAATTCAAATATAAGGGGACATTATTTTGTTTTTGTTGTAGACAATTAGTATTTTATACCAACGTAAATGAAAAAACTTTCATCACATATGTATAAACCAATTTCCATTATGATTATTGTTAAGAAATTTTCAGAACAAGAAGGAAAAATTATCAGCGTAGAAGAATAAGCAATATAAAATTTTCATAACACTATTTTGGATTAATTTCTCATTAACACAACTTAGATTGCCAAAATTGATTGCCACACCAAACAATTGATTTTTTAGTTCAAGATTTTAATGTCAGTCTCTGTTTTAAATAAAGTTGTTAATATTGCTTTCATTTAATTCTATAAATTTTTATGTGACATTTAAGCAATTAAAAATACAGTGGACATTAATTTGTTCAATATCCATTATCCTTCATGTTAGTTAATGCCCTACAGCTAATCGTTTTAGTTGTAGTTTAGTGACTAAATAATTTAAAGGCATTCTTTATCTTGTACATGTTTAGATGTATATGATAAAGTCCCCAAGATAATTATACATTGCAAATTATAATCAAATTATAAATATGAGATTTATATTGCATTTATGTATTATTCCAAAATTATTTTTAGTCATTATTCTATTAAGACTGCACATTAGTAGAACATAAAAAAGCTAGGAAATGTTATGTTTTTCCTTATGAAGGATGTAGTTGATTTCTTAGGCTAAAGTATGAAGATAATTAAACAATCATGTGGGTGATTGTTAGAAAACAAGTATACTGAATAAACCTAATATGAGAAATCCATTTGAAACATTACTTTGTATGTATATGAAATTCTAATTGTGATGATTGTATAGGTGATCATTTAACTGAAGGTCTTCAAAGTTATCTTGTATAGGAATTGTTATATTTTGGTACCACTTATGGCCTATTTAATCATGAGTTGGTGAATTGGTAGTCACTAGATGTAGCATGAACTATATGGAGGTAGTTGTGTGATCAAGATAGGATTCATAACCATAAAGTAATTTGGGATAATGTTCTGTTGTTCTTAATTAGTATTGATTCAAGAAATCCTTGGCAAGGTGGAATGATGCTTTGTAAATTGTTTATAAATTTCATTAATTGAATCAATAGCTAATAGAGGAGAATTAATATAATTGGACTTAAAATAATGTAAACCTTAATTTCATGCTCTATGTCTAATCAGAATATTGTATAATAAAAAGATTGAATTATACAAAAAAATCGTGTACGAAAAGTTTCGTCAAAACCACTTTGACATTTCTAAATATTTAGGTGGTTATGATGCATTACTAGACTCTAATTTTGATTTATGATTGTAAATTGTTGGAGTTTTAATTTACGCAATTCTAATTATGAACTATAATTATTATTATAAATTATAATCATTGTCAATATATTTGAGAACCTAATGGGTCTCGCACAAATAATAAATTGAAGAGAGCAAAGATATTTTAATCAAGTTGGATTTTGTTATAAAGTTTGATAAATTTTATGATTAAATATTAGATATTTAATAAATAAGGATCAATATAAGATATTAGATCTTATTTGGACATAATTGATATTTAATTAAAACTATTTGTAATTTTAATTAAAATTAGAATTTAATTTCATTAAATTACTAAAATGTCTAAAACTTATTATAAATAGGATTAAGCTCTGTGAAGCTAACACTTCTTGTTTAACCTCTCTGTAAGAGTTACAAAATTCTTTCATTTTATTCTGTAGATACTATTAGAAGTCGAATATTTGTGCGACTACGGTAGTTGAGATATATTAATTTCGGAAATGGTTTAAGGAATATGAAAAGAACATGATTAAGCTTCAAAATAAGTACAAATTTAGATTCATACTTTATTATAATTTATATGTTAATCATTTTATAAAATTGAATTGATCTTGGTTTTCAACAAATTAAAATTGTGAAAAAAGTTTTGTACTATTTATGTAAGTATGGGATTGGATCCTGATCCAATTTCCCAAAAATGATATTATAATCAAATTTTAATTCTATAATTTGATTAAATTATGTGATTGTTATTGATCATGAATTTTGGAATTGAAATTATTTAAATGTTGAACAATATGTCAAATAATACAGCAATAAGAAATTCAGAAAACAACAAAACCCTTGTATTTGATTACATTATGCTTAATTTCTGAAATGTTCAAAATACGTTGTCATCCAAACTCTATAGAAACTATGGGTTTGTAAAACCTACAGTTCTAGCTTTGTTCACGATTATAAACAAGAGGGCAAAACTAAAAAATCAGTGAATCATGTAGAGTTGTATACGTTGGTGGTTGAATGTACTGGGTGTATTTTCTATTTTGCGTTATGTGGTATTATAGCCAGAATAAGTCTCTAGAAGTGTGGCATTGAAAATTTGTAAAGTATCTGTTTTGTTTATGAATGGGGCATGATTTTCTTGTGGAGTAAGTTAAAGAGTTGCGGCTGCTGAGCACCAGAGTAGATGAAGTTTGGCGGCGGCGCGAGCGGGAGAACCATATCCTCGTTGGAAATGCCAATAATTTCACGTGGCTGGCGTCAGCAAGAGTTTGTGGCTGCTGTTGAAAGTGGCGTGATCGTTGCACTGTTGACGACTAGTGGAGATACAGGCGAATGGCGATGGAAGCAACAAAGAGACGACGACGATGGACAAAATAGAGGAACCCTAGATTTGAAAAATCATGGAGCTCGTGTAAAACATCTCTAACGGACGCCGCTTGCACGCGCCAGTCAAAGCCCTTGTGTTGATTGAGGTGCGTGCAACGCACGGGCAAGCCAATTCCACACCCTCTTTTATTTGTTTTTGTATGTTTCCAGGCATTCATTTAATTAAATTTAAGTGGGCTTAAATTCCTAATGAATTTAGAAAAGTGTTCCTAAATTGTTTGAAATTTTTTTTAAAGGGATATTTTATTAGAATTATTTTAGAATTTAGTTTAATTTTTAAGGAGTTGAATTATTAAATTATTTTAGAATTTAGTTTAATTTTTAAGGAGTTGAATTATTAAATTAAATTAATTATCAAATAAATTCCACAATTAAAGTAATTATTTTTCTTAATATGATTAATATTAATAGTTATATTAATTCCTAATTAATATTATAAAATTAGTTTCTAAAATTAGAATTAATTAGTTTCAATTAGATTGAAATTAATTAATTTGACTTCTTAAAATTAAGAAAAATGTTTTCTTAAGCTATTAAGAAATTTGTTTCTTAATTATTTATTTATTTCAATTTTATTGAGATAAATTAAATTTATAATTTTATTTATTATTATTATTCTATTTATTTAGAAATAGTTTCTTCATTTGTGAATAATAAGTTTCTTGATTTTTAAAAGTATTTTTTTAATTAAAATTTGAAAAGTGTTTTATTTATTAATTAAAAATTGAGATTTCTTTATTTTTTAAAATAGTTTTCTAATTCATTAAAGAAAGATTTTCTAACTAATTAAGAAATCAATCTCTAAATAAATAATATAAAGAACTTTCTTAATTAAATTTAAAAGTTTTTTATTTAGTTTTGAAATTATTTCCTTTTGATAATAGAAAATAGTTTTCTAATTAAGGAAAAGCAATTTCTTGTAAGATTAGAAATAATAATTTCTAATTAAACTAGAAATAGTTTTTCTAATTAGGTTAGAATGTATTACTTATATAATTTTGAAAAAGGAGTTTTTGTAAATTATAATAAGTAAGAAGAATAATTTATTGAAAATTTTTAAATAAATTTTGATAAAGGAGTCAAGATAATTAGAAATAGTTTCCAATTGGATTTGAAATTTGTTTTCAAATCAAATTAAATTTATATTTGGAATAGGAATTTAATGTATTTGGGAGTTAATGGTTTTAGTCTAATTTAATTTCTCTAAGGAGTTGGAAATATTATTTTAGATTATGAAGATCAATAACTAGAATCAAACGAAACTTAATGTTTTATGCATATAATTTGATTATGAGTGCATAAGTTGCATACTTTATTTATATGTTTGATATATATATTAGATTCATGTTAAATTGTATGTCTTATATGCATGATATTTTACATGCAATTTTATAGTTGATGAGATGAATGAAATTAAATCTCTCATTAAAATATTAAGTACATATTAAGAATGTGATTGTTGCCCTCTATTATTATAAGAATAAACCAGAGTTTTGTTTATTGTAGGCTTGTTGAGTAAACTCAAGGCCGCTTTAACCTGAACATGTTTAATCTTATAATAATGGGTTTTGCTTAACTAAATTTGTATGATTTGAATGAGCAAACTCATGATAATATGAATTTAAAGGAAGGGTTAGGAACAACATATAAGATATATTTTAGCAAGAGTTGTCACTTAATGGATCTAGGAGTCACATGAGATAAAATTGATAAAGTTACTATCTAACTAATTTAAGTTTAGTTGGTTTGTTGAGCAAATTCACTATCAACTATATTTGAATAAGATCCTAGCCCATTAGAAAGATTAAAGTAATCCTTCCAAATAATAGTGAGGCTATTATTTCAAATAAAATAGTGGGAGTAACCAAATATGAATAAAGTCCCATTCTTATTTAGTAGTCATGGCAAATAATTGATTACTTACTTTCTTACATTTATTTTTATTTTCAGTAAAATTTACCTTGTTTAGTATAGTTGTTACTAAGTTAATGAACCTAATTTATTGGACATAGGATAAATTTGAGAACAATTCTTAATAGTTAGATAGAAAATTGCGTGTTCATTGTGTTATTTTACTATAATCCCTATTGAAGATTCAGTCACAAAGTTTTAGAGATATGTCAAAATCATATAGATGACCAAATGTAATGGCATTTTAAGTTATGTAAGAAGTATGTCACCTCCATAATAGCAAGATGCAAGATGTAATATGTTGCATAGAGTAGCATTAAAAGGTATAGTACCTTGTTGGAATTGTTCCACTTAATTTATACTACTAAAAGTATAATTGTGGACTACAATTTAAAGGTTTTACTATAGTATGATAATAGTTATCATTAAAAGAAAATGATTGCATGACCTTTTCTTGCCCATATGAGATATGATAAAGATCATATTTATTTCAAATTCATGCTTTTGAATATAATGTTTAAAGTATGACAAGAAGTAGATTAATGAGTAAAAGTAGTTGATCCAAGTTTATACAAATAGTTTGTATATGTTGGATCAAAAGAGACTTATGCTTAACATGAGAAACCAAAATAAAAATTTGGATAATCAAGACTATCCTTTTATGTCATCTTGGTTAAATCAACATAACCAGAATCATAAAGTTAAATACAAGGATATGTGTATCCTTTTGATTATGAGTAGTATGGAACTTGTGAAACTTATAAAGTTGAAGAATAATCAAATCAACCTTTAATGAAAGGATGATGACGATGTTGAATTGTTAAATTTGTACATATGATGTACTAGATGGAATAACAATTCGTAAAAGGACGATACTTATATTTCATTATACTACTTATAACTTTATGTGATATAGTCCTATGTATTAAACAAAATATTGATTTAAAATTTTGGCAAGTTCAAATTGTTTAAATCTAAGTAGAATTGAGCATTGAGAATGTTGAAGCATTTCGATGAGATTGATTTTCTGAGTTTAAGGAAGAGATTCTTTGGTGTATACCTTCACAACAAAATTTTATAAGAATATGGATTTATACAAACAGGATAATACAATATGAGATATTATATGATGCAATATTATTTCTTCTGTAGATACACCTAGTACAATGACTTATCTTCTATAATTTCAATTAAATCAATTAGCAAGATTTCATATTAGATATGAAACGCTAAGTCTTTGAAAGAGTCAAACTTAATGATTCAAGGATGAGATGCTCGGTTGAAGCATACATTTTCGATTAAGTTTAGAACTAAATTAGATAATAAAAGGATGAGCTATATAATAGGTTGGATATAATCTTATACATCTATTGGACAAATCGTTTGATTCAACGTATACTTAAATGAGAATGGTTCTCAAGATAAGTAGTGGGAGTAAGATGGTATTTGAAAGGTTCAAATTTTGTGAAAATTGAAAGATTCAATTTCAAGATGAATTCAAAGAGTTTGTTTTAGAGATGATTGTAAATTTATCATGTTTATAAAAAGGTTAGTGGGAGCATAATTATCCTCTATAATAGGAGTATGTGGAGATATATTACTTATAAAGAATAACAATTCTAACTTTCAATTGTTGAAAATAAAATTGTAGAAGAACAACTCTTATTGGATAAGAAAAGGTAACAACTTAATTATGGGAATTAGATCTATAAAGCTATATTGGAAATTGATCTCCTATTTTAAGTCAAAGTACACAGATAATGTATTAAAGATGTTTAGCATTTAAGATATCTAATACTTGTGAAGTATTAAATATATCCATTATTCTATGTATAAAATGATATTTGAGTTCAAGTTTATAAAAAAAAATAACAAGGTTTATTAACTTAAAACAATATCATTCAAAACTGAAAAGGTTCCAATGTAGTAATGGTTACTGATTAAGCCATAATACATTTTAAATTTATTAGAAATAATTAATTGGATCAATAAGTTCATTAATGAACTTGATATAATTCTTTCCATTGTTTAAGACAATAATGTATTGTAGAACATTTAAGTCATTGGGCATGTATAAGGAGTTAATGTTTCATCAAATATCTAACGATGTATTTAGGAAATTTTTCTTAATTATGATGATAAGTAAGACAAAAGTTATAAGATTTAATTTGGTGCTCACCATAGAGAATCTTATATAATTCTCTCATTAAGCCCCTGTCCCAGTAATAGTATAATCATCATATGGTAATATGATATGAGATATTTAAATGATTGACTTGGTGCATGTGATAGATTATTAAGCCTTACAGTTAATCGCTTTGGTTATAGTTTAGTGAAAAAAATAATTAAAAGGTATTTTTTATCTTGTACATTTTTAGATGTATATGATGAAGTCCATAGGATAATTATACATTACAAATGAAATTATAATAAAATTGTAATTATAAGATTCATATTGCATTTTTGTATCATCCCAAAATTATTCCTAGTCATTGTTATATTAATACTGAATATTAATAAAATATAAAAAGGCTAACATATGTTATGTTTTCCTTATGAAGGAAGTAGTCGATCTAATAGGCTTAAAGTATAGAGATAAACAAACATGTGGGTGCTTGTTAAAGGACAAGTTTACTAAATAGACCCTATATGAGAAATCCCTTTGGATCATTACTTTTATGGCTATAGAATTCTCATTGTGATGACTATATAAGTGATCCTTTGACTTAAGGTCTCCAAGGTTATCTTGTATAGGGATTGCTATATATTGATTTTACTTATGACCTATTTAATCATGGGTCAGTGAATCAATAGTCATTGGATGTAACATGAATTATATGAAGGTAGTTGTATGATTAAGATAGGATTTATCACCCTCAAGTAATTTAGGAGAATGTTCTGTTGTTTTTTATTAGTATTAATTCAGAAAATCCTTAGCCAAGGTAAAATGACGCTTTGTAAATAGTTTACAAATGCCATTAATTGATTCAATAGCTATAGTAGAGAACTAACATGTTTTAAGTCAAACTAGAGTAGACATTAATTTCATCCTCTATGTCTAATCAGAACATCTTATGATGAAAATATTTAATTATATAAAAAATTCATACATGGAAAGATAAGTCAAAACTACTTTGACATTCCTAAATATTTGGTGGTCATGATGTATTCCTATAAGCCAATCTTAATATATGATTATAAATTGTTCAATTGGAGAATTAAAGATGATTTAAAAGGAGTTTTAATTTATCTAATTCTAATTATGAATTACGACTATAATTTATAACCATTGCCAACATATTTGGGAACCTAATGGGCCTCACATAAATAATGGGTTGAAGAGAGCAAAGATAGTTTAATCACGTTGGACTTGATTGTAAAGTTTGAGAAACTTTATGATTAAATATGAGATATTTAATAAATAAGAATCAATGTGAGATATTGGATCTTATTTGGGCTTAATTAGTATTTAATTACAATTATTTGCAATTCTATTTAAATTTTAATTGAAATTAGAATTTAATTTCAATTAGATTACTAAAATGTCCAAAATCTATTATAAATAGGCTTAAGATAGGCTTAAGCTTTATGAAGCTAGCACTTCTTGCTTAACCCTCTCTATGAGAGTTACAAAATTCTCTCAACCTATTCTGTAGATACCGTTAGAATCCAGACATTTACGTAGCTATGGTGGATGAGAAGGATTGATTTCAGAAATGGTTAGAAGGATACTACAAGAACATGATCAAGCTTTAGAATAAGGTACAAATTTATATTCATGCTTTATTATGATTTATGCATTAATAATTTTATAGAATTAAATTGTTCTTAGCTTACTACAAGAACATGATCAAGCTTTAGAATAAGGTACGAATTTATATTCATGCTTTATTATGATTTATGCATTAATAATTTTATAGAATTAAATTGATCTTAGCTTTCGGGAAATCAAAACCACAAAAAAATTTGTAATTATTCCGCCAATCCCAGTCCAACTTCCCAACACTCCAAACAAGCCATCTAGGTTCTTTCGTATTTCTTGCTTAAGTTATAAAGTTGTACATCTTTACTCAATATGTTCATTATTTAAAAAAATATATTGGATGTTATGGCTTATTCCAATAGACTTTCACGGCATTCTCATCCATCAAGATTATTTGAATTATTGCAGAGTCTTCTTGTTATACAATAAAATCAAAAAAATAAAGCAGAAAACTAATTTATGAGCATTATTATCCACAATGTTCTGTAAGTTTGGTTCATATCTATTTTATCAGAAAAGCTGAAGGTCATCAACTTTAAAGCTCATCTTATTAGAAATAACAGTAGGATTGTTGGACCCTCTCGCCCCTAAGAGACACGTGTCCGACGTCTTGAGTGACATCTGGACTCGCATCCCATAAGGGTGGAGTGCCCTCACCAGGACAATCCTAAATCTTGAAATTTCATCTTGATCTCATCAAACATTTTTGTCCCTTGATTTCTTCTTGATCCTTGATTAGTGAATTCTATGTTTAATTCCAACTAAGTGATTGTTCTAACATACTGACTTAACTTCTTCTTTGTATCGTCTATGGTTGGCCCATCGTTTGTGTTTGCTTATGGTCTGTATTCTATCGTCTGTGGTTGACTTTGATTCGTCTGAATTGACCACCTATCGTCTATCTTTCATTTATGTCTATGTTGTGACGTGTCCTCGCAGACGATTCCTTAATATAACAAATACACTTGAAATGTTCCTAAAGCCTTGAATTCACAAAAATCTTAACTTAAGAATACAACAGAAATTTAGCAGATGTGAGTGAGGCCTTGACTCCTAGCTTACTCACTTCCTTGCTCATCACCTAAATGGGACAGAATTTGGAGGGGGTGAGCTTAAAGCTCGTGGGTGACAATTTTATAAGTGAGAAACAAGCAAAACAATTTTCAAAACCTCTCTATCATTTTTCACTTGAAAACCGAAATACTTTCTCACAGAAATCACAAATACTTAATAAAATAGTTCATGAACACTTATAAATCATGCATGCATCAAATTTGTCACAATTATAAACACATAAACACAACAGAAATGGTTCGAGTAAGTCCAATTCTTGACGCACTACAGATTTCCCTATTATGGTCCTGTGTAGTCGTAAATTTGAGGGAGTCCTTGGAGGAGCTCCATGCCACTAGCGGGCAGGCGGGAGAAGCCTATTTCTTGGGTCAACATGCATGTGATGATTTTTTAGGGACTACCACAAACCCACATAACATGTTATTCATGAATTTAAAATAGATTGCCTTAAATGGCCTCTGGTTGGAAACTTGTTTTTCATGCACATGAGATGTTTTAGAGAAACGTTCTTGAAAATTTGATTTCTAAATCTTGCAACTTTTCAAAAGAAACATTTTCATAAATCATGCACATAATTCATGTAGCAAATAAATGCAGCATTCATAATGAAATGTAAAACCATTCAACTTTCTTGATTTTTAAAGAAAACAATTAGTGGCTCATTTACTCTATTATAAAACCATACCCACCTTGAAATCCTTGCTTGTTTTAGTATTGGAATTTAAAGATGTCTTCCCTCTTGCTCTTCTTGCCCCTCTTGATTTCCTTTAACAATGAGAAAAATCCCCATTCAGTGAAATTTCATATTTGAGAACCCACAAGGCACATGCACTAATATAGATCCTAGAACTCTTAAACCCATACATTCTTAAGCTCTTTGAACCAGAATCCCTTCAAAAATTCAAAAGGTTAAAAACAATCTTACCTTGAATCTTCACCAAATAATGAAATTCTTGGTTCTAAAGAAAACTCTTCATTTCCTCTTTCTTTTTCCTTCTTGAGTGACCTCAAACTCTCTCTTTAAGACTAGGAAAAATTGCGACCTAGTTCAAAGCTCTCTTCTTTTTAACGTCACTTAAATCTCTTCTTCTTTCTCTATTTTCCTTGTCTGATTTTTTCTCCTTCTTTCCTTCATCCACGTGTTTAGCCTTTTTATCTACAAGACAACATTTTCCTCTTCCCATCCTACCCTCAATAGGTGAGGAAAGTCCACCTTACCCTTCTTTGATGCCTTAGAACTCCTAACCTTAAGTGATCCACCCACAATACCCCTATACATTCTTAATTCTTCAATATCACCTACATCATGCTATACTCTAACGTAATCTTAATTCTTCCATTTAATACTCCAAAGTTTCCATCAATCTATGAAATAATCTTCCTAAACTTGACATAACAAGTAAACTCCAATAAAAATTATAATTTATCCAACAAGATCATAAAATTCATTCAATTCATGCTTATTAACATAATGAAAAGATTCAGGGTCCAACAATGATAACAATCCCTTTCAGTTTCTGGTGAGAAGGATCCCTTTTGTCTTAAATTACAATCTTGCAAAATAAAAGTTTAAGTGATGCATATATTTATTCTTGTGAGGTTAAGAGAAGCGTAAGAATGAGATCTTGATTGGGATGCTTTTGACAGAGGAATAAATGATTTTAAACAAAACAAGGGTCTTAGATTACTAAAGGACATTTTTAAACAATTCAACATGTATTCAATAATAATATTGTTAGAATAACAAAAAGAACTAAATGTAAAAGAAATTGAAATACCTCCTACCATATGTTTTCACTTGAAAAGTTTATGTTTTTGAAATTCTTCTAAGCTCTCAATTCCCAATTGGATGGTGTATATTTCATAAGAGAAAAGAAGTTTTGGGACCCAGTCTATAAGCAAAACATATATCAATGTGCTCCAATTAAGCACATTGTCAGTTACCACAAAAACAGAACATTCATACCCATTAACTATATAACATTAGACCATTTAATATCAGAATATGAAAAATTATCACAATAATTATTTTCTTAGATAATTAGAGGACATTCTCCAAAATTTAACTATTTTCATATATATATAATTATTATAAATAAACATTTCACCATATATGCTAACTAATATAAATTATAACTAAAGACTAACACTACTAACTAAAAGGCCTTAGAATGTATTAAAGTAAAATATAACTGTTTAACATTATTTTTCTTTTCTTTATATTGTTTTATATAATGTTTAATTTATGATTAAAATTTATAAAGTTTAATTTAATTGTACTTCTATTTAAGTTTATAAGCAAAAGGTTTTGTTTTATGGATTTCTATATTGAGTTCTTATTTCTAAGTCGAGATTTCAATTGATTTGATATTTTTTTAGAATTGATATTCCAATGCTAATTTTTATACAATGTTTTCGACACTAATATGTGGCAAGTAGCAAACATATGTATGTTTATAAATTTCATAACATGTCTTTTATAACCCTTCATATTAGTTTAACCTATATAGTAACAAGTAATGCTCAAATTATTGGTGGATTTATTTAACGACTTTTTTTTCACAGGCTTCTTTAAAATATAAAAGAGAATGTTCATAATTGCATGTCAATAATTTGTATTAAAATTTGAAGAAGAGTTTCAAATATAAAATTTCTAGTTCTTACAAATTTTCTAACCTTTATGATTTTGTTCAATTTGCTACTTTGTATAGAAGCTAAAACTAAAAAAGTTAATAAGTTTTTGTAAATAACATTTTGATTCCATCTGCCTCTTCTAACTGAATAGTCCTTACAAGAGTTACTAGTTCTTCATACTCTCGATCAAAACCAAGCTCTCAAGAAGTAGAAACATTTAAGATATTGTTAGATTTTAAATTTAATTGCACATGCTCTTAGTTTTACGATAGAAACAACATGTAAGTTCACTGCACATGTTTCTTGGCAGATTGCAAAATTATTACTAAAGCATTGGGATTTACATTTAATTGAAGTAAAAACTAGAATTGATAAGCTTAATATTATTGGGATATTTTAGATATATTTCTCCAAGCCAATCTATTAGCAATTTAAATTGGTTTATTACAAAATTTTATGTATTAGGCTTCATAAAGCATCATGGTTTATTATATCACAAAAAAATTTTAGTTTTTAACATAATCTATATCGTATTTTTTACTTTAATGAATAGTAAGTTACCCACGGAAAAGGGAAATAGGCATTAGATGACTTTTCCTAGATATAGTGATGAATATATGGGTGTAGTCGATCGATTTCTTAAAAAAGATTTTTTTATGGTAGCTAATGGGAATGATATTTCTTATCCTTGTAAGATGTGTTGGAATTATTATTATTATATAAGAAATACTATATATGATCATTTGATTGTTGATGGATTTGCTCAAGGACATGATAGTTATGAATTTAATAAAGGATTAATTAACGTAAGTCAGATATGGATGATAATAATAAATTTAATGGAAGGTCTATACATGATATTATAGACACCTTAGTAAGACACCTTTAAAGATATAGATGAAGGTACCAATAGTTCTGTAGGAGTTAGTACTCATCCAAATGTTGATGCTAAGAAGTTTTTTTAAGTTGTTAGAGTAAGGAAAACAAGAGTTATATCTTGGTTATCAAAGTTTTTCTAAACTTTCTTTGTCTATTTAACTATATCTTTTTAAGTGTACTTATGGAATCAATTGTTCAACTTATATTGATCTCATAGAGACATTTAAATAGGTCTTTCCCAGTGCAAAGATTCCTAAATCTTTTATACAACAAAGAAACTTGTGAAAGATTTAGGACTTCATTATAAAATGCTATATGCATGTCCTAGTGATTTTATTATGTTTTAGGGAAATGATGAGAAAGTAATTAATTACGAAGTGTGTAGAGTATCTAGGTGATAACAATGTTATAATAGTGAAAATAACAGAGATCATTTATACAACCTCAAATATGAAGCAAATTCCAAGTAAGCTGCTTAGATATTTTATATTAAAATTTAGGTTGTAATGTCTTCACATATGTCCATAATTATTTGAATTCATGAAACGACATGATAATGAACATCTTTAAAGAGCTTGTTTCTTATTAGGACTACCCAGATGTGAAGGTCTGACAATTATTAGTATTCTTTTACAAATTAGTTTCATGACATGTAATTAATATAATGTTTCAACATGTACCAAATTGCTAACACAAATACTCAAAATAGAAAACAACCAACTAAAATGCACATAGTTGATCCTAAAAGTTATGTAAGTATTTATGCTAAATTGGTAAGTTCTTCAATGAGTTATAATCTATCAAGTTATTTCAAAATTCTAATTAACAATTATTTCCATGGATAGAAAAATGAAATAGAGGAAAAAACTCCACCTTCTAATTCTAAAAAGTATCTTGAAAGTTATAAAAAAAAGCATGAAAAAGTATACAAGCAAGCTACTAAAGCTATAAGAGAGAAAATTGTAAGTATTGTTTTATCTTATAACAATTTTTTATATTGTTGTTGCTTTCATTGAGAGGCCCATATTTATTGCTCATTTTATATGTTTTTAATCTTATTTTTTTTGTAGCACATTTTATATTTTTTAATCTTATTTTTGTTGTTGTGCTACTCATATCACCTAGATCCCATTTCATTTATTTTTAGTCATTGATTTATTCTTCTTGTCAAAATGAGTTATTTATGGTATAACTAGAATTATAGTAGGTTATTGATGAAGTTGTGGGTTGATATGGGAATGATAAGTCCTAGACATAAACATTATTTAGAAAGGGTGTGAAATTATCTAGCAAGAAAGAAAATAATATAGTGAGTACGGCCTTATACAAAGTTCCTAATAAGTATTTACAGTCCATTAATATTGCACTGGAAGAAGAGATGAACCAAAAAGTGAAGCTGAAAAGGAAAGAATGAGAAAGAAATTAGAACAGGAGAAATTCAAATGCTTGGAAATAAAAAAAATGACTAAAAAGAGTTAAAGTAGATAAAGAAGAAATGATGCAACAAATGTTCTCTCTCATTCAATCTTATATTGGGTAAGCTAACACCAATAGCATAGATATATTTTGTAAATTGAATACACCTAGTCAATCAAGAATGGATTATTATATTCCTCCTAATCGTGCATATCAACATAAAGAATACCAGTTGATAAAGTTCCTCAATTCAATACCAGTTGATAAAGTTCCTCAATTTATTGTTGTTGTACATCATCTTGTTGACTTTTCTATTTATATTAATTTTTATTCCCCATTTTCAAATCTAGTGAACCTAATGTGGATTGAAATGTTTATGCCTTCCAACTTTGTTCATAAAAAGAACTTGATCATTTTGTTGTTACTTTTTGAACTAAATTAATTTTCTTGATTAATTGGAGGTCACAATAAAGTAGTTAGTATTTCATTTTCAGATATATCAACATTTTTTAGTTTAATGGTTTTAGAATAATTCTAATTTACTTTTTAAATAGGAAGTTAATGATTATGAGTGGATAAAAAGGTACTTGGTGAAGGATTTTGGAGTGCTCATACATATTGTTTTTGTTATATATTTTGGTTAATCCACTTATATTCTATGTAGACTAGAGGAAGATAATATAAGTACATATTTTAGCTAGTGATTTTTGGCTATTATATTTTGGATATGTTAAAGGTTGAATTCCACAAATCCATATGGAATATATGATAACATATGTAAATGCAGTTTTTATTATTGACATTTGGTAGTACAACCAAAATATATATGAATGTTTCCTACTCAATGACAAGGGTTTACTTTTATATTAACATATTATTTCTAATGAAAGAATAAATTGCTTTTGTTGTTAGATATAGTTGCCTAAAAAAACATTTTATTACCTTATAAAGACAAACTATTACTAAATTCATTCATCTTTGTTGTTATAGTTTGAAACTTTTATATTGCCTTTAAAACTTGAAGCAACATTATTCTTTTTGTTTCCTAATCAAGAAATTTTGTTCCTTTACACTTATAAAGTGCCATTTTATTTGATAGTATAAATTATGTTGCCCCAATGAAAAGGCAACTATAATTGCACTTTTAGTTACACTTTTCTCTATCACCTAATGTCTTTTTTTGTGGTAGTGGTATATGAAGTTACTGTCATATATTTAGATTAGTATAATAATAGATTATTTCTTTAAACTCCATAAGATAGCAAAATTAACTATAAAAATGGAAAATCAATTATACCTTTTCTTTTATCAATATCACCCGCAAAAACATTATCAAAAAATTTCACAAATTTAAAATTAGTAAATGAGGAACAAAATAGTCTAAAGTCAAATGCATCTTTTAGGCTTTAAAGAATCCTCTTAGCAACTTTCATATAGGTAAAGGTAGGAGCTTCGCTAAACCGACTTACTACTCTAATCAAATAAAGGATATTAGGCCTTACACATATTAAATATCTCAAACTTCTCACAAGAATTTTGAAAATAATGGAAAAAATTCACCATATTAATATTTTGATAACTTTAGCCCAATTACCATAGGTATGTTTTTAGAATTACAATTAAACATTTTTAACTTCTTTAAGACTTCCTATGCATAACCTTCTTGAGAAATGAATATTCCTTCCTCCATTTGCCTCACCACTAGGCTTAAGTAATGTGACACAAGTCCTAAGTCAATTATTTCAAATTTAAGTGACATAACCTTCTTAAATTTTTCAAACAAGCTTGAATTGTTACCATTGAAATAATATCATCTACATAAATTTCTCCTACATCTTTCATTATCATCAACATTTCAATTGAACTTTCTTTAAAAGGCAACATAAACAATGAAGGAGGTGGAGTTATTTCTCGTATAGATACAATGGTTTCTTGTTCTTCTTCTTAAAAATATGGAAGAAAATTATAATTTTTCTTTACATGAACCTCCTAATTTCATATGGCTTTCTGATTAAATTCAACATCTTCACTTATCATCACTTTACCATTTTTTGGATTATATAATTTATAACTTTTGGAACGTGACTTATATATAATAAAGACATATTTAACACTTTGATCATCAAGCTTGGATCTTTCTTGGTGTGGCACTAGAGCATACACAATGTTTCCAAAAACTTGCAATTGATAGACACTGGGCTTTATTCTACTCCATACTTTTAAAGAGGTTTGATCATACTTTTAAAGAGGTTTGATCTTTGATGTTTGATATTACAGAGAGACTAGATAAATGCACTACACAAGAAATAAGCCTTTAGTATGCATCTTACCATATTTAAGGACGGTTCTATTCTTTCTCTCAGCTACTCTATTTTTTAGTGATCTAAGAATTGTTAAAGAATGACCAATGTCATAAGTTGCACAAAAATTATTAAATTCTTTATAGTAAATTTACCTCCTCGAATGGATCTTAAACCTTTAATTTTATAGTCACTCCTCTTTTCTACAAGCATTTTCAAATTCTTGAAAGAAACAAAAACTTTTGATTCTTGTCAAGAAAATAAACACAATTTTTCTACTAAAATCATCAATAAAAACTAAGAAATATTTTTCTTACAAAATGAAGTTGGATTGATTGTTTTGCATACATCAACATGCATAAGTTAAAGAGGATTAGTTGCTCTTGATATTGCTTCTTTAGTAAAACTCTTCCTAGCATGTTTCTAAGAATACATGCTTCACATAATTGATTAGGATGGTAAATTAAGGGCACACCTTTTACCAACTTCTTTTTTTCCCCATAATTTTGAGATCTCCAAAATTTAAATGGCCAAATATCATGTCCCAACACCATATTTCATCATGAAAATCAACTTTCAAATATTTCATTTAAGGTATTTTTTATTTAATTTGAACATCCTATTATTGAACCTAGTCACTTTAGCAATCAAATTAGAGTTTTGATCTTAAAGATAAAGAATTTTATTTTTCATAAAAATTTCATACCCTTTTTTTAAAGAGTTGGCATAAACTTAAAATATTACTTTCTAACTTAGGCACATAATACACATCAACGATAAACTTACTACCATTTTTGAAAGAGATGATAATTGTACCTTTTTCTTCAATTTATCTTTTTGACAAAACATTGCCTCTCATATTTTCATCAACTGAATTTGCCTTTGTATCTACACGTGTGATTGCTTGGATCATTATCCAAGTACCATACATTATCAACATTGTTTCCAAGTACCATACATTATCAACATTGTTTTCTTCTTTCATGGTTGTTAGCAACAAAGTTGACTCTTCAACTTCTTAATTGTCATCAATAAGATTAGCCTTTTCTTTAATATTATTAATGGCACTATGAAATTCTCAAGAATAATATTCAATTTTATAACAATTAAAATATTAAACTTTATACTTGTTGTACCTCTTTTAATTTATATTTGAATAGTAGCCTTGTCCTCTTCCTCTTATTCTTCTAGACCCTCTTTATGATAGTTGACTTCTCTCTTCATTGTTTGTGCTGTCTTTATTCCCTTTTCCTTTTCTATAAAAGCCACGACCACATCCTTGTCCTCGTCTATGTCCTCTAAATTGATTTTTTTAATCCATTATTCTTTAAAGGAGTCTTTATTTTGAGAACTTGCTCTACTGACTCTTCTTCTCTTCTCTTGATATTTTCTTCATAGGCTTATAAAGAACCTTTTAATTATTCAACAGTTATTGGGTCTATATCTTTTGATTCTTTAATGACACATACCATATAATTAAATTTGGGAATTAGAGAATGAAGAATTTTTTTCCACTAAACAAACATCTTTTTTCTTATCTCTATATCTCTTTAATTGATTTGTAGTTGCCTTCAATCTTGTACAATAATCTAAAATTGACTAGAACTCCATCTTCAAAACTTTTAAATCACCTTTTAGTGTTTGAAGTCTCACCTTATTTACTTTATCAATACCTTGAAAAGACATTTATAGAATATTTCATGCTTCCTTCAAACTAGTAGTACTAGTTATCTTCTCAAATATTGAATCATTAAAACACTGATAGATGAGAGTGAGAGCATGTTAATCCTTCCTTTTTTATCTTGGACAAAGCTTCTTTTATCATCTTAAAATAGGCTCTCTTTTTTTTCATTTTAAAGCTTCTCGTAGCCTTTCTATACTACCTCTCACACATCTTGGGAGCCAAACAAAGTTTCTATACGTAGACATTATTTCTCAAAATTTTTCTTTATCAGACAAGAAAATTAGAAGGAAGTGATTCTATTACTTGTTATTTCTTACTTTCATCACAACATTCTTTTCTATACTTTAAGAAGCTTAGCTCTAATATCACTTTGTTAAGAAATGAGAGAATTAAGAATGAAAAATGAAAGGAAACTTTATTCTATTTCTTTTTAACTATTACAAAATGAGTATGATATTTATAGAGGCGTTCATCCTCCATTTACAACAAAAGACCACAAATATAAATATAAATAACATATCTAATAATAAAAGACTTTTGTGGTTATAAGAAAACTCTTGAAGTAATTAACACTATTTCCAATACCATGCAATCCTAAAAGCGATATTATAAAAATTTTGAAAGTATTATTTTCAGTAGAGTTTAGACTATGCTATGTAAATAGTTGTCTTAAAAGTTTTGTCAGGAACATAAATAATCACATATAAGTAACTACATACTACTTAAAATGACAAAACAAAAGATCATGTGCTTGTAATTAATTGAGTACAAACTTATATTTTTTTAAATATTCTTTGACTTGAACTCGTTACCTTTCGATTACAAAAAGAAAACTTTACCAATTATATATAACCTTATCAATTATTTCAAAATTTGACCTCAAATTTGAAACACACCCCAAATCGACAAATACATATAAAGAAGCCCTTCCTAACTCAAAGAATAGGTGAGTAATCCAAGTATCGAAAAATGTGGAGTCTTACTTGGATAGGTCAGTAATTTTGGAGAGGGTCATTTCTAAAATTTTATAGATTTTAGGTAAAGTGAAAAAAAAACTTTATTTTCACTTTTGATTTTTATGAGAATCAAAAATAAATTCTTATAAAAAACAAAATAAAAGTTGGTTAATAGTGAACCTAGACAGAGACAGAAAACAAATGTCATTTTTGTCTTTACCGAAAGCTGACTTTCGGAGAAGATTTTTCATAGATATGTCCGACCCAATCAGTTTTTGTCCCAGGTTAAATGTGTCATAGGCGAATTATGAGCTGATTATGGTTGCGCCTAACTCATGATTAGTTTATTTTTTTCAAAATAATATCATTTTAAAAATTTTTTACTTAAAAAATAAATGACAGATCGAGTCATCCTGATCTTCTCATAACCACTTAAGCTATAACTCAAGCTATGGGCCGATTAGTCTACCCGACTTATTGACATACTTAAATTTTTTCAAATCCATCCGTCTCCTATCACTTGACGAGAAAGTTCGACAAAAGTAAATAAACCCTTTTGAAATGATTGAGCTATAGATGTGAATACGTGACATGAATGGCATAGGGTTGATCTTGGGTGAAAGTAACAGAAGATTTCGCTCCGAGAATGAGATAGGAAGTTTCCTCGTGATTTTATCACATGCCGGTCATCTTCTCGTCGTACATTAAATAACCTCCTCCACGCAATTCAAGTCCACGTGGAAAACTCATACGAGTTCAAATGTCCAATTTACCCTCGATTGATCTTCACAGTTTACTCCTCTATGCCCAGTTTTGTACCCCTCGCTCTCTGCCCCTTGCTTTTAGTTTTCCTAGAAAACGAACTCTTCCAATTTCCAATCACCTCTCCCTCTCTCTTTAAGTGTCCCTCCTCCAGTCTCACTGTGAAGGTCGGTGCTTTTTCTCTGTTTGGTTCGCCAAAAAGTTGTAGAAAACAATAAGACAAGTTCTAAAAAGGATTTATTTTTCATTTTTAGCTCCAGTTCATTCTTCTCAACTAATTATTTCGTAGTTGTCTGGGGGTTTTTGATTGCGTTGTCTTGTTCTGTAATCAGGACGCGTTAGAATTAGGGTTTTGATAACTATTTTCCTACTCTTGATTCTAGGCTAAATCTAGCGTTTTAGCAGAACTTCTTATCGAATTGGTTCTGTGTTTGAGATCGTCAATCATTAATCTTTGATCGATAAGTAATCTTCTGCTAAGTGGTTGCAATTTTCGAACTTTTTTATTTTTTAGTTTTTATAATCTTTTTCTTACCTGTAGTGTAATTATTTTACAGATTGATAGCTGGCTAAATGGGGTTCAATACAGTTTATCAATCCTTGATGGAAGTGTTTCCGCAGGTATCGATCTTATTTCCTACGGTTCTATGAGGTTGATTTTAAGTAATTGATCTTACTCACCTATGTAATTTTAGAAGTTTGGGTTTGGTTTATCGTATTTGAAAGAACTCCTTTACACAATTTCTTCATGTCTTAATGTGATGGAAATATGATAGAAATTTACTTCTCTTCTTACTTTGTGAGTGAAGATGCTTAGACTATTTTGCAATCTTAAAGTCAGCTGTTTTTTAACGACATTCTTGTCTCAATTGTTAATTCTCAACGAAGTCTCTTCAAATAATATCATCTTCTGCAGGTTGATTCACGCCTTCTGAGGGCTGTTGCTATTGAGCACCCAAAAGACCCCAATACGGCCGTGGAAATAGTTCTTTCAGATGTCCTTCCTCGTCTATCTGGGCATTTCCTTAGTTCATCAAGTTCTCAAGGTCTTTATTTTCCATCAGAGAGCAAATATATGACTGTACTTCTATGTTTATCTTCAATCTGACTTTTGCTTATCCTTAATAAGAAGGAAACCTGTGTATTATTTGAGCCTTCTAACTTTAAGCAATTCATTGCTCTATGCACGACTCCTGATACTTCTCTGTTAAATGTGCAGTTATGGAAGAACAGGCCAATGTGTTGACACCTCATCAAGTTACTCCAGAAAGAGTTGTGGCTATTCCTTCAGAAGAAAGGCTACTGACTAAAGAAAATACCTCCAATGTGGGTTCTGCAAGTGGTATCAATAGTGACAAAAGCCATCTTACAAGTAGTGGCTATTCTTCTGACTCAACCTATGAATTCAATAGCCAGAATTCATCTGTTTTGTCTAATGATTCAAATGCTACTAGTCATCAGTTACAGGAAAATTCTGAAAATGAGGAATTGATTCTATTGGTAAATCCTAAACTTCAAGAGGAAAATGTCCAGTCTTGCTCAAGTCAGACTTCCAAAATCATGTTGAATGCTTTGGGACATAAAGACAATACTTCTTCCTGTCAAGTGTGGTCTGAAACAAAATGTGAGCCGCCAACTTCTTTAGGTCAAGTCCAAAGTGTGTTCATCACAACCAGAAATGACGAGATCCCAAAATTCAACTCTGCCAGTTTGATGCAGGAAAATGATGGGAGCAATGAAAGCTTGACTACTGACAATTTAGCTAAGAATTCTGATTGTCAAATTGATTCTGGCCCGGCTTTCTGTGGAAAGTGCCCTCAAGTAGAATCATGTTTAGATGCGACGACACTGGAGATGGAAAATTCTGTTTATACACAGCATGCTGCAGATGACGTTCTAGATACTGAATTTTCAAGCTGCTCGAATAAGAGGGCCAAGTCTGACCATGAGATGAAGATCAATTTTCTTGAAGATATCATTGAATCTGCTAGAAACAACAAGGTAACAAATTTGGGGGTTCTCTTATAGCAAAATGATGCTCAACTTTTCAGAAGATTAATGTTGCTTATTATAATAAATAAAATAAGTCGTTAATCGCTAGCGATTTAATTTGGTAAATATGATGGTGTAATCTCCAAATTATTGTGGCATGTCTGACCATAGAAGAAGCAAGGAATAGTGAAGTAAAGTCATTCGCTTCTTAATTTGGTTTCACCTCATCAATTGGTAACTTTGTTCTTAGTTTTGCCTTGTATGTGAGGAACTAACTAATTGATTGGTGATGATTCAGAAAACCTTGTTTTCAGCCATGGAGTCAGTTATGCTCATGATGAAACAAGTTGAACTTCAAGAGCAAGCAGCAGAAAAAGCCAAATTGGACGCTTCAAGGGGAGGGTTGGACACTTTATTCAAGGCGGAAGAGCTTAAACAATTGCTTGTGCATGCAAAGGAGACAAATGACATGGTATATTGCAGCATCTTGTGTGACTACTACTTGTAAAACATTTTTATAGAATTTCTTAGTACATGTTCTTCATTTCGTAATCCCAACTCTGATTCCCTGATTGTTCAGCATGCTGGAGAAATTTATGGTGAGAGGGCAATTCTAGCCACCGAAATGAAGGAACTGCAGGCTCGCCTACTTCTATTGTCAGAAGAAAGAGATAGAGCTCTTACTATTCTTGATGAGGTACTTCTTTGTATTCTTGATCCTTTATTTCTCAATTCTATTTCTTATGTATGATTCCTGTTTCTGCTTTCTCTTATTTCCTTTTCCGCGTAGGTTGTGTTTTTTCTACTGTCTAATCCCAAGTGTGTAGTATGCTCAATGATTTCATGATTATTGTGCTTTGAAAGTGTGAGTAGTTACATTCTGAATGTGATGTTATATTTAGATACATCAAACCCTAAAAACACGACTAGCAGCAGCTGAGGAGCTGAGACTAGCATCTGAGCAGGAGAAGCTGGAAAAGGAAGAAGCTGCACGAATTGGTCTTGCTGAACAAGAAGCTATCATGGAGAAGGTGGTCCAAGAGTCAAAGATCCTGCAAGAGGAGGCAGATGCAAATTCTAAGGTAGCTTCTAGGCTAGTATTTGATTCTTAACCAGCCTAAGAAAATTACAATGATTTCTTTCTTACCTTGTGTATATGCTCTATTCCAGTTACGTGATTTCCTGGTGGAACGTGGGCAGACTGTTGATGCACTGCAGTAAGTCTTCATGTCATTATTTCTTGAATTTTGTGTTTCTATTTCCAATTGTAGGATATCTGTTTAATAGTATTCCTATCTTTCCATTGTGCTCAGTCCAAGTGCAACTGCTGTTTTGGCCAAAGGACCTTTATCTACTAATAGGAGGGAATTCACTTGTTCCTATCACGATACATAAACATATTTTGGTTTACTTGCAATCTTGAAATTTGACTGTATTTGCCCATCATTTGTGTTTTGCTAGTTAGTTCAATGTTTGCTATCCTAGTATGAGAGAATGCCTATCCATTTTGTTTGCAGAGGAGAGATCTCTGTTATATGTCAGGATGTGAGATTGTTGAAAGAGAAGTTTGATGAGCGAGTTCCATTGAGCAAATCTATTTCCTCAAGTCAGACGAGTTGCATTTTAGCCTCATCAGGCTCGTCCCACAGAAGTTTGTCATCAAGTATGGTGATCGCTCCAATAGTGGAGACTTCTGAGAGGCCAGAAGAAGCAAACCCCGCATCATCTGTTGATGGAGAATCACCAAACTGCAGATTTGACGAGGACAATGCTAATGCAATTGTCAAAGATTCTTTGGATGAGGGATGGGAATTCTTTGAAGTTGATATGTGATATAAAGTTGACCTCTGTAAATAGTAATAATTAGTTACGTAATTTTGGTCAATTCATAACATCTATGATTCATAGGTTACAGTTGGATTTTTCACCGGACCTCTAGCGGGAGCCTCTGTATTGTTGTTGTTTGGCTTTATAACAACAATATTTAAGCACCTCCATGAGTTGGCTAATTCTTTTTTTAATTTTAAAAATTAAATTGATTTTGTCACAAACAAAATAGGTGTGCGAAACCTATAATGTAAACTCGTTTGGTCTTGGTGTCTGTTTTTAATTCAGAGCTGAAAAATGGAAACGGAGCAGGGGAGACCGAAGGATGAGTGGAGTTGTACACTTTGATAAACGGAATTCAATAACGGTTCACGAGAAACATCTTCAGCATTTACGAGTTTGGAGCAATCAATTTGGAGATTTCAGGACCCAAATTGAGGAGGTTGTTGAAAATAGATTTGTACATACTAATTTGGCTTGATAAATTTATTTCGAAAATTAAAGTATTTCAATTTTAGACCAAATTTTAATACGCAACGACTGATTTTGAAATTCCAGTAGATATGAAATATGATCCTCAAAGAAAGTAGCACTTGAAAATCAATTTTGATTTCGAAGTTACTTACTGCAAAAACAGATTTTTGTTAATAACATCATAAATGTTGTTATATTTGAAACCATAAAAGTATAAAACAAAAGCGAAATTTATGTGAAATCCCATACAGCCACATGTTTTCTAGGTTATTTCTTTACGCTTTACTGGCCATTGCGATTTGGGAATCGAGATTCATGTGAAATTGTTGTTAATGAAGGCATGAAAAGTGCATTTCAATTATTGGTTTCAGCTAATTAAAATAACTTATTTCTTAATAATTTACAAATTATATATTTTAAATTATAATCATTTAATAATATATTTTACTTACATAAATCAATAACAAAATTTTAGAATACTTGAGATTTCAAAGCATCTTTGAAATTTCACCTCTTACCGAGGCCCAAATATTGTTCAACCATTCCAACCCCATAGCCTACAAAGTAAGATGAGAAAACTGGGAAAGGAATATAAATTATGATTGAGAGTTTATATTTTTGGTTATTATAACCATTATAAATAATATTTGTTAAATTTTTTTAACACCTAATAAATAATTTATGATATAATTTAATCAATATAAAACATAATAATTACCTAAATTATTAAAATAACAAATATAAAATTGATTATTAATTTTGTTGTATTTGACTTGGGTCTATTTAAGTTATCAAAAACAACAAATAAGACTTTTTTTGGCACTACTATTCTTAAATATTTTGAACCTAGATTTTCTTTTTACAATATTACAGATATAATACAAAAAGGAAGAGAAGGATGAGAAAATTGGATTTTTCTATCACAGAAGATAGTCATGAATTTCTTTTATTAAGATTCAAATTATATGTTCTTCCAACCAAATCACTAATATACTCATCAGTGAGATTTTTTATTATATCAATTACATTAAATATAGTTATGTTATATAATTAAATTAAAGAATGTTATTGGGATAACTAATATTAAAGTCTCCAACCTTTTGAGTTTTTTTCAATTTAGTGTCCAAGCTTCAAAATTATTCGAACCTTTTAAAGTTTTGACAATTTAGTTCAAAACTTAATTCCGTTAGTAATTTTCTAATTTGACTAACAAAATCTTTGTTCTTCATAACTTGTAGATGTCCTAAAATAACGTCTTAAACTGAACTATTAAAATTTTAAAAGGTTGATCATTTTGTTAAAAATTTTAAAAACTTGGGCACAAAATTGAAAAAATCCAAAAAGATTAGACACTTTAAGATTGATAATCGCAATATCATTTTTAGTAACTTGAGGGGAAATTTCACTATTTATAAGTTAAATAACATCACAAACTGGTAGTGTATCACCCTACTTCCACTGAGCATGTATCCACACATCTCAAGAATAATAGGATACATACCCTGTGAAAGTGGTCTGATATTAATTTTTTCTCAAACATCACCCACATTTTTCGGCAAACTAATATTCATTAATGGCCCATTTTTATTTAAAACATTGCCAATTTCAATCACAATTGTTGCAAATAACGTATACATTGTATAATTTTAGTAATCATTTAGGCCCAAAACAAATACAAAACATTTTTAGTCACAATATCATTATAGAATCATTCACATACACACTGAACAGTACTTGTGAATACACAATTTAATACAAAATAATGAAGTACAAATGTAGACGTCAACTGATCTGAACCTCTATTTCTTGCTCACATCGATTAAACTCCAATTAATTTAACTGGGTGTCTCTTCTAAGCCTAAAAAATATGTTACAAATTGGGGTGAGTTTTGCGAACTTAGTGAGTGGACCATCCTTGATGACTCACTCAATCACATAACACATACAGTTCATGTAATCACATAATTCACATCACTTCAATTATTCATCATATAGCATCTATAACATACTTTAATCATAAATTTTCACGTTTTTCAATCTATTTGATTCCATATTTCAATTGCAATCATTAAATTCATGTAATTTATGTGTATATGCGATGTATATGAAACTCAAATTCACTTAATACATTGTTGTGACCAAGTGCCCTTATCACAGTTTCGTATCCATTGTCGATACCAGGCTTTATCATACTGTCTCGTATCTGTTGTGGTTACTGGGCTCTATCATTCTATCTCATATTCGTTATGGATATCGGGCTCTATCATAAAAATCGAGCCATAAGCTCTTATGATAGATGTCTGAGCTTTCAGCTCTTTTTTGGTAGCTACTCCAGTCACAACAACCTTTATTTGTTCATGCATTCATGTAATGAAATGCATTATATTCATATATATATATATATTCAATCAATTGCTTATATTCAATTTCATATTCACATTTCTCATTTCTCATCTGATCAATATCCGACATTCAACAATTAAGTTGAGAACACTTATTTCTCTCTCATTCACATTTAAGAAAGCACTTCTAATATGTTCACATTTATCAAACTCCTCGGACTATTAAAGTCCAGAATTATCACAATTGCATTCATATCAAAATAAATCAACACAGAAATTTAAATAGGATAATCATTTTAAAGTAAGACCATCCAGGTCGACTCACAGTTTGCTCCGGATAGCTTATTACCTCGAGGTTTTGGCAACGTTTAGATAAGGTCGCTCTAATTGCTCCTTTATATCATGCGACACATACATTTACACACAATTCAAATTTGCACATACGTATATATGGATTATGTACAATGCATGCTCAATGACGATCCCAGGTACATTTCCTTAATACTTGTCTCATAATCAGTCATTCTTTTATGCCTAATACACTCTGCTTACTTTAATCGCTTCATTCATCATCCACTAGGCTCATTCTAAATCCCATTTAAGCCTAATTACATCATAGGAAAGCAATGATAAGTCAACAATTCATATATGTACATAATTTGCTAAAATAAGCATAAATTTCATTGTAGATGTCAGATTAAGGTTATTTATATATGGTTTCAAAGAGGACTTCAATTTCTACAACGTTTATGAAGACCTTAAAGAGAGATTTTGCCATATGAAGGGTCAAAATTGCACATTTATGAAACTGTCTAGAGAATGTCCGCCTCCAGAGGGACATAAACGGAGTTGGAACTCTGAAATTCTAGAGAATGTCTGCCCAACAGACATGAAGTACGCCCAACCGACCTTTATGGGTCAGAGTTCCAGATTTCCAACCCCTAAGTTACATCTAACCCATATTATGAATATCTGTCAATCCTACTTCAATTTCTCTTCATTCTCACCTCCACTCCAACTCAAAACATCATAAAACACATCATATAAGATTGTTGATCACAATCACATAAATAGAACAACAACCATGTCTATACATTCTTCAATAATTTAGCACACATTCATCTTCGTTGTCACCTTCCTTTTATCTATAAACTATCATCCTAATTCTCCTCATTTCGAGGCATTATACTATCACTTTCTTTATCTTTTAATTCACTCTACTTTACCTCTATTTCAATTACTGATATCCAAATTATTACACACCCAAACAGAACATGTTAATATCCACATTCATCATCAATTTCTGCACATGTTCCACTCTCTTTATCACCTTCATTTAATCTCTAACTTATCACACTAATTCTTCCCATTTCAAGACACCATAGTACTATTTCTCCTTAGCTCTAAACTCATTTTTTGCTCATCTCTAAAACAAACAAAGGGATACACATTATTATACTAGAAAAACAAAACAAATAATCTTCCATTTACATGTGAAAATTTTCTTCACACACTTAACTCCATTTCCAACTTTACTTTGTCTCTAAATTATCATCTTACTTCTTCTCATTTTAAGACAATACACTAGCCTTTCCTTTGGCTTTTAACTCATTCTATTTCATCTCTATAACATTCAAAGAAATCCATGTTAATATACACTAAAAACATAAACTTCCATTTATCACTCAAAATTTTCTCCACTTTCTCTTACACCATTTTAATGATTTTTCGGTTATAAACTCATCTCTAAAACATCCATACATCAAGTTATGAATCATTACTCATTGTACATGAAAAAACAAGACATTTACCTACCCAAATTTTATCATTTACGCTTTGCATATACATACCCTAATTTCATCGTCATTTAACTCTTAACTATCATCAAAGCATGATTTATTCAACAAAGCCATGAAGGTTAATAGGTTACTTGATATATCCAAAGCTTCTTCAAAACCTTCAACAAACCCTAACTTCTTATATCACACAATCCTCATCTTTCAAGAAAGAATGAGTTGGGTTTTTTAAAGGTAAGGTGAAGAAGACAAAGATTTGAAGTGGAAAGTGAAGGATGAGAGTAACGTTCAAGATGGTCAAAATTAGAGATGTCGTTAATGGAGAAGAAATAATGAAGAAGGTGAAGAACAAAGAGAGCATGTGTTGTGGGATAAAAATGAAAGACAATAAAGAGAGTCCTTCAAATGGGCATAAAATGTGGGTTACAAAAACTTGGTGGGTGTCATGACAAGTTAAAATTTTACAAATGTCTCTTTCTTGTGATGCTAATTAATACTCAATTTCTTAGTCCATTTGTCTCCAATTTCTAACCTAATTTTCTCCCAATTTTCTATGACACTTATCATTAAATCTTAATGTCTCTTATTAATAATTTCTATTGCCAATTAACACTTAATTCTACTGCCATTTATCATTTGTTCTCTCACTTGGCATTTTTTCAAAAATACCCAAAAATTTATAATTTTCCTAAATTTTCATCAAACATTCTAAATCACTAATTAAACACAACAACTCAATTTTCAAGGAACATAATCTATAATTCGCATTATAATCACATTAAATATCAATTATACCTGGTAAATGTCAAATGAGTGCATGGACAATCATTATAATCTGTGCAATAATCAAATTCATGTGTATGTATGCTATATTATGCATGAGCATGGAGTGCATTTCCTAATTTTCTCTTTGATGTCTCTCTTGTACAATATTCTAGGATTCTAACCCTTAGCAAGGGAAAATGGGATGTTTCAGGTAGGCTTCAAGTTAAATTTAATTCTTATAGACAGGGAAAGAATAGCAAAAAATAGATAGCTCAAGGTTGATAGTAGATTTGGAGGTTGGAAGAATGTTTTATTGGTTACAAAATTGTACGCTTGTTGGTTTACTTATTTTAAGTCTTATTGTTATGATTTTTGTGCCTTTATATTTTGTTAGTATCTTATTCTACTAGTATAGTTGATCACCTTGTAGAATATGGTGATGTGACAACGTTTGTTATTTTTGTTAGCATAGAATGTATTATTTAGGTTAGGTAAGTGAAGTAAGGAGGGATGCTAGATTTGCAATTTTGTTTTGGAGATAACCTCTCAAAAGATATCATTTTGTTTGTCGTCAAGAATACAACCACCTCCTATAGATTCTTTTCCCATTTTTTCTCTATTCATCACTTCCCTATTTCTACCTTATTTATAGTTCTAGTAGTAATTTTCTATCATTTTGGTATTAGAGCTTCAATCATTTATAGTCGATGCCATTATTAGAATTAAGACTTGATTGGAACAAATAGAAAGTGAGTTATAATAGTTGCCAGCCGTAAAGAAGGAAATGGCAGAAATAACGACAAAGTTTAATAGTTTGATGGTTGTTTTGGCCTAAAGATTAGAATATTCATTTTATATGATTCTTAAGAATTAGAGGGTGTGGAGTAATGCCCATGTAGAGTCCAATTATACCCATTCTAGGGTAGAGTCAGTCTCGACAACCAAAACAGATACTAAAGTGTTAATAGAAAAAATAATAGAGGAGGAGCGACAACTAATGAAGTTAGATATTCCTACTTTTGGGGGAGAGGATCTAAACTCATGGATATTCAAGGCTAAGCATTGCTTATCCATCAACAAGCTAGCAAATGCTAAAAAAAATAAAGGCAGTAAGCATGTGTTTTGAGGGAAAAGCACAAGTATGGCCTTGATTCAAAGAAAGAGAGAAGGCCTCTTCTTCTTAAGAGGAACTAAAAATCATAATATTGTAGAGATTTTTGGGGACAAAAGATAGGTCAATCCTCTGTAGATTTTTCTCCATCATACCAAAACTATTGCCTAGTATCATATACAAGTTGCTCTTAATGGTTGCTAGTAAAATCGAAGAACTAACAATGACAACAATGATTGCGAATGAGTTGGAAGAGAAGATTAAAGTTGAATTGTCTATATTGAATCTAGAGATATTTGAAGGAAACAACACATGTGGCAGCTTAATTTGAAAAGAAAAACTAAGTAATATTTGCCCTACCTAACCTAAATAAACATTCAGAGCTCCCTTTAATCACATATAAACCAAAACAGAAAATATAATTTTACACCCCTACTAAAATAACTAGCACAATGAACTCAAGCCTACCTTACCTTAATATATTAAACCTTAACATTTCAAACACTAAACTATCTATCAAATATTAATTGTCCCTTTCTAGTTCATCCTATACCAATATACCTAAACTAAAACATATCACCTCTACTTCCTCCTCTTCCATTTCTTGATACAAGAAATTATCTATTGTCAAAGCCCAAATATAGAGATATAAGGTACTATGCTATCAATATAATAAGAATTAGTATTTAGGATATTAATACAAAAATCAAGAATCACATGTAATGACTGTGGGAAAAGAGGACGATGGTGATGGACGATCTAATAACATACGTGCATTAGATAAAGAGATGACAGTCCTAGAAGGGATTGAGTTATTATTGTATTCGATTACAGGTTTGATATCACCATGAACTTTAAATTTGAAAGGATCAGTAGAGGGAGTTAAAGTGGTGGTAATGATTGATATAAAAGCTTCATAACTTTATTTTACATGCTCTTATTGAGAAATTAAACATCCCAATGTTCGTTATGGCTAGTTATAGTGTCATAATTAGGAACAAAATTGGTTAAAAGGAGAAGGAATTTTTCAAATAGTAATATTAAAGTTAGGAGAGCTCACTATTGTAAAAGATTATCAACCTTTTTTAGTAGGTCCTTCTGATGTGATTCTTGATCTCAAATGGTTGACAATTTTAAGGTCACCAAAGATAATTAGAGGAAACTTGTAATGACAATTATCATAAATAGGAAGAAGATTGTATTGAAAGGGCACCCTAACTTAACTAAGGCCTTGGTGTTACTTAAAAACCTTCTATAAAAAGGAGGAGAGATTATGGTTAGAATTGCATCATTTGGCATTATAAGAGTTCAATAAAGTGGAGGTTATTGATCCAGGAATTTATAGGGTATTGTTATATTTCCAATATGTGTTTCAAACACGTATTAAATTTCCACCAAAATGTAACTATAACAATGTGATCATATTGAAAGGGAGAATATAACCTATCAAAGTCCAACCTTACTAATACCCCCTTATGTAAAGAGCATGATTGAGAAACTAGTATCTGGAAAATTAACTATGAGAATCATTAGATTGAGCAAAAACCCCTTTTTGAGTCTCGTGTTATTAGGCAAGGACATAAGTTAGTATTTTTTTTGTAGACTATCAAGAGCTATAATCTCTCCCCAATTTTGAGATCTAATATCGATGAGTTAATTGACAAACTCCATATAACAAAATTGTTTTCTAAGCTCGACCTTATATTAGACTATCAACAAAATTAGAGTTCAACCTCAAGATATATACAGAATGGTCTTCCAGACATACGAAAGGAATTATGAGTTCTTACTAATGTAGTTCAGTCTTACCAATGCCCCTATAATCTTCCAAATTTTCATGAATTATATATCTAAAGGTCTTATAAGGAGGTATGTGTTAGTAATTTTTACTGACATGTTGATTTATAGTACGTCACTTATTGAACATGAGAATTACATTTTGGATGTAACTAACCATTTAACTTGACTATAAGCTTTTTTGTCAATCTCAAAAAGTGTTGTTTTGGCATCCAAAGTTGGAGTATTTAGGCCATATTAACTTAGTGGTAGGAGTAGCTACGAACTTAGAGAAATTTAAAACAATGGCAAAGTGACAAGTACCAAATAATTTGAAATAATTAAGAGGACTTTTGGGATCATCATATACTATCTATACTTTGTAAATGATTATGGAAGCATAATAGTGCCATTAACCCAATTCTTAAAGAAAGATAGCTTTAGTTAGAGTGACGAAGCTACTTAGGCTGTGAATCTCCTCAAAGTAGCAATAAAGGAGGTAACAAATCTTGTCTTGATTTTTTTTATTACTTTCATGTTAAAAATTGACGCTTCAAGTACAAGTATAGTGGCCATTCTTTTACAAATGGGAGCCAATTTTTTTAGTCACGTGTTGGGGAGTTTGGCAAGGAAAATATTAATTTATGAAAGGGAATTAATGGCCATCATTTTTGCAATACAATAGTCGTGACATTATTTATTGGGAAGGCATTTTATTGTTTGAACTAGTTAATGTAGTTTTTGCTATCTATTATAGCAACGACAAGTTTTTCTAGAATATCAACTTTGACTAATCAAACTACTAAGTTTATTTTTGAAATACAATACAAGCTAAAATTTGAAAAAAAAGTGGTTGATGCACTTCCTTGGTTCCTAGCATTGACTGAAATTAATTCTCTTACTAATACTATATTTCTTAATTGAAAGAAGATTGAGAATGTCGTCTATAAAGGCTTGAAGCTCATTGAGCACATTTGTTCCCTCTAAGGGGATCCACAGTCCAAATTAGGTTGGACTTATGATAACAACATACTAAATACAAAGACAAAATTATGGTGCTTTGATTCGTGGAGATATTGCTAAATTTGTTGGAGGAATTTCATATTAGCCCAATGGGTGGGCATAGAGGTTTCCTAAAGACCTATAAAAGAATTTCAAGGAAATTATTTTTGGTAGGCATATAGGTGGACATTAACAAGTTTGTAAGCTCTTATCCAACATGTCAACCAAATATATGAAACCTTCTCACCTTTCGGTCTGTTGCATCCTATTCTTATCCCACGAGCTATCTGGGAAGATTTGGTAATGGACTTTACGAAAGGACTACTAAAATTACACAAACATAATACTATACTTGATTTAGTGGATTATTTAGCAAATATAACCATTTTATTCTACTAAAGTATCCTTTGTGGGCGAAAAAAGTAGTTTAGAAATTTATTTTTCATATTGTAAAACTTTTCAGTTATCTCTAAAAGATACAAAGTTTTCATGAGTAATTTTTAGGAAATATTATTTAGGCTACAACAAACTCATCTTAAACAGAGTATATTTTATTATCTACAAGGTGATGAGATACCTTAAGATGTACCTTTGTTGTTTCACTTGTTATTGGTCTCAGAATTAGCTAAGATGTATTTTGTGGGTTGAGTTTTGTTATAACTCCTCTTTCCATACATCCATCAAGTACTCCCTTTATAAGGCAATGTGTGGGAGAGTCTAGAAAAAATGATACGACCGCATGAAATGAGATGTTTTTGGAACTTAGGAATAATATTATATTACCCAAAACTAAATGAAAAAAAAAGAGCAGATCAACACTAAAGGGATGTGGAATTTTAAATAGAAAGGTAAGTCTATTTGAAATTGTAGTCCTATTAGTAGAAGTTTTTTTTTTGAAAAATCCTATAAGCAGAAGTTGTTAGCTCGAAGGATTAATGAAAAATTATCTCTATATTGCTTCGAGCCTTTTACAATTGTTAATAAAGTTAGAAGGTTGACTTATAAGCCTGATTTACTAAAACTTCGGCCATACACCTCATTTTTTGTATGCCTTAAGTCAAAAAAGTTATTAGAGACCCATCAAAATGTCAACTAATGCCTCCAATTTGAAGTGAGAATATAGAATAGGTGATTGAACCTAAGAAGGCGGTGAACAAATGTCAGGGAGCAGAAGAGCACAGGTTTTTGACAATTAGATATAGCCACCCGATTTTAAGACCATTGGAGAACCTATGACCTTGCTTAAGGAATAGTTTCCATCCTTTCACCTTAAGGATCAGGGGAATTTCAAAAAGGGTAGGCCCAAATTAAATTTGTGTATCAGAAATAAGAAAAGAGTTGGAAACAAGTGGATCAAGCTTAAAGTAGAGCTTTGGAAGTTAGAAGATGTTTTGTTGTTTATAAAATTATAAACTTAGTAGTTTATGTATAGAGTCATATCGTTACAATTTTTTGGGTATTTTGTGTTTTGTCAATATGTTATTCTGTTAGTATAATTGACTATGTTTTAGAATATGGTGACTTGACGAACTCTTCTCATTTTCTTTATGTTCCTCATCTACTCTTTTCTTGTTTTCTACCTTACTTTCAGATATGATAATAAGATCCTATCAGACTTTTTGACATGTAATGCAAACGACATGTACTTTAACTAAGTTGTATTAAAAAAATTCTGAAAATTAACATAACGACAAATTATATAATTTTATAAAGGCACATTTTGTTAAAGACCTAGCCCATCCTCCACTTAAGCATACGACGTTGTTGGTCCATTACAATGACACAGACCTATGCTGACCTATTTATCTTGCTTCTGTTTGTTTATTTCCTTTCCTCTTTTATTTCGAACACCACCTAGAAGTTTCTTATTAGTTGTCATTCCGTTATAGAGATTCTAGAATAGAGGTATGACTAGCCAATAGTTTTTACTCATGCACTGTATATATCTCCCACGTATGTACTCATTCATGTTATGATGAAATAAAAGATTATTCTTCATCAATACCAGTATTCTTTACATGATATCAGAGCTAAACGTCTGATACATTTTACCCTACCTACCAAACGTGGCCGACGACAGTGGTACTAGTAACCCTAACCCCACACACAACCCAAACTTGGAGAAATACTCCTTCACTAACACAGAAAATCCTGGAGTTGTGCTGGTTACTAACCCCTTCAATGAGAACAACTACCTAACCTAGAACAAATCTATGATGACAGCTCTGCGTGCCAAAGACAATCTTTCATTCATCGACAAGACATGCACACCACCAACAGAAGACCCCATCCTTCTCGCCAGATGGAAGAGGGTAGATTCCATGGTTAAGTCTTGGATCCTCAATTCCATGACCAAGGAGCTGAGTGACGCCTTCCTATCATTCTCCACAACCAAAGAGCTTTGGGAGGAGCTAAGGGAAAGATTTGGAGAAGCAAATGGCCCACTGTTATATCAAATAGAAAAAGAGATCAGTTCACTCAAACAAGGTAATCTTACTGTCTCTGCATATTACACCAAACTGAAAAAACTTTGGGATGATTTAGCTAGCCTAAGTCCTACACCTACATGCATCTGTGATGCTGGTAAAGTTATTGCTATCTAGGAAAATACTCACAGACTAGTGTAGTTCTTCATGGGGTTAAGTGAAGACTATGAGCATGTAGTAAACCAGGTCATGTTGATGGAACCATTGCCCATGGTTAGTAGGGCATTTGCCATGATGCAAACAGTAGAAAGACGGAAAGTAGTAAATACCAGTTAAGACAGTAACCTAAATGTGGTGATGATGGTGAGACAAAACAACCCTAGCTCTAAGAAAGGCGGTAGAAATAGAAGCAAAAAGCATTTCCTTAAGAAAGAGGATAAATACTGTGAAAAGTGTGAGAAAGTGGGACATACCATTGAAACCTGTTTTAAGATCCATGGCATGCCCGACTAGTACAAAGAATTGACAGGGTAGAAGAATAAGGTGAACCTAGCTCCGATCAGTGACACCCCTGCAGACACGCAACAAAAATTGAATGAGTACATCGAAAGGAATGGTCAAATCTCACAAGGCTTAGCCACTTTCATTCAACAAGAGATATCTAAAGCAATTAAAGGGAAGGCCACGGGTGAGGTAAAGTTTGGTGGGCTTGCAAACTTCGCAAGTAATGGAATGATTCATAATAATATTCAAAGTGCAGAAAGTGAATGCATATGGTTGGTTGACTTAGGTGCATCATCACACATGATAACAAATCCAGAATTCTGTCATGAGAATAAAATAAACATGTATGAGCCTGTAATACTCCCGGATGGCATCAAGCAACAAGTAAAACACATATGTCAAGCTACAATTGGTGACAAAAATACTCTTGACAAAGTTCTGCATGTCCCTAACTTTTCCAAAAATCTACTCTCTGTGAATAAACTAACAACACAGAATGATGTTGCTGCTACTTTTGTATCTAATGATCTGTTTTTGCAGGACCTATAGACTAATGATGTTATAACTGTTATCAAGGCCAAAAGTGGACTGTATGAGCTAACACCTAAAAGCCTATTACCTTCAGGAACTTTGAAAGGTCCTCTCCTAGATTTCTACAGAACCAAGAATGTTGTTTTTAATGCATATGTTTCTTTAAATACCTGGCACAATAGATTAGGGCATGTTTCTAAAGGGAAAATGAAGCATATCAATGAAATCAAATTTTCTGACCACAATTTGTCCAACTGTTAAATTTGTCCCATGGAAAAACAACACTGAAAGCCTTTTCCTAAACACAGTATTCAAACCACTAAGCCCTTCAAAATTTTACACATGGACCTATGGGGACCATACAGGGTACCTACCCTAGATGGATCACAATTTTTCCTAACTATTGTGGACGACTTTTCTAAAGCTACATGGACATGTTTACTCAAACACAAAGACAGAACATACCCTACCATAACCCAGTTTATCTAAACCATTGAAAAACAGTATGCTACAAAGGTTCTAAAAATCCAGATAGACCAAGGGAGAGAGTTCATAAACCATAAATGCAACCAAGTCTTTGCAGAAATGGGAATAGTGCGCTAGAAAAATTGTCCATACACCCCACATCAAGATGGGGTAGTTGAAATCAAACACAAACACTTACTTCAAATAACCAAAAAAATTGTCCATACACCCCACATCAAGATGGGGTAGTTGAAATCAAACACAAACACTTACTTCAAATAACCAGAGCATTGTTATTTACAACACACTTACCAAAACAATTTTGGGGAGAAGCCCTTCTTACAGCCACTTATCTCCTCAACCAAATCCCAACCAAAGTGTTGCAATGGAAAACACCATATGAATAACTACATCAAAGGAAACCTATCTATGAACATTTAAAAATTTTCAGATGCCCATGTTTTGCCCTAAATAAAACACCTAACAAAACCGAGTTAGATCCTAGATCTCAGAGGTGTATTTTCCTCGGCTACATGCCTGATTATAAAGCCTACGAAGTCATAGACATTGACACCCAAATTATTTTCAGTTTAAGAGATGTGACCTTCCATGAGAGTAACTTTCCCTTTGACACAACACCAGGCCCTGAACCTAGACCAACACTCCTATTCCCCTATAACACCACAGATGATGATGCAACAACAACAACGTAAAGTGACATGCCAGGATCATCAAGCATGCAAAGCATAGACTACACACCAGAAATTACAAACACCCAGACACAACCGTAACCTACCATCAACCAAGAACCTATTACAAACACCAATGTGAGGAGGAGCCAAAGAACTCACTCCATACCTAAGTACCTTGACGATTATATACTCCAAGCCTCTGCTCATCAGTCTACTTCTGTCCCTGATACTGCTAACGATATCTTTAAAGTCTTTGGTCCTGCAGGAACAGAAGAAGAAGGATCAGGTTTCCATATTTCGCATAAGGCAAACTACAGAGAGTTCATAGGTAATGTGTCAACTGTTTTTGAGCCTTTATCTTATGAAACAGCAAGTGAATCAAAGGAATGGGTGGACTCCATAACTGCATAACTAGTAGCCCTAGAAGATAATTAGACTTGGGTTTTAACAAAGCTGCCCACTGGGAAGCGTGCTGTAGCATCCAAGTGGGTATACAAAGTCAAGTACAACCAAGATGGAACAGTTGATAAACTGAAATCAAGACTAGTAGAAAAGGGTTTTAACCAAAGGGAAGGTGTAGATTACTCTAAAGTCTTCTCCCCTATAGCTCGGATAGTGACAATCAGAACATTCCTAGCTCTAGCAACAGTCAAGAAATGGCCAATCCTACAATGTGACATAAACGATGCCTACCTATATGGGCATCTAGAGGAAGAGATCTCCATGTTACCCCCTCAGGGTTACCAAAAAGCAAGGGCAGGAGAAGTTTGAAAATTAATAAAGTCCAATTATGGACTAAAATAGGCAGGAAGGCAATGGCACAAGGAATTGACTACAAAACTATGGGAAATGGGATTTCATAGATCGGAATCAGACTATTGTTTGTATACGAAGGGCCAAGGCAACAGCTTTACTGCCATCCTCATCTACGTGGATGACATTCTCATTACTGGGGCGGAAGAAGAAAATTTAAACTCAGTAAAACAGGCACTCAACAAAGAATTCACAATTAAAGACCTAGGGTATGCAAAATTCTTCCTAGGGGTCAAAATAGTAAGGTCAGAAGATAGAATGATCCTCAGTCAAAGCAAATACATATAGGACATCTTGCAAGAAACAAAATTGCTAAACTGCAAGCCGTGCATAACCCCCGTAACTCTAGGTAAAAAGCTTACCATCGATGAAGGGGAACCACTTAAAGATCCGGAGCACTACAAGCAAATTATAGGTCGGCTACATTACTTGAACTTCACACGTCAGGACCTCAGCTACATCACACAGCAACTAAGTCAATTTATGAAGTCACTAAGACAACCCCACTGCGAGGCTATAAAACATGTTCTCCAATATCTCAATGGTATACAAAATCAAGGCCTATTCTATGCATCAGACTCAAATCTTCTACTCAACGTTTACTCATATTCGGACTAGGCAAGTTGCGTATTTAGCCGAAGATCTCTGACTGGATTTTGCGTCTTCCTTGGAAAATCGCCTATTTCGTGGAAGACGAAGAAATAGACGACAATAAGTTAATCCTCCGCGAAGGCAGAACATCGAAGTTTAGCGTCAACCACCTGTGAGTTGAAATGGATCGTTCAGATACTAGAAAATTTTCAAGTAAAGAACCGAGAAGCCATACCTTTATTTTGCAACAATCAGGCGACGCTCCACATCTCAAAGAACCCTGTCTTCCATGAGCAGATGAAACACTTGGAGATTGACCTCCATCTGGTGCAGGATGCGGCGAACTTAGGGTTCCTCAATCTTAAACACATCTGAAGCCAAGATCAGCTGGCAGCCTTGTTCACTAAGCCGCTTACCGCACGAACATTTACAACCCTACTTCTCAAGTTCGGATTCATGCGGTTTCTTGGGGATCCGACTTGAAGGGGGGGGGGGGTGTTAAAGACCTAGCCCATCCTCCACTGAAGCATACAATGTCATTGGTCCATTACAATGATGTAGACCCACGCTGACCATTTATCTTCCTTCCGTTTGTTTATTTCCTTTCCTCTTTTATGTCGTACACCACGTAGAAGTTTCTTATTTGCTATCATTCCGTTATAGAGATTCTAGAATAGAGGTACGATTAGCCAATAGTTTTTACTCATGCACTGCATATATCTCCCACGCCTATACTCATTCACGTTATGATGAAATAAAAGATTATTCTTCATCAATACCAGTATTCTTTACACATTTTATCATAAAATTTTCAAAAGAACTCCAAAAATTATACTTGAAAGTAAAATTTTTAGTTTAGAAGAGTCGTACTTTTCCATATTCCGGTCTCCTTGTTGTAGAATAAATCAAACTTCATTCGTCATAAGAAACTGTTGGAATTTGAGAAAAGGATTGTTGGTTTTGCGCAAAGGAAACTGAATATTTTATTCAAGCTTAAAAACGATGA
>JAOSBN010000004.1:10243840-10261391 GCA_027563595.1 Erythroxylum suave | reverse complement strand
ACTAGAACCCACTAAATAAATGTGTTGCAATAAAGTAGCACTGACTTTTGAATCAGTCAACTATACTTATTCAACACACAATCTTAGGTGTGATAGAAACTTGTACTGGATAATAATCGCGTCCCCCAACTTTAAAGAAAGTTGAGAACATAATTAACCTTGCAAGGCATATGCAATTATTTGGACTCGTTTCTGGACAGCCTCTTCATTTATTAGTTTCCGATTTGTGATCAGACCAAAGTCCCATGATCTTTCCACGACTGCAACCGAGGAAACATGTGTGGATTGCACTATTTTCTTCTTATTTGACTTCTAAAAAAGCTAAATGATAAATTTCTTGCTGATTGATTTGATATTGCTCTCTTGAGACAGAAATACGAATAGCTAGCAAGCTGAAGCAAAGTTGAACTTAAAAACTTCTCACTTTGTTCCTGCAATTACATGTATTTCAACATCAACAGGAATTACCTGTTATGTGACTAACTTTCCAAAAATAAAAGCCCTCTCTTCTCAAAATCATGAAATTATGGCCCATTAGTTGTACACTAACCACCCCCTCGTTTCCAGCATCTGAACTTCCATGCTCATGTGAGGTTCGCTTAAATGTCAGGGACACAGGAATCTCCATACCTAGAAACAAAACCAACACTCCATTGATTTCCAGATGCTTGCTTGCTTAAACCCATCAACCCCATAATCACGGAAATGTTAATCATGCCAGCAAAGGAGGATAACGGTGCATCTCCAGATGATGTAAAGCCTGGTTCTTTGCCCTCTAATCTCCTTGGAACACCTCTGCCACGACTTCCGCTTCATGCTCCTGGTAGGAAATGCAGTTGCTGCCATATTAGAGTCGGTTCAGGGAAGGCTTAGACTTAAGAGTACTTGGCTTCTGAGATTTCGCAAGTGGGTACCAGAAGTTATAGTTATGGCTTGGTAGGATACCGAGGAAAATGGTCCTTTATATATATGAAAAGTAACCGAGGAGTTGAAGATATTAGCTATGTGGGGAAATAATTTGTTGTGGGTGGCAAATGTTAGCCTCTGCCTGGGACAATGGGCCATAGTTCCTACACTGTTTATGCAAAGATGACTAAGCAGACAAATAACCTTGTCTGCATTGCCAAACCAACTCGATTAGGACTTGTCATCCAATTAAGGGGTCATTCCTGTCCGCGTGCCTTCTTGATTCATATATGGATATATTCTTCCTGCATAATATCAGTGCCACGAATATTTTATGATTTCTTTACACCAAAGAAATACTAATAATATTCTCGGAATAATCCCCTGAGACGAAGTGAAGAAATTGATGATGCTATGCAGTGAAAAAATATGATTACATATAGATGTTCCATTGACCAAACAAAACCTCCGCCCAGGTCAGAAGATTAGGTCCTGACCCTAATTTAATTATGTGCGTGCAACAATCAGTGGCACTTGTCACTTGAAATGGAATACACTAGCTGGTAACCACCCTTATCTTAAAGTAAGAACGTGTAATTCTCAGATTAGGCTCATTCTACAGATAAAGAAAGTTCGTTTTTTTTTTTATAACATGGAGACTTCTAACATGTCATCAGTTGACCAAGTATGTATACAATGCCAATCAAACACTTCCCAACTTTGTATTATGAGAACAAACTTTTCATAGATGTTTCGTCTTTCAAATGTCAACAAGAATTAATTCTTAAAAGCCTTTTTTTACTTCATGCACTTCATTTTCTAGTTAATGTGAATTTCCAGTTTTTGTATATGCATAGTGAATTGGAAGGTCCATCTATCCAAAGAAAATGTACGTGCCATCATTGGTCAACTCACAAAAAATAGCAATTGTCAGAGGGTAAATCACATCGACATCCTGACCTACCTGAGGAAGAAACATCATCATTCCCAATTACTGTAAGCTCCAACATATATACATATCAGCGCCGTAACATCCACCTCCGGACCAGCCGGAGGTTAGTGTCATCTATAGGCACGTGCAGGTTGTCGAGCAAAGCTGAAAAACGCATGTATCTATTCGTAGTCAATCACAACATGGTGCCCAGCCCAGTGCCCACTTCTATAATTGCTGCCCTTCAAAACCCAAACTCAGCTCCATGTACAGTCATTTCATTTTAGAGTACTAGAGGCGCTTAATTCCATTCTCTTCTTCTTGCCATGTCTTTATGGGAGCACATGGAAGTGATACCTCATTTTCAAGCAACAGCAACACTTGGGGCTTTCATCTTTTTCTAAATGGGATGAAGATGGTCTCATCTTTCCTCGAAACCTCATGTTCTTCCATAACTTGTTTTGATTAAAGCTTAGGGATTGGTCTTGGGTTGTGGGATGACTATACTTTCTTCAACATTTTGAATGTCATTGAAAAAGCAATGAGAGATCAGGTCTTGAACGTACCAAACTTGATGTGGATTTTCTACTTAAACTTACTTGGTAGGATATTTAATTTCAATTGTTTATGCAATTTTTTAATGGAAAAAGGTAGAGAATCATTATTTGAATAATCCGACGTTAAGTATAGTAATATTGGCAGTAATATTAGCTATTGGTTAAATTATTTTTATATATTATAATTTGTTGATATACTGAAGTAATTATTTTTTAATAATATTGGTCATGTTGGTTATGAAGACTAAAAAATGATGATTATGTAATAGGCTTTATCTATAATATATTTTAAGTCATAATATTGTATTTTCCATACGCTCTTAATATTTTTTAGGTGTTTTAAATTGCAGGAGATGTGTTTTTAAGTGCTTATACTATTAGAGATCTTAAATTTTGAGTTTTTAAATTTCCAAAAACCCTTACTAGGGACAATTTTGCTTTGCTTTAGCTTTAATATTTTATTATCAATCACTTAGATTAAATTTAAGTTTTACATTACTATTTTGCCAACTAATTTATTTAAAATAATTATGATTATATATTCTTCTATTATTAAAAAATTGTAAACACTATAGAAAAAGACTTAAAGGTATGCTAAGCTCCAATTTTAATGATGCCAAGTTTCCAATATAATTATGTTTTTTTTTTGTTCAATAACGTGTGAAGTGCTAGACGTTTTAACACAAGAGATGTTGACAAACGATTGAAATGTTAGGACTTTCTTCGATAAGAACACTATTCAAATTAGTGAAAGTAAAAAAAAAAACTACGAAATGAGAGTGTGTGTATTCCCATTTCCTGTGAAGCTTCTTTTATATAAATAACTTTTCACATAAGTAAAGTTATAGCTTAAATTACTTTAATTCTATTATTAAATTGGATTAGCTTTGGTGAAACGTTTTAGTCTTTATGTTCTTGGATCTTATATGTTTGATAAATTTGTTTTTCCTAACAAAATGTTTGAGCTATTGAAAAATTAATTGCAATGAAAGTTTTCGTTTTTTATAATTTTTTCTTCGAACCTCTTTAATTGAATAATTTTAAATAACATCAATCATAAATAAAAAAAGTGAATCATATCTAATTCAAATTCTTTTGAAAAAAAATATTGTTCTATCAATTATAAGTTAGTCACAGCAATATACATAATAGAGAAAAATAATTCAAACAATTTGAGCAGAAAAGATATGGGTGATATCTCCCTTATGTCTTATAGAAAAAGACACTAGGGTTTCTTTCTTATTAAAATTAAACTTTCCAATCATAAAAGCCTAACTCTAGTTATAATTACTGTTGGTCCTTAAAAGAAGCTAAGAGGGGGTTAAATTGGTGTTTACAAAATTTAATATACTTTTATAACTAGTGAAATCAATTTAACAATAAGTAGTAGAGAGATTGCTTAACATAAATTGAACAATAATGTAAAGAGGATAAGGGAGAGAGACTGCAAACTGATTTGTAATGGTTCCAAACAACACTTGCCTATGTCTACTCCTAAGATATTTTTTGAAATTCCACTATCCTTCTTTTTGCAAAGCAAAAAATAACCTTTGTATGATCTTTTCTAGATAAAGAGGAATTTTTTAATAATCTTCTTTCATGATGAAGAGTAACCTGAATTCACTATAACAAATAGGAGTTTTGGCTACATCTTTTTCTATGGCAATGTGAAATTTGTAGCTAAAAGTTAATCTTTGACTACAAAATTTCAAAATCGTAGCCTATTGTAACAATACCTTCAACTTAAAATATTTCACAGGGTTATATAAAACTATTAGCTATGTTTAGCATAGGTTACAATTTATTTCGTAGCTAAAGAGATTTGGTGACAGTTTTTTACTCTGAGCTTTGTTTCGTAGCAAAAGTTTTTTAGCTACAAAAAAATATTTTGTACCTAAAACGATTCAAGGAATTTTTTTATTATGATTTTTTTCCTAATGAAATATTTTTAGCTATAAAAAATATTTTGTAGTTAATAAGATTTGGTGACTTTTTTAACTGTGAACTTATTTTAATAGCTAAAAACCTTTTGCTAAAAAATATTTTTCATAGCTAAACCACACAAATCATTTAACTATTAGCTACAAAAATAAATTCTGCAATTAAAAAGATTTCGCTACGAAATTATTTTCGTAGCAAAAAAAAGGAAAAATAAAAACAATGAAAACGACATCTTAAGACACTCATTATTTGTTTTTCCTTCTGTCTTTCTTTGTCTTCCAACATCTCCCTCGTTTGTCTTCTCTCTAACGTATTTTCTCTAGTAGCATGTTTTCTCAAGTTTCTTCATCTGTCTTTGTTTGTTTCTAGGTATGTTATTTACAACTCTTCTCTCCAAGTTTCTAGTCTCTCTAACGTATTTTGATGAATTTTGAACTTATCAATTTTGTCGTTCAATTATAATCATAAAATTGAGGTCTTTATCTTGTGTTATTCTTTGTTCTTTCTAAACACCCTAGGTTGTCTTGTTATTAGAAAAAGAACAAAGAATAACACAAGTTGCAAACCACAAGATATGACAAGATTGGTGGAGTAATTTTCTGATCAACTTGGGATGTGAAGTCAAGTTCAACTATAGGATGCAAACAATGAACACATTGGAGGTGTTTGGCGAACAGTTGATAAGTTGTTTTTAGCTTATTAACTAAAAGTTAGCTTTTTTTTTTCCATCTTAAAAAGTTATTGATGTATTTGGTGAATGGCTTATTGGTTGGCTTATTTAACTCCAATAAGCTAATTTCTAAAAGCTCGATAAGAGGAGCTTTTTTTATGATCAGCTAAAAATTAATAGGTAAAATAACAATTATACCCTCCTTTCATAATTTTTGAATTATGTTATTTATGTTATAGTGATATTATGGATAGTTCAAACTAAAAATCATGCATAACTATAAATCATGCATGTATTCTACAGTGATAAATTTTTTTACAGTGAAGTAAGTTTTTTAGTTACAAATCTTAGGATTTTTTTTTATACTAATGAAATACGTTTTTTGGTTACAAAATAAAAAATATGTTGTGGTGAAAATTTTTAAGAATGTTCTATTTTTTATTAAATTTAAAAGCTTAAATTTTTCTAAAATTAAATATCTAATCATTACCGTATAAATTCCTTTTTTATATGTCTAATGCAATCCGTTGATTGCCAAACAGAGCCATTTTTTAGTACATGAGAAATAACTTTTGAGTTGGCATGACCTAGTCAGCTTTTGATGTGAGAGAAAAAAAAAAGGAAATATAGCAATAGATAAAGGTTGCTCTGAACATGCAACATGCAATAGATGAAGAAAAAGGTTGGTCAAAAGTGTGGGAAGAGACGACTCACTTAGAATTGGTCAAAAGTGTAAAGCCCATTTTTAAGAGTCTCATGTAAAAGAAATTTATTTGAAACTTGAGCTGAAATAAAGCAACAGATAAGGTGAAATTCAAAATAATATTTATTTTCTCTGACAAATTTAGAGATACTAACTAAGTTTTTAGTAATGGATCGAACATGTAAAATGTTTAACAGAGATAGTGAGTGATTAAAAAGAAATGGAGAATAAAGAATAGAGTGATGAGTGTGTTTGATAGATAAACCTACTTCACTACCTATATGTACACATTCAAAACCTTATAAGGAGCCTTATGTTGAAGGTTACAAGAACTTGATGTAAGGTGGTCAGTAGCTCCAGTATTAGGGTACCAATTGGGATTATGCAGTGTTTCAATCATAGCAGCAAAAATGGAATTATACCATCCATATTAGTAATAGCAGAGTTACCAAAGTAAGCTTGATTGACCTGTATACTATATTGGCATCAAAGGCTAGGTCTTTTGTGCTTTTGTAAGTAAATTTCTTTTATCTGTTTAAGCATGGCGATAGATTATAGCCCAAAGTTAACATCCCCTTTGGCCTTTTTAATATATTTTTCTAAGGAAGTTTTATGTATAACAGTATACAGAAGTTGAATACTCTACTAGACGTCATACCTAAAAGACAAGCGGAATGTATAGCACTCAAATTGCAAATTTTTAATTTTCCGTTTTCATTCTCTTGTTATCTTGTTGAATTTTGTAAGTAAATTTCTTTTATCAATTTAAGAACGGAGATGGATAATAGGTACAAAGTTAACATCCCTTTTAGCCTTTGTAATATATTTTTCTAAGGAAGTTTTATGTAGAGTAGTATATAGATGATTTCTTTCACATGCTGATTTGATTACTTAGTTTTATACAAAGACTGATTTGATTACTTATTTTTAAGTATTTTTCATGAAACATAAGGTAAGTTTAGGTCTTGAAATCTAATGTTTCTTTATTGTATTTAAATATTTGTCATGAAAAGAGATGAGATCATTAACATCTTGAGTAATTTTCCAATTTAACAAAAGAGAACATATTTAAGACTTTCTTTTATTAAGTTAGATGTTAGAATATTAGAGTTTAGAAGTTTTCATTTTTTGTTCAATGATTTTGAGTTTCATTAGTACCTGTTCCACACCCATTGCAAGTCTAAAAAAATTTGGGCTTTCTATTTGGTATTGGTTATTTTATAGTGGAACATCTAACTCTATAGCTAGCAAGGTCATAGGTAAGGTTATCTTGAAGTCATCATATGATATGAGGCCTTCTAATTGATTCGTTCTTAAGAGTTTTGATATGCTTGTTAACAATTATGATATTAATACGTTAATTACAAATGCAATCTAACAGGAGGTGTTAAAGCTCATAACATCCAAAGCACACATTGAATCAAATCTTACAAGTCTTGCTTCAAAATTTGGAGGTATGTTTAAAACCCCCTGCCTGAATTCTTGTGAAAGTTTGAGTAAAATCTTAGATACATTTTGTAGATACATACTTAAACATTTTATTAACATCATTGCAAACTAGTTAGGACATATTTGAAGTGGCTTTCATATTCTTGTTCTATAAAAGTGAATATACAACTAGGTTTTGGAGATGGGATCATGCTTCCTATTCTAAACTAGCCCATATTTCTTAAAGACAAAACCTTATGTTGTCATATATCTTATTACAGGGTTTGTCATAGTTTATTAACTGATTACATTCTTTCATATAATTCAAAATTGGCATGTCAATTTTGATTTACCACTATGTTATTTACAACTTAAATTGCATTTAGTAATTTGCTTATAATTGTATAGCTATATGGACAAAAGTTGGGGAAAAGGTCCAGTCAATACTTAGAAGGAGTGAAGACATTTATGAAATTTGTAAAAGAACAAATGTGTTTAGAATGTTAAATTCATTGTCTATGTATAGCTTACTTAAATTTCTATAATTAAAGTCAAGATGTGTCATATAATCACTCTATACTAGATGGCTTTAATATGACAAACGTTCTAAAACAAGTAATGCTAAAAGTATTGATACAGGTGATGATGGTGATAATAATGGTGATGTAGATGATAGTGATATTAATGATGAAGTAGATGATAGTGATATTAATGATGAAGTAGATGATAGGATTGGAGAAATGTTAGAAGATGTAGACAATTACATGCAAACTATGAATGATAATATTTTACTTAATACATTTGATAGAATTATTAAAGATAATTTTGATAATTTATTGAAACTTGATCGATAAGAATTATATCTAAGGTGTTCTAATTTCTCACAGTTATCTTTTGTTATGAAGTTGCTGCACTTGAACGTATGTAATAGGTAGAGTAACAAATCTTTGGACATGTTAATTAAGTCGCTCAGTGATGCATTATCGATCAGCCGTAAATTTCCTAAACCTTACTATGAAGCAAAAAAATTGTTAAAGGACCTTGGATTGGGATATATATCAATATATGTTTATAGGTATGATTGTGCTATCTTTTGGAAGAACATTAAAAATCTTTAAGGATGTCCTATTTGTGGTGCATCAAGGTGGAAAGTGGATGATGGAAAAGGAGAAAAGATACATCATAAAATCTTGACATACTTCTTTATTAAGTCACAAATACAAAGGCTTTTTATGTTAAAAAAAAGTTATATATATAAGATGACATAAAAAGAAATGCACTTATGATAACACTATAGGTCATCTAGCATAATCAAAGGCATAAAAAGACCTTGATGGTAAGTTCCATGGTTTGCAAAGGATTGTCGTAAAACATGTGGATTTAATCCATTTGGTAATATAATTACTTCTTATAACATGTGGCCAGTAATTCTTGTAAAATACAATTTACTCCTATAGACATGTATGAAGGAGTCTTTTTTGTTATTGTATTTACTTATTACAAGACCTACCGCTCCTAATACAGATATCAATGTATACATGCAACCATTAATTGATGACCAAAAACATCTCTGTATGGTTGAATTAGAAACTTATGATGCTGTTGAAGGTGAAAATTTTAGAAAGCATGTGACTGTTTTGTGAACTATAAATGATTTTCTAATTTATGGTAATTTTTCTATCTGGAGTACTAAAGGATATATGGCATGTCGTACGTGTAACCATCAAATTCATTCAATGAGGCAACAAAGTAAAATATGTTATATAGGACATCATCGTTATTTATAGATGGTGAAGAAGCAAATTGTTTAATGGCAAAGTAGAACATAGTAAAGCTCCTTTGTACTTGTCAGATGATGGTGTGCTTGATCAACTATCACATTTGCAAGAGTTTACACCTAGCAACGACCCAAATAATAGAAAGTTAAAGAGAACTTTTCTCGATCTTAATTGGAATAGACAAGCATATTTTTCAATTTGTCAAATTACAATCTTGATGTAATGCATATTGAAAGAAAACGTTTATGAGAATATTTTAAGTACTTTGAAAGGAATTGATTACAAATCGAAAGACACATTTAAGGCTAGATTAGCTTGGAAGACATGAATATAAGAAAATATTTGCAATTGAAAAGGAGAGATGATGGGTCATGCACGATGCCACCTACATATGACAATATGTCCAAAAAGAAGAAACAAACTTTTTTTCAATTTCTTAAATGACTTAAGTTTCTTGATGAGTATGTATCTAGGATAGCCTGTTGTGTCAATGCTAATGAAGGAAAAGTTTTCAAGTTGAAAAGTCATAGTTTTCATATACTTCTACAATGATTACTTCCCGTTGGAATACATGGGTATTTGTCGAAGGAAGCATCTGTAACTTTGGCACAATTAAGTGATTTTTTTAAGCAATTACATTATAAAACACAAAAACTAGTAGAACTTAAATGGAAACAAACTTGTTTTTTATTCTATATAAGCTTAAACTAGTTTTCCCTCCATCATTCTTTGTTGTTATAGATTTTTCCCACCATCACTTTTTGATGTTATGGTGCATTTGGTAATTCATTTACCATAAGGGGCAAAATTTTATGGAACAGTTCAATTTCAATAAATGTTCCCAATAGAAAGGTAATTTATATTCACTTCTACGTTTTTGTCTTCAATTATTATTTAGTAACAAATCCTAATGCTTTATATTCTTTTAGGTTTTTAAGCTCTCTTAAGCATTACATACACAATAGAGCTCAACCTAAAGGCTCTATTATAGAGGCTTATATATCGAATAAATGCTTGACATTTGTTCTATGTACTAAAACAATATGGAGACAAGATTTAATAGAGAAGGATGTAACTTCGATTTGGATCAAGATGGTGGCTTGTCAGTTTTCTCCAAAAAATAAGGTTACTTAGAATAGGAAAATATATGAAGTTATTAAAGATGAACTTGAAATTGTCCCTTGGTATATTTGAATAATTGTGAGAAAGTTGATTTATATATGGATTATGTATATTACTTCTCATTTATTATTTTATATTTAAATTTAGCATTCAACCTCTATTTTTTTACATCATTTTGCTTTTTTAAATAGGTAGCATAAAGATTATATTAGAAGCAAAGGTAAGGTTAATGTTGAAGAAAGACATAAGATAAACTTCCAATCACAGTCTAGGAATCGACCAATCACTGTCTAGGAATCGATTAAGTTATTAATGTAATAGTATGAACAAATGAACATTATAGGTGAGATTACATCATTATCTTTTCATTATATATTTTTTATAGATGATATGGTTACATAACTATAAATTGCTAGAAGTGATGACAACATTATATGCTTTGGCATATAGGCCTCATATGTGTGGAAAAAATATACAAATTACATTGTTAATGGAGTTACATTTCACAAAAAAGAGTGTGACAGTCGACTTAGAAGCCAAAATTATGGTGATGATGATGATGAAGTATATCAATGGGTAAAAGTGAAATGGTCCAATGGGTGAAGATGGTGATGAAGTAATCAAAAGATTGAATTGCAACTAAATAATGTAGCTCTCGAAATAGAAGATGAGGATATATCATCATTCTATAGGAGAGATGTTGATCCCAATATACTAAAAGCAACTGAAGTATAAGGCAATATTTTTGTAGAAAGAGATGAAGACTATATTAAGGATGAATTATACTAAAATTATGATACTTTAGCCAAATATAATAGCGATGAAGAGTTGAATCATAATGCAATTAGTGACGATGACTTTGAAGATCTTAATTATTATGATTAAAGGTACCATAAAGGAGATGAAGACTATATTAAGGATGAATTATATTAAAATTATGATACTTTAGCCAAATACAATAGCGATGAAGAGTTGAATCATAATGCAATTAGTGATGATGACTTTGAAGATCTTAATTATTATGATTAAAGGTACCATAAAGGTAATCTTTCTATTGTCTTATTATAAAAGTATTATTTTGAGTCACGAAAATAGCCTCTTTATAAAAATGCAAAAGGAAGATTGCGTATAATTAATGACCTTCCCCAACTCCTGCAAAGTAAGGAGCCTTGTATTATAGGTTTGCTATTAATGTTGGTAATGTTTATATGCTAATGTAATTAATGTTGATGATTTATCTTAATTATGATGATTGAATGTATCATTAAAGTTCTCTTTCTATTGTCTCAAACGTAATGTTGTTAACATTTATGATGTTAATTGATTAATATTGATGATTTATGTTGTTAATGCGATTAATTTTGATGATTGAATGTATTTTAATTACGACGATTAAATGTATAATGAAAGTGCATGGTCTATTGTCTCAAACGTAATGTTGGTAACATTTATGATGTTAATGTGATTAATGCTAATGATTGAATGTATGTTGATTATGATGATTGAATGAGTCATAAAAGTTATCTTTCTATTGTCTTAACTATAATGTTGGTAATGTTCATGCTATTAATGTGATTAATGTTGATGATTGAATGTATCTTGATTATGATGATAATGTATCATGAAGTGTTCTCTATATTATCTCAGACATAACATTAGTAACATTAATTTTTTTCTTATACTATCCAATATAATGGCACCTGGTAGAGACAAAAGGAAAAGAGTGGCAGTTATCAAAATTGTAGAACAAAGGGATGTGCAACTTCAACTAGATCAATCAATTGGTTCCATAAATTCAATTCTTAGCCAAAAACAACGTTCTACTTCAAACAACAATGAAATTAGTCATGCATGTTTAAAATTTCTATACCTTCAAATGATATGTCTTATGGTTAAAACTAAGTTGTGTATGACTTGAAGGAAGAATATTATTATTGCTTTTGTTGTGACAATGTACTAGAACATATATATATACACACACAACTTAGTTCTGCCTGAAACAATAATGAAGTAACTTGTGCAAGTTTGTTAATTTTTGACACCTTTAACTAGACTTATACTCAAATATATATTTATATATTCTAATATTTTCTTATCATTATTGATTTGTTGCAAAGAATAAATGTTGCATTAAATTGTAAGTTATTAATATAGATTGATACTCAACAAGGTCTTCCTGTAGGCAAGATCCATTCTACATAAGTTGAGGATTATTGCAAGAACATAATTACTTTGCCTAAAACATGTTAAGGGCTTGAAGGAAGAGAATTTGCTTGATAATTCTTTCGATAAAGTTATGTAAAATTTTCAAAATATTTAACTATATTCAATATTTTTTAAATGATTTTAAGATTAATTACACATTGTTCATAGTAGAAATTGAATATTGTGGATATTAAGAACTCAAATGTTTTAAACTGTGTTACTTCATTATTGAAATAAAGGACCAAGGATTGTTGTTTCAAGTTGCATAAGTACTATATCTTTTCCTTCTAATCTGAAGGCATGAAGACATATTCCTGAATGAATTTCTAAAGAAAATAGGAATAGTTTATGTGTTTATTGGGTTGAACCGAATGTTCAGGTTTATTTTCTTTGCCTTCACGTTTACTTTCATTAATTTTTTTAGAAGATTTAACAGCTATGTTATCTTTTTTTATTTAGGAAAATTTTAAAAAGAAAAAGGTTAGTAGAGAAAAAATGAAAACATCTTATAATCAAGGGTCAAGGTCATTCGTAGTTATTACAAATGAATATATAAGATCTTTGTTTGCTTGTTACACATATATCAATAAACACTACATTATTTATTGTACATTTTATTTTTGTTTCATAAAACAAAGTAAGAAGGAACTATATAGACAAGAGTGTGATATGATCACACTATATAAAGTCGCTTACTATAAGAAAGGTAAAGGAAGAGTGGTAGAAGAAGTAGAAAACAATTATGTAAGTATCAAATTTTGTTCAATATTTTGTTCACTTATTACAATAGTAGTAAGTAGTAATATGTTGATTGAATATTGATTTTATTTTCTTAATTTTAGAATAAGATGTAAGAGTTATTAAAGACATCTATCTTTGAGGGGAATGAGCTCAGCGTACAAGTCATTTCTGGTACTATACTTGTTACACATTCTGGCTACGTGAAAGGTCTTAACTATAGCCCTAAGCCAAATGTTTCAACCTTAACGTATAAAACAATCATTGAACACCTTCAAGAGGAAAACAACAAGCTTAAGGTTGCATTATAAGTTGAAGTAATTAGGGGACTAAAAACTCGAACAAAATTAGCAAAACATGATATATTATTCAAAAAATTACTTAGCCCTAATTATAATATAAATGAAGAGGAAATTGAAGGTATTAATTCTATATTGTATACTTTTCTCTTTCAATTCCGTTTTATACTATAATTTTAATTTAATGTTTTTTTCCTCAGATTACATAATGTGTGAAGATGCAACTAATGAGTGATTATGTTATGAATAGTAAAGTTATATAATGTTTGTTTTAATTAGAACCAAATACTTATTGTATAAATACCCACATTGCTTTAGTTGATTTTAACTAAACTTTTTGGATGATTACAGGCTCGTTGACATATTTGTTCGAGTTATAATCTAACATTTTTGTAATCTAAGCACAAATTGGCCTCTTTATTTATTGTTCAGTTTATAAGAATTGTTAAAGTTATCATTAATATCTTGTATATGAAAAAAGAATCATCCTTCAATGTTATATTTTTTGTTGGTATAATTTAATGATATTTATATAATTTTACTTTATAGATACATGTTTGATATTTTGAATTAATAATATTTTTATCAGTTTAATTTTATAATAAATTAACAATAAAAAATATCGATACATTACATACAAAACAAATTCTTCAATATGATGGATTAAAAATGTAACAAATAACATATCACAACATTATTAAAAACATAACAAATAACATTTGGCTACATTGTGAAAAATGTAGAAAGTAACATTTGACTTTATTTCTTAACTAAAAATATTTGGCTATGTTACAGAAATCATAGCTGATAATATTAGCTAAGTTATAAAAATTGTAGCTAATACAATATAGCTATGAAGATGAAATCGTAGCCAAAAATTATTTGATACATTTTATTTTCATAGTCATTCATTTGACACCAAATTTTTCCCTTCCAATATTCTATTTTTAACTACATTTTGTTAATGCTAGCTACGAAATATTTTGTAGCTAGTAGTTTTTATCTATGATTTTTTATAGAAAATAATTATAAGCAACACTTTGGGACATGTTTTTCTGTAGCCAAAAGTCAATTTTTTTTTGTAGTGACTCTACTTGAAACACCCCCATGTATAGTAATATAATGCCCTAACTAAATCTTGCAACTTAAAATAACTCACTTTATCACTTGATAATTACAATGAGACTCGCTCATACAAATATGAGATAATGATACTCAAATGATTAAAAATCACTTTAAAATGTATGTGAAAGATACCCAATTGTTTCTTGATGCTAAAACCAATGAGAAAATATTGTTTTTAAATTTTTGGATCCTTACTAGCCATTTGAGCCAAAAACTAGTCATTACTATGACCAGTTGTAAAGTAATAGTCTACTAGTACGGCATATTGGTCAACAAGTGAGCATTGAATTTGTAGATTCACTAGCCGTTGAAATATTTTTCAACCAACAATATTATTATAAAATTCCAATACGTCAAATTTGGTAACTTTAACTTATATTGGTCAACCACAATCCATAATTGATCAATTCACCCAAAATATGAGTTTAGCAACTTTAAATGCTCAAACCCAATTTGTTTATTGCAATTATGATTTAAACATCCAAAATACTCCCTAAAGAGTGTTTGAAAATCAAGATTTTTTTAAATTAAAACCAAAGGCTTTGATGTCTCTTGATGAATGAAAAAACTCATGAAATAAATTGATATGAAATGTTTGTGTATAGAGAGCTTTTTAGAACAACAAAATGACTATATGAGATCACAATTAGCATTAAAAACTTAAGAATGACCTTGATGTTCTTTATTCATGTTTTATTCTTAAATTGTTCTTCACTTTGTAAGTTGCAAATTTTATCTTTTCTTTTATTAACTTCATAAATTATCTTCTTGAGTTTATTACTATATCTTGTCCTCATATTCTTCCTCATCCAAATAACAAATCCACTAATTGTACTTATATTTTTTTATTATCAAAACATCAATTAGAACATTCCCTGGTTCAACAATCTCTTTCTTCTTTATAGTGACAAAATATTTGCAATATTAGATAGCAACAATAAAATTAAGTATACAAGCAACTATCAATATCAAGATAATAATTAGCTTCCCCTAGTTAATGTATAAAACATAATTCAATATCAAGAACAAAAGAGATATTCAAAGAATTATCCATATATATAGATGAAAAAATTTTACTCAAATATAAAAATATCATAATACAAAAGTCACTCCACTAAGATATAATATGAAAAATCTTTCTCACCCTTTCTGGAATCACCAAAAAGATATCGTTTATCTAAAAATGTTCATATATATGGTGTCATGTATCAAGCTAACTTAGTTAAAATATCAAAACTAATTTGATCAAGGCTGATACACTTGATTAAGAAAGAGTACCATTAAATATTCAAATAGTCAAAACAATTATTTAAAAGGTTAGTTTTGATAAAATAAACATCCCTAATTGTGTCTAATTTAAAAATTCCCTAATTTTGTTATTGGGTCCAAGCTAAAAATTTTAATTAAAGTAACATGAGGAAGTAATGACAAAATTATAGTTGGAGTTATAAAAAAATAAGTAAAATTGTAATATCCAACAATCAATTTTAAAAAAGAATGTATAATTTTAGAAGCTTCAAATTTTCAAAAATAATGTTAGAAAAAATTAGTTAAATTTCAAAAAAATATGATGCAATCACATTTGGTTCTTAAAAAATTTGAATGAATCACATATTTATAATAAAAATTTTAAAATGTAGGGATTAACTAAAGAGAAGGTGAGTGCTAATCGACTTTAACACGAACGAAAAGGAAAAAAAATGAAGATAAGGTAGTTAGTTGCAATGCGGGATGGTGTTTTTCAAATAAAAGAGTGAGTTAACTAAGGGGTCTTTTGGTTCTACTTCTATTTTTCTATTATAATTTTTATTTTTTATTTTCTATTTTTAGTTTTTGTTTATCTTTCAAATAAAAACAGAAACTTATCTAATTGTTAATATCAATGTAGTTATACTATTATTATATGATAATTACATATTAGATAAAAATTAACAATAATTTTTAATTAATTAAATTTATTTTAATTTCTTGTATAATATTTGTTAATAAATTATCAATAAAATTATTTGTTTTTAACAAATAATTTAAAACTAAATTTTATTTAAAAATTAAATTTTATTTTGTTTACATTTTATTTTAAATATATTTTAATTAAAATTTATATATTTTGAAGATATTTTAGATTTAATTGTATTTATTAATAATTATTTATTTTATTATAAAATTAAAGTAAATTAAATTATTCATAGTTTTATTCATTGGTATGAATACCGTACCGTACCAGCCGGTACGGTACTAATGGCCATTGGTACTGGTGGCAAATACCGGACGGTACCGGTAGTTTTCGGTCAATATCGGCCGGTACCGGAAAAGTTTAATAACTGAGGGACCTGTTTGCAATTTTTTTAAAATTTAACATTTTAACTTTTAACTTAACACCCCCCTCTTGCCCCGACTCCTCCTGCGTCTGCCGCCTCCCTCCATCTCCTCTCTTCTTCTCTCTCTGTCTCCCTCCGCTGCCTCCTCCAGCCGTCACCGTCACCGCTTGCGCCACCGTCACCGCCAGCGCCAACACTCTCTGTCGCCCTTGCCTCCTTCACTCTCGTCGTTTCTCCCATCATTGCCGTAGATCCAAAGAGCCCACACGCAGATCCGCTGGAAGCTGCCGCAGTATAGCCATTAGAGACGCGTCTGAAGCCACTGGAGAACAGATCAACACTGACCTAGGCAAAAAAATGAAGACCCACCCACCCAAGGTCCAACCATCCAAGACCCGATGTTGTGTTTTGTTTCTATTTTTAATTTTATGCTTAATTTAAATTTTTGTTGTGTTGGTTGGAATTGGATACTTGGATAGTTGGATTGGAAATTTGGAATTGGTTGGAATGTTGGATTATGCTGATGCACGGTGTTGGAGTTGGACTGTTGTGAGTTTGTGTTGATGTGTGATACTGATATGGGATTTTGGAATTTAGAATTTGGATAGTGGAATGCCAATTGTGGATATACTGAATCGGTTGGGTTCGGTTCAGTTGTGTTTGTGTATGAAATTATTGGTTGGAGTTGGAATGTGATCTGAAATTCTGACTATTGAATTGAATTGGATGTGTTTTGTGTATCTGAAATAATTTTCATTTGTGTTGTTTGGTTCATGGATGTTCGGTTTGGAATTTGATTTGGTGTAGTTAATACGACATAGAACTGTATT
>JAOSBN010000004.1:10205788-10243740 GCA_027563595.1 Erythroxylum suave | reverse complement strand
TAACTGTACAATATATCAGTGGACTATTTTGCAAATTTTAAAAATTTCAGGGACTATTTTATAAATATAAAAAATTGTCCGGTATGGTACTCGATATTGACCGGTACCGGTACAATACTGTACCAGAACTCAATCCAGTACCGAGTCCGGTACAGTATTCGCAACATTGGTTTTATTAATACTTAATTTAAATTAATTAAATATAAATTATTAAATTAATTATTCATAATTCTTATTGATAATTAATATATCAAATAATTAAATAATATATATTTAGATGATACTAAACTAGATTATGAAAAAAAAACATTCTTTGCGGTTTTCATGAAAACTAGAAGAAACCAAAACTAAAAACAGAAACTAAAAACTCCAAAAAAATTAGATTTTTTTACTAAATTTGAAAACGAAAACAAAAATAAACAGGCTCTAAGGTTTTGAGGGGCATAAGCAAGAAAAATGAAAGAGAGGACAATAAAAGAAGAAATTAGATCATAATGATTGGTTAATTATATAACTACACTGGTTGACCAATGTTTGACTGAAATAGGATAGGTGAACATTTGTTTTGAACTCACTACATTGGTCGACCATAGAGCCATACGAGTTGACAAAATACTAGTGTGGTCAACCAGTATATGTAACCAATCTACTTTCAAACTCATTGAAAAGAAAAGTTTTTTTTTTTTAACAAAGGGACATTTGTTGACCACTTGAATATATTGTTCAAAAAATGTGCATAGGTGGGTGACTAAAGGAGCAATCAAACTTCTTACAAACTCACTAAAAAGATTTATAAAAAAAATATGATTTTTTAGAACCTTGGTCAACCATATAAAGATATTAGTGGAATAATATGTTCTAAAAAGCTAGAAAATAACCTCAAAACTCAAATAAAAATATTAAAATAATTAATCAACCAAGTAAATATCAATAAAAATGAGTTAAATAATATAAGGGAATCTTTATCATATGCAATACCCATATAACCAAATCTAATTTATCCTCTTCCAATAGTTTAGAGAATTTACTACTTAATTGACGAAAATTCTAACTTAATATTCTTATTTTGTTCAATAATTTGTAAGGTAGGTACTAAGGTCTACATTATACTCTAAAAAATATTCAATTACTTATTCATAGAGTAAACCTAATATTCATCACTAAAGCTTTAAACTCAAATTGATAAAGAAGTGCAAGATGTCTTATATTTCTAAAACATGAACTAATAGTTACCTCTTGTTGAACATTACCTATGATATGATCTGAAAGAAGATTCTTTCTAAATTTTTAATTCATTAAAAGCATCTCATCCTTCTTATTATCATCACTTGGCTTGACAATTGGCTCTTTTGAAGAGTATTTTTCCATTCTTGCTCTTTTTAAGGACTAATTTTCTTTATATTTTTCATAAACATTTTAAAGAATTTCTTAGACACGAGAAGGTTAGATTTATCAAGATGAAGAAAACGTAAACTCTTTAAAAAATAATACTATTATCTCCATTACATATCATTTGCTTTTTAAAAAACCTATAAAATAAGTCAATCAATATGTTTTAGGCACCCAGATAAGCTTGGTTTCATGATTATTAGGCTCCTTTTACTTTTCAACCTACATTTTTAAGGTTTTGCTTACCTTCCTTCGTTTAATAAAACAGAATCTATCAATATATCCATACTTACCACAAAAATGTCATACTATGTTGTATGACTAATGATGCATAAGTATGTTACTTGGTATTCTATGTAATGTATGCATAATGAGGAATCTTCTTTTTAATATTAAAGGTGTTGAATATTTTCTCAGGGTTATGAAATTTCCTATCATGATTTTATGTATGATGCATATTATGAATTAAAGCTTGATCTACGCTTCTGTATGAATGGATTTGCATGTTATCATAGAAGTTATACCTATTTTTCCTTTAACAATATCGAACCCTATGCCTAGATTGTGAGCCATATACGAAAGTATGATGCTTACTTTAAAATTAATCCCAGTAGATGTGGCATGTGCATACATATGCTTACATTGGGATGCTCCATACTCATTTTTCACATTGGGCAATGATTTTTTGCCACACAAATTTTTTTTTCTTTACAAACATGATTCTAAAATTGGTTCCACTTCCATGATTGTATCCTATTTTATGCCTGTTATTGGAATTTTTTTAGACTTCCAGCAAGTTTTCTATTTTTTCACTCCCTTTAGTAATTTTGGATAATGAATCTTCAAGAGTATAAATCCTTTTTTCAATGTCTGTTTTCACGTGATAATGTGTATAATGTTTGATTATAATGTCCACATTTTTGGATTCTTTGATAGTATACAATTAGCTTTTCATCTTTTAATTCTCATTCATACATACATCAAACAATTTTTAAGTTGAGTTCAAAAGATAATTTCTTCCTTTTGTTACTCATGACTTCTAAAATTTTGAACAATTCATCATATGCCAAATTACTATCACTATCTTATAAATTATAGTTTCATGTACATTATCATAATCTATAATGATAAAGCACATATACTCTATCTCTTTTTTTATGTTTATTTCCATATTCATTTTTGTCATCTCAAATCGAAGTTTTAAGTGCTTTCTTCTTATCGTTCTTGTACTTTTTTCATACTTCTCATTAACTTTGAGTAGAGGACATTATTACTTCATCGTTCTTGTACTTTTTCATAGTTCTTATTAACTTTGAGTAGAGGACATTATTACTTCATGTTGTTGGGGACATTCAAAGAAAATAATGTTATTGGTTTCTTTTTTAAATCACTTTTACTTCTTTAGAGTCCTTTCTTTTGAAGAATTTCTTCTTCAAGAACTTCTTGAATTTTCCAGTTATTAAGTCAATATCTTCTTCATCCTTTTTAATAGTTGATGTCTCTTCCTCTTTGTTATGTTATTTTTTTAAGACCTTGAACACTAAATTCTTTTTCTTTGGAAGCATCGTTTCTTCGTGTATCTCTTCGAAACTCATTTTGTATGTAAGAAAAGAGATCCAATAAATTCCTCCAATAATAGTGTTGTTAAATTTTTGGTTTCATATATAGACACTACTTTAGCTTCTCACTCCTTTGGAAAGTGACTTAAGTAGCTTTCTTACTATTTCAACATTAGTATAACTCTTTCCAAGAGCTTTGATAGAATTAATAATAACAATAAAACTAGTATACATGTTAAATATGCTTTCATCATGTTTTATTTGAAAAAATTTTATATCAATGTGCTAGCAAGCTAACTTTGGTTTCCTTTATTGATTTGTTCCTTCATGTGTAACTTCTAGAGTATGACAAATTTCATGAGCCGTTTCACATAAAGAAATTGTATTAATTTTTTTCTTCCTAATACACAAATTCAAGAAAATTTTATTCTTGTTTTCTAATAAAGATAATCATTGTCATTTTAAAAAAAGGGCTCTATTGATAAATTTTGTCTCTCTTACTAAGAAGATGATGAAGATGCTCCTAAATATGTCAATATGATCTTTGATGTGGGATTTTATTTGAAATGCTAACCTTCCCTTTCTAATACCACTTATTAATTCATGATGGCATGCAAAAGGGCGTAAATTAGGTAGTTACGAATTTCAACAAACTTTTATAACGAGTAAGCTCAATTTAAAAACAATCAATATATAAGAATAAAGAGATTGATTAATATAAATCAATTGAACAATAATTTAAGAACAATAGGGAAGAGAGATTGCAAATTGATTTTTATTGGTTTAGACCTTTGCCTACATCCACTCCTAAGATAGTTCTTAGAATTCCACCATAATTATTTTTTTAATGAAAAGAATGAACTTTGTACAATCTTTTTTTGCAATGTGGAATGCTATTAAGTTGTTCTTTTAAGCAAATAATTACACTATAATTATTCTTACAAAGAAAAGAATAACCTTTATACAATCTTCTTTCATGATGAAGAGAAACCTCAATCCTAGTTAGAACTCCACTAAGTACAATAATATAATGTCCTAATCAAATCTCACAAATTAAAATATCTCACTTTATCACTTGATAATTCCAGGAGGCTCACACACACAGACATGAGATAATGATGCTCAAATGATGGAAAAGCACTTTAAAATGTGTGTGAAAGATATTAAAATGCTTCTTGATGCTAAAACTAATGAGAAAACATGTATTTATAGGCTTTTAGGACACTTACTAACTGTTGAAGCCAAAAAATTAGTAGTTATAATGGCTAGTTATAGAGCACTAGGTCGACTGGTATAGTATATTAGTCGACTAATGTGAATTGAGCATATTCATTAGCTATTGAGATATAGTCAATTACTAAGCATATTATTCAACCAAAATGGCACAATAGTTAACCAATACATTAACATATGTTATTACAAACTCTTAATACATTAAATTTGACAACTTTAACCTATATTAACGGACCATTAACCATATAGGGAGACAAATCCACCCAAAAGCATGATTTTAACAACTCCAAATGCTTAAACCCAATTTCTTTAATGCAATTACGATTTAAACACTCTCCAAAATGTTCCTTGGTTCAATAATTATAATTATAATTTTAATAAAATTAAATATCTCATATTTGATTATTAAAATTTCTTAAACTTCATAATTAAGTTCAACTAAATTTAAAGTAATTTTTTCTTTTTAAGTGCTCTTTATATGTGGCTCAATATGTTCTTTATATGTTGACGATAGTTATAAAATATTATTCTAATTCATAATTAGAATTAAAAAATTAAAACTCTTTTTAAATTTATCTTTAGTTCTCCCATTAAATAACTTATATTCATATATTAAGATTAATGTCTAACAACATGTCTTGACCATCCAAATATTAAGAATATAAAATTTGTTTGACTTACCCAATTTATACATGATTATAACATATAATTTAATCATTTACTCACCCATTGTCTCAATTAGACATAGAATATGAAATTAGTGTCTACTATATTTAAATCCAATCATATTCATTTTTGCTAATTAGTAATTAATTTATAATTATTATTTCAAAATATCTTTTCAAATCTCAATATAACTTTACTAGAGTTTTCCTTAAATCACAAATAATCAAGAACAATAGAACATTTTCCCTTACTGCTTTAAAGTGACGAATCTTTTATTGACTTGTTCAACTAACTTCATATGGTTTATACTATATATAAGTACTATCAATTAAGCTAAGTACTATCAATTAAGCTACCTTAAATAAAATATGTCATAAATAGCTTCAAAACATAGCAATTATCACATGAGATATGAGATACATTGATAATCTCTAATATAAGGATTAATTATACAACTATTATAATGAGTGTATGCGTTGACCTATAAGTAATATTCTGTTTGGAATCCTCGTGATAAGGTTAGTTGAGTGAACATATTCTTTAATAAGTACTCATATGTTTGTTTAAGCATGTTAGTTGGGTGAACGTATTCTTTAATAAGTACTCATATGTTTGTTTAAGAATCTTTATATTTTAATTTATTAAGCCAATATTTTGTTCATAAGAAAAAAGTTGATACTAGTTTTACTGTTTCATCAATATCTCATCTTAATAAACCATTATTAAGAACAATGTAAGAGTAATACATAAATACAAATTGAAGTTTATAATTAATAGTCTCATTATAATTTTAATTACTCAATAACTATTCTAAAAATTTTATTTTTAAGATTAAAATATCAAATATAATTAACAAAACATACAAAGATTTAAAAATTATTTTTATTTGTATTAATTAAAATAATAATATTATAACTTAAATATGAACCAATTAATTGAGCGTAAGAACATAAACGAACAAAAATAACAAGAAATTTGTAAATTCATGATGCAATCAGGTCTAAATAAAGAAACAGGTCTAATGAAACAATTCGATTCTCTTTCTGCATATTCTACTAAGAAAAAGAAGCAGAAATGCGTTAATTGAGATATAATAATTTAAAATAATATTACAGATCAATCACATTAATTACATTGAAATTAAAAAAGAAGAAGAAGAAAAGGACTAGTGCTTAAAATCGAGTGTAAAAAGTTGTGAAAGGTCTTTTTTCTTTTACATGTTAACAAAGGTGGACAAAGGTTGGCCAAGAAGGGACCGGGATCCAGGGGTCTTTGGGTGTACATGCACAAGGTTGAAAATGTGACGCGTGGGACTTAGGGTTACGTATGGGTCCTGGTGCCCAATTGTAGTTCTAAAGTCTGACAGAGAAGCACAGGCTTATCTAGATTAAGGCGGCGGGAGACACTGATACTAACTTATACTGCTTTTGCTTCTTCCTCCTTTGCCCCTTTGCTTGACTTCAAAGTTTATATTGAATAGTATACCAATATATAGATCATTATACACAACTTTTATCCTCATGATAAAAGTACAAACATTAATACATGTATCAATAAAACTAATTCTTAATAAATATTAAATGTTTTTAATTCCTTCACTATTAACTTCCAATTTTTATTTGTAAGTTTTGTTTCTTTCAAGTTTTATAACTTGTGCATATTACAAAAAATCTTTTAATTTTTCAGCTTTTGTTTTTATCATTATTATTATGATTAATAAAATATCAAATAAGCATTGGTTTATAAATGAAGTTTATATTGTTAGATCATTAAATATTAAATGATTGATTAAATACAGCTAATTCATTCATTGATGAAATTAATTTATCTCCAAATTTTATAATATTTGACTATGTTAATATCAATAATTAAACATGATTTGAAAAAAAAACTGAATACCAAAATCAAGAATTGAAAATCAAATAAAAACTTAAAATTAAACCAGCGACTTTTGAGGTCTTGGGTTTAGACAACTATAACAAACTTGTGCAACATTTATATTGTATTTCTTTCCAAGTACGTCAGCAGTCTCCAACCAACACACAATTTCACTCCATTGAACAGACTAAAATTGGAAACCATTTTGGTGTAATGAAAGGTGTGTTACAAGTCATTACACCAAAATGTTGATATGTTACTATTCATTACACCAAAATGTTAGTGTGTTACTATTCATGTACCAAAAGTTGTAAAATGACATCTTTGACCATTTTGTTATTGGCATATTCCTCTTATGTCCTTTTTGCAATTTGATAAAGTTACATAATTTACTAAGTAATTAGATTTAAAATATATATTACTTTACACAAAATATATTGTTACAAAGATCTCATTGAGACATTTAAAATGACAATAATATTAAAATTATTTTAATATTTATTTATTGTTCTTCCTTTTACGTGTTATAAATTCATTAACAAAATATTTTAAGAATAACAAGTAAATCTGGGGATGAAAGTGATACCCAAGTGGCCATACAGGATTGAAGCAAAACATCAAACCCTTAAATTAATATTAATAGAGACAATACAATTATATTTTAATGATTCCTTGTTAGACATAAGCAAATTAAAGATAAAGAAGCTCATAATGAACTTCGTAATGTACTGATTAAACATGATGGTAATTCAGAGGGTTAGAGGTTAAATGTGCAATAAAAATATTATATTTGTGTACGTTATTAATTTGTTGTTGCAATTAAATAATATTAATTTAATATAAAGTATATATTAATTAATTAAGAATAATGATTTTATTTTAATTTTTATAAATAAATCATTATATAAATATAAATTAATTTAGTTAATAACTAAATTATTGGGGAATATTCTTTGAAAATAGTTTATCACCAAATTTAGAATAAACTGATTAAAGTAACACCAAATTTAGTGTAAAAGATAATATTTAATCTTTTTACACTAAATTTGGTGTAAAATTTTAGTGAAATGGATGGAGATGGCCTTACATGGGATGGGAAATATGAATCAACCCTCCCGTAGAAGAAAGCTTATGACGTAAAAGCCTAGAAGGTACAAAGATGACTGAGAAAGGGTATTACTACTATGTTTGTCTACTGCACTGCACATGTGAGTCAGACAAACATTTAAGGTATCCAAATAAATGTCCATAAAAAACTATCAGCCAAAGGGTAATATGAATGTTGGTGTTGGTTTCTTGTCTAAGTCAGCCCACGGTCATGTCTAGTTTAATTCATCATAATGTTGGAAATATGATCCAGAATACTTGTTTCATTAAGTTAAGCATCAGAGTTAGCCAAAATCTTAAAGTTACCTAACTCCGTATTTCTTTACTGCACATGGTTTGTTCACTTATACAAATAATTTCATGAAAAAATTAGATTATTTCACGAAGCCTCATTTGTCCAAATAATCTTCTAATACCAATTTTTGTTAGTAAATGCCCAAATAATGTGATGAATGTTAAGTTTTAATCCCTTTAAAGATAGGAATCGTTCTTATCAAATCATCAAAAGTTAAAGAAAAGCATAAGCATACCTGAATCTATTGTTAAATCTACATTAGAGTCTTGTAGTTTGTCTTCCAAATTAGAATGTAACCTTTTCAGAGTTTTTCCTAACTCTCTGTTTTCTCTCTAATGATGGGATGTCAGAAGGAATTGTGCATATGTTTAATTTGGAGACCATAACCACTTTTATGAGAGTAAAACCCTAATATAATTTCTATAAAACCCTAATATAATTTCTAGTTTGGCCCATCATAAAGCTAGAAATTATATACCCTAATTAGTATTGTACCTTCCCACATTATGCAAATCAACCATGTAGGAAACAAGGACAACATCCTCACTATAGTTTCACTTTCTTTTTGTTCCTTCTGAACTTTGAGTGTCAATAGTTGACGAGGAATGCATAGACGTACTTATCTACCAAATTAAAGCAATATTGATAAATAAAAAAATAAGCAGCGTAATAAAGGAAATTTAAAAACATTCACAAAATTAAAAATAAAAACATTCCTAAAATAAAATAGTTCCAATTCAAGGTAAACAATGTTTTTTTAGAAATAAAACTCATTGACTGTACAAAAGAGGATTAAACCATTGTGCTGAATAGAGATATGAAGATAAATTAGGAATACAAAACCAAACAGCTTAATTGAAGGCAATCTCCAAACATGATCCACAACATCAATGAGGCAATCACAAAAAATGTATCATGTCGTAATCAATCACAAGAAAAGGGCCTTATTGACATCTTCAAAACAGTATCAATAAAAGTTACAAGTTACGGAAATATGATTTTATAGTCGTTTTAAGTGTGAATACCAAATAGTCTAGTTATTTTTAGTTATTAAGGGTATTTTTACTATTTTTATTCATGACGTTTGTTTATATAGGCCAACAATACCTCAAAACAAAGCCCAACTTTTTGCCTATCTTCTACTTTGAATATGGTCTACATCCAATGTGAACTATAACCAAGACACAGTAGAGAGGCATAATATTAGGAATAAAATATAATAAACCAAAAGGCATATATTCTTACATCCTTTAGTTTCCTTAAATTGCATCCAATCAATTAAATCTACAAATTGTTGGTATAAAGATACATTTAAGTAAAAATATATTAACACATGGAAGGTAACTAAGGAAGGTAAGGTAAAGCAGAAACAACCTCTCATCTTTTAGTTCCGTATAATACATGTATTACAAAACTCAAAGACATATAGCATATGAAAATAACATAGCATGGGTGGGCAGTGGGACATAAACCAAAGTCCTGATGCAAACTCTACTAAAATGTAGTCAAAATCCCAAATAAATTTGATACTATCTTGTCGCCCACCCACCTCCTAATTTCCGATTACAAGGCCTCCAAAGTTGTTGTCTACGTTGTCCAAACATTATATACCTTTTCTAAATTAAATCTCCAAACATAAGTGTAACAAATATTGATAAATAAAAAATAAGCATCATAATAAAGGAAAAATAAAAAAATTTATAAAATTAAAAATAAAAACATTCATAAAATAAAACAGTTCCAATTCAGGGCAAACAATGTTTTTTCTAGAAATAAAACTCATTGACTGGACATGAGAGTACTAAACCATTGTGCTAAATAGAGATATATGAAGATAAATCAGGAATACAAAACCAAACAACTCAATCGAAGGCAATTGTCAAACATGATCCACAAAATCAACGAGGTAATCACAAAAAATATATCCTGGCATAATCAATCATAAGAAAAGGACCTTGTTGACATCTTCAAAACAGTATCAATAAAAGTTACAAGCTACGCAAAATAGACAGAAAAGACCTGTTGCAAGCCAATTGCTTACAGCATAATTACCATTCTAGAACCAACAAACAATCTACAAGTTCAATGAGTTCACAGTGCATCACAAATGGTTTAAAAAGATTTTGGCAAGCAAGGATTTCCCTAAACCAAATCACGATTGAATGAAACGAAGAGCAAACATTTATCTTGACTACATAGCAAATAAGTAAGCACATGAAGAAGTTTTATTGGCAGGAAGATTAATTTTTTCCTTAAATAAATAAAATGGTACCCAATGCAACAATCACCAAACCACAAGCAAACAACCATATAACCTTTTTTTTTTTACTTCGAGTCAAGTTGTGCTTAACAATGAATTACCCTGTGTTCTTGATACATTTAAACGTTCATGATTATTTATGAAACTCAAAAGTGTTATTGGAAAGAAGATAATTTTGTCCATAAATAAATGAAATGGTTTATTATCTAAGAAATATCAGAAAATGAACAATGCATCTAACTTTGGCTTTGGTTCCCTGCCATTTGTCTAAAGCCTGTTATCATTTATAATCTCCAAATATGCAAACTAAAAAGTAGAAGACGGAGAAAAGGAAGGGTTATACATTTGATAAACCTCCAGAAAATAATGTGAAAGAGAAATCAGATCTCTGGTTAATCAGTTGAAGTCGTCAATGATCCTTTTCCTGTATCTTTGTATGAAGAACTACTATAGTTTTCATATTGATAATGCAAAATAACATTGAGTTTAACATGTAACTTTCTACCAAAATTGAGTTTATCATGTAACTTTCTAACAATGAGTTCAAAATTGCAGCTCCTAAAGTGTGACAAATGTTAGCCAGCACAACTGAATTTTTCCTACTACGTATAAGATAATTTTGATCAACATTTAAAAATTATTTATGCCTTATGTATAAGATTAGACAAACAACTGAAAACATTAGACAAACAACTGGAACTTTCATTGTGTTCCCCGATCCTGAAATTAATATTTTGATGTTGGTGTGTGTGCTTTTGTGAGTGTGTGAGTGTGTGTGTGTGTGTATGTGTGTGGCAAATTTCAAGAACAATTTGGTTTTAATGAAAAGAAGTAGAAGGATAAAAGATTAAAGTGAAACAGAAATTGACACATAGCAGTAACCTGAATTTTTGACTATGGATTTGATTGGAAGAAGGGGGCGTGGGCTCCAAAAAGAAACTCGTGTATGAGCTAATTTCAATAAAATAGCAGTCAAGAAGAAAATGAAATGATGTACCCACCAGAAACATAAGAAAACACAACATCTGGATAAAGAGGAGAAAAATGCAATAAAAGAGCAAAAAACACAAGTCCAAAATGCTAGATAAAAACACAAATGCAAAATGTAGAGGATAAGAGAGAAAACGACATCCTAACGAAAGCACTAGAGGAAAGAGCAATGTGTAACAGAAAGAAACAACAGCCGGATGAAACGATATGACATAACAAAATCCCAGCAAAACACGCCAGCAGCAAGAAGAATCCATAAGTAAAATGATGTAGCACCAAGAGTAGAAAGAGATAGCAACTGGACAAAAACGAAATAGTAACCATAAGAATACAAAACACATAAAAAAGGAATGAAAACAAAACACATACACCAACATCAAAATATTAATTTTGCCACCCAAAAAGATTAAGTTGAACTTGGTGCAGTAATAACGAATATTTGTTATAAACAAAGTAACTTTTTGTTTTGTATTGCTTGTCATGCAATGCAGCCACTAAGTGCTTCTTTTTGCTCCTACTTTATTTATTTATTCACAAGATAAGGCTCTACTTTTGTCTATGATCAAGTCAAGTTGATTCATTCTTTTCTCCATCAATTTATGTATAAGAATAGTGTTGGTTCTATTTTTAAAACGTTGTACGAAATTCAAATTAATTAACTTAATTTGTAAATATTACCAACTCATAAATAGCATTGATATCAAAAGGTTGTCACACAAACATAGATCAACTTAAAAGTAAAATAAGAAATATATAATATAAAATAGTCGACCAGTCGGACAAGAAAGGGTTACAAAATGAACAAATGTATACAAAATTATATAATTGTATAATTTTGTATACGCCACTATTTCATTTTTATTACAAAACAATAATGAACACCAACATCTTACGAGAACAATATAGTCTACATTAATAGCGTACAATATAAACAACAAAGTGTACAACTTAAACAATTATATCAAACCTTCTAACACTGAAAACATGGTAGAAAAGCTAAAAAAAATGTCAATTCTCATTTTTCCTAGATGTTTGCCATTCGTTGAACATTTCTCGTGCCAATTAAAGTCTCCGTCCAAGCATTTGTTGGGTTTATAATTATTATATGCTCCTTCTCAACAACTAGATTAGTGTGAAAACAATCCCTTAAATCACTCTATATGGGATCAAAACTCATCTCCTGCCTAATAAAATTATACAACAAACAACAAGCCATAATAATTTGATTATGTGTCTTTATTAAGTAAAATGAAGGACTCCTAAGAATAGCCCATCTCATTTTAGTAAATCAAAACACCTCTCAGTTACATTACATGCAGTCACATGTTTCATATTAAAGAATTCCTCTGGAGTTTTTGGTTGGTAACCTTGACGCCATTCATTCAAATGGTACCTTTGACCCCTAAAAGGTGCAAGCAAGCCCTCATAATTTGTATAACCTGCGTCAACTAGGTAATAGCAACCTATATAAAAAAAACACTACATAAGTTATTCAATTTACATTATCTCATATAAAAAATTTCAAACAACCTTCCTATATCATATAGGAATTAAGAAAGCTTACCATGAGGCCCATGTCTAATTACATCACGAAGAACTCATCCATCAGCTATCGACCCTTCCCAACCAGGAAGAATATGGACAAATTGTATGTCAAGTTCATTTTGTTCACAAATCCCAACCAAGAAGAACATAAACAAAATTGCAGTTGTGAAATGTTATTAGTTCACTATTCATTTTGTTCACAAATCCCAACACACCTAACATATTTGTGCACACACCTAAGCAATTCTACAATTCAAATGAAGTAAAAAATAATGAGGAACCTTAATGACATTCCCAAAATTTTCTTATAAAAGTAATAGGGTATTATCTACCTTAAGCCACTTCCACCAATGGTTCGAAGAGTTTGTTAGTATAGGCTCAGGTTTCCCAAACAAAAGATATTGCAAATGCATCACTGCATTTAAAACATTATGAAAACATCGACTAATTGTCTCACATGACCTAAAATTTTTCCTAATAACTCGATTTTTAACATGATGAGCAATAATATGTAATAAAATTGCTACTTGCTTATCAATAAGCATGTTTTTTATTGACTTTAATCCTCCTATAATTTCTAGCATTTCACATAGTTTAAAAAAAGCTTGCCTATTCATTCTAACCATTGAAATACGTGACTCGTCATTCTCATGCACAATTCGCCTCACATAATCTCAATTTCCGTAAAAAATTTAGCAAATAACTTCTAACCTTTGGCCTATAACTATATAAAGAAACTTCCGATACCAACTAAATGAATAGCAAACTAACAACATTACACAACTGCAACCATATAGTCAAGACAGCCACAATCCTTTTTGTTCTTTCCATATTTCTACATAAACTCAAACTAAAATGAGCTATGACTAAAAAAATTCTAATGTATTTACATAAATTTTTTCAAACAATATATAATGTACAAGAGAACGACCAGGAAAAAATTCAAAATAGTTGAAGACATAAAGTAGAGTAAGAGAGAAAAAAGAAGATAATATTTCCATAGTTAAAAAGAATAGATTATAGAAACTCAATTTCCCGTTCTGTTTTCATTACCATATTAGTTTATTTTAAACCTAAAATTGCAGTCATCCCTTAAGGCAACATCCAAGCTAGTAGGTACTTAGATCAAAGAAATAAAGCCCATGTATGACAAATTAATTCAACCATTCTCATCCAAATAAAAATATTAAGTCTACTGGGTTGTGCGAATCAATTTTGATTGTGAGATTTGACTCACTATGCACTAGCTCTAAGGTAATCTATAAAAGAAGAATAATTAAACATTTTAAATCATGCTTTTAGTTAATGTTTTAAAACATATACTACTATTGGACCTAGCGGATTAATAAAATTGCAAAAGGCTAACAATTAAGTCAAATATCAATTTAAGTAAACTACAATTAGTACCAAGAGTTACGAACATAGATAATTTTATAAACAAAAAATGTTATTAAGGGTCTATTAACTGTCAACGTGCCAAATTTGTATTGCTTCTGCAATCTTATCATGACTATTTTACATATATGCAACTACTCATTTGGTAAAGGAATGATGGAAAATGCCCAAGTATGACAATATGTAATATCATGTTGCAAAATAGTTTTCTAGCCAAACAAGCACACATTTTCTTCTAGCCAAGTAAGCACATATTTTGCAATACACGTGCATATTCACAATTCAATTTTCATTCCTATAAACAACTAAAATATTGGTATCTATTATTTGTTAATGAGTAAGTTGACTCTGGAAGACTGACTGTTCTTCAATTCAACCCAAGGTGAGCGTGACACGGCGATTCCTTACAAGAACAGATAGATTACAGGTGAAGTAACTTAAAACACAACTGAAAATCTTCCCAAAACATGGAGGTTTAGCTGAAGAAGAACTAGTGAACTACGAAACTAAATTCGAAAAATTGAAAAAACATAGACAAAATGAAACAAACAGATAATAATAGAATCTTAAGAATGTTAAGCAACCAAGACAAGGTCGAGGAATAAAGGAAAAAAACAGGAAATAAAAATAAAACTCAAACTCAAACAAAAGACAAAAGAAAAACGACAAAAGACAAAAAAGGCTTCGGTTTGAAGATGAAGTACTCAAAAACAGTTCCACAATCTCACCAACGCATCACTCCAAAAACCTTAAATAGCAAGCATCTTCACAAACCAACACTCCAAATCCTTCAAAATTGAACAACAAAATCAAAAAAGAAAAAAGAAAAAACCCTCAAGTGTTGCCCAATTCTCGATTTCTCAAAACCAAATTTTTGAAATGCCAACCCCCCCCCCCCCTACTTCACTCCACTTCTCTGTAAAAGCACGAAGCTTGAAAGCCAGAGATGGAGAAATCATTCAACTCATAGCAAAGAACAAAGTTAAAAATCCAACACCTTGCTGCCGTTGGTGCTGACACACTTGCCCCCCCGACCGAAACCAACTAATGAAAGCAACTTAAAGGTCAAACATTTTGACCGAAAATTAAAGATGGCAAATGGGAAGTGTATAGAAAGCTGAGAGAAACAATAGAGCTCAAAGAGTGTGAACTCATTACTCATAAAAAGCTCATCAACACATAAAAACTCCTCAATCTAAATGCACACACGTACCAAAGTTTTCTACAAATGTTAAATCAAAGCGACCTCAAAAAGCCCAGATCAAAAAAACAGATGGGAGGTTTAGAAAAATGGTAAAGCGTGTAATTTTTTCATATCCTAGAACCCAAAATTTGAAATTGATGATAAACTAGGTCAAGAAATGCTCAGGAAACCAATGAATTCATCTTAAATTGATGGTTCAAGTGAAAAACATATGGTCTTGTATAAAATAAGACCCAGATTTCCAAGTAAGAAATTGAAATGAAGGGGAAAATAAATAGAAACCAAAACTTTGAAATGAACAAGGTAACAATTTTTGTTTAATCACCAACTATTTTTCCCCCTTTGTCACCGAAAACAAACAAAAAACAATGTACAAGTGAACAAAAGAACTGAGTTATTAACAACTGAAACCGTGACCAAAAATGGAAAAATGTCCTTCCAACAAAGAAAAAACTTTTGTCCTAATGTTCAACGTTGAGTTGTTTGAGAAACAAGAAACAAGGAAACAGAGAGGTGGAAATAGAGAAATTCAGATCTAGGTAGTTCCTAAAAATGTGAATGGCAAAGAGAACCTATTAGGTTCGAGACCTGCTTTAGGTGTTAGAGCCTTTTCTCTGCGTTGTTGTGTTTTTTTTCTTCTAGTGTAAAGAAATAAAGACGTAATATGAGATATTGAAAGACGAAATGTTGCTTTATCTAATTGTACTCAGCAGAAATTCCAAAATGAAACATCCTTCAGCAACAGATATGACACTCTCCCTGTTCAGAGATGATGATGAATGTATATATATATATATAAATAACTAAAACCTCTCTTTTTCCCATTCCTTTTTCATCATTATCCAGCTAAATGAAAAAGCCATAATGAACACCTACCTCTTCGGTTTGAAGATAAAGAGACGCCCATGTGAAGAGCGACACAGGCCACTGATCCAGAGACGAGAGATAAGAGACGTTGCGTGAGTGAGGTTCTTTATTTGGCTATTCCTTAATGTAAAGAATATGTAACGTTTAGGAATGTTATTCCATGAGTCATATCCAAACCAAACAAAGGAATAGTTAATAGGTAGGAATAGAAGGGTAATATAATTCCTATTACCCTCAACTAAACAACTTGTTAGTTTTTGGATAGAAATACTAACTTGTAAGTGGTACCTTGGTGTAGAGATCAAACACTGACAATAAAGCATGTCAAATAATAAACCTTTCTTTGGACCGATTAATATTCACATGTTATACTATATAATTTCCACACATTTACCACCACAAGTGTACATGCAATTCATCCCAAATATTAACTGTCCTTTGGTTCAATCAATATTCGCATGAATAACATACACATAAAACCTTTTATCATTCTAAGTTAAATTAATTTTCACAAGAGAGGCTGCTTTGGCAACATGTTACTTCAATTCGTTTAATTTCAAATGTTATATATTTCTTTAAATTACCAAAATTTGAAATTAAAATACCTAAATTTTGTATGAGCTGTATGAAACTGTCATAGCTCCAATTTCTTAATGCTATGATACTGACAATCTTGTAAGCTCAAATTGATAATTGGGTCAAAATTTTAGAAATCAATCCAAAAATTATAAATTTTGAACCCCAAAATTCTTTTCTCATAATATTAATTTGTAACATGCATACTAATAACAATAAATTTAAAACTTTCCAAGATGTTAAAACTTTAGGATTGTTTCTGGTCTTTATCTAATGGTTACAGAACAAAACCAAATAAAGTGATTCTCCTCTTTATCCAAAGGTTATAAAGCAGTCAATATCTCCATTTCTTTGGTGGAAGATCATCAAAAGTAAACCAAGGTTCAAAAGATGGCTTGGTCTGTGTAGCTTGTGCAACTGGCTCAGCTTGTGGTGTTTGTGCAGGTCTAAAAGGTTCAGTTCCTGTGAATTTTGCTTCACTTATCTCAGGTTCAACTTCAGTTGGTTGAGGCATAGTCATCAGAACTTGTGCTAAGTCTGATAGATCAGCTAGTTAGGTTGAAGAATCAGAGGGTGTTTTAGAGATCTGTTCAGATGATGACTCAGAAATTGTTGTAGAAACTTCAGAACTAGCTTCTAACTTATCTATTTGAGAACAGGAATCTTCTGCAATATGTAATGGTGCCAGAGTTACGATGAACTCTGTAAGAGGCACACCAAGAGGTGCTTTATCCTTCCTCTGTTTTACTAGGAAAGAAGATTTAACCTGTGGTGGAGAAGTAAAACAAGTATAGATCTATAACAGTTTACTCCACTGGTTAACTGGTTCAAAGTGAGAATATTAGCATGATGACTCAGGAACCTCAGGTCTAGGCTTTGTGTATGAAGGTGATGGCTCAGGAATCTTTTCAGGCTTAGGCTTAGATTTTGACCTTGTCGGTTTGGCTTGAGCTGCCTGTTTTGATGATGTGTCTAAGGATGTATGTACTTTCTAATCAAAGGATAATTGAACTTAAATACCTTTGAATAGTCAGTTTCCTCTGGATACTTCTGATATATAGGAGAAGCATATACTGGCTGAGTATTGGAAAAGATTGAAGAGGACAAGCTATATACAGCTTTAGACTGTGCAGATTGCATGTCAGCTTCCATTTGTCACACAATTCCTTATATCTTCTCAATTTCTCTACATTTGTTATCGAAGTCAGGACCCATATAATGTATATCGATGTAATGACGAAGTTCAGCATCAAGTTGTTTGATCTGAACTTTGTAAGATTGATACATTTGTTGGATCTGCTTAGAGACTGTGTCAACTTTTTGATGAGAAGCATGTGTTTGTTAACTGATTCCATCAAGCTTAGAATCAATCTTTCATAGAACTCTATTTTGTTCTACTACATTTGGTGTTTGCTAGTTCAGAACTTCGTCAAATGGATTAGAGACAAGTGGTCCTTGTGATGTTATTCCTGAAGCTTGAATATATGGGTTAGAGATAACCCTCGTTGATTCATCAATACTCTTGTGTAATGAAGGAAAGTCTGGAAACGCTTCCTCATCCACGAACGAAATGGAGAGGTCGACTGCATGAATTCGGTACATGGATAGATCTACAGATGAACAGACCTAATAATCCTTTACTAGACATTTTGTCTGAATTCACTTCTCGTTTCATTTATACTTTGCGAGAATGGTGGCAAAGTATTTCTGAATATCAACTCATGCAATATATACAAGTCACTACTGCCGGAGCTCTTCTTGGAATTATTCATAAGGAATTCATTGGTGACTTTTAGCTGATTGATAAACAGATCCGTCAGGAGTATTTTGCAATGAAATGTTGTTCACTTGACAAGTGTGATATCCAAAAGTATTACAAACGTATAACAGAAAGGTATTATGTAGCACCCCACTCCCGCAAGACCCCAAACCCGACATCATTGGTAATATCCGAGCTCGTGTCCCATGAGGGTGGCATGCTAAAGCACTCAGTCAGTCAAATCTCTTTACAAAATAAAAATCTTTTTCCTTTTCTTTTTAAATCAATGCACACATTTGCGGAAAAATTGATAATCAAATCGAGCCCATTTTGATCTTAAACTTTTTCAATCACATATATATTAATTGCACTCAAAAATCAATTTCATTAACAACCCTTTCCATTTTAGAAAGTTATTACAAAACAGAACTATTCCAATACAAAAGTCACAATAATTTACAAAAAACTCAATTGATACAAAATAAAGAAAATGCAGATGCAGATGCGAACTGATCCCGACCTCTATCCTTTACTTGAAAGCAGTGGCCATACTCCTGTTTGCCTAATGGGATATTCTTCTGATTCTGAAAAATATTTGCAAATTTTGGGTGAGTTTTGCAAACTCAATAAGTGACCATCATCGATGGCTCACCCAGTCACATAACACATAAATCAAATTATTGCACATCTCACCTTATTTCACATTTCACATGCAATACACTTAATCATTCATATTATGCATAAGCAATGCACATGAGACTCACTTCTTTCTTATTGTTGTGGCCGAGTGCCTATCACAGACGTATACAGATATCGGCCCACAAGGCTCAATCAAACAGAATCACAAAGTATAGCTCTACGTGCCAAATTAAAAAATCACGGAGCAAAGTTCTACGTGGAAGCGCTTCATACCGGCAACTCAAGTCATAACACCTTCATTTGAGCATGCATTTTATGAAATGCAACAATTTCTGAATATCTTATATATCACAATCTTTTATAAATGCTCAGACAAGATTTCACAGTCATCGGAACTAAGTCCGACATTCAACTTTCGTTGAGAATCGAATGACAAATTCATATCGAATGCACATTTAGTTCATCCAATTCACATTCAATGAGCATTTCAATATTCCATTCCAAAATCATAGTCATCGAACCTTCATTGTCTGGAATCAAACACAGTCAATCACATTCACATAATCATTCAGAAAATCAATCAATACCAAATAGTCAACCAAACAAATAATGGAATGAGACCATCTAGGTCTACTCACAGTACGCTCCAGATTAGCAATTGCTTCCAAGATCTGAAAACGTCTGAATGTGCACATTTATCCTACATATTAAAATCATGCAACACACACATTGCACACACATTAATATTTACAAAATCTTAAGTATTCATTTATGAACAATTGTATATATGGACTATGTACAATGCATGCTCAATGACCAACTCGAGTACCATAACAAACTTCACATCTTATGAACATTCTCATTTCATAACTTAATCACTCATCAGTTCTTTGAATTACAGCCCTCATCCTTTGGTACTTTGATATCAATAACTCATTCACTACTTTACCGATATAATCCCATAATATTCCAGTCATCAATCTAAAGAAAATCACTATGTACCGTACACTAAATATCCTCCCTCACTTTCCAGCATATAAGAATATCACTATTCTTAACCATTTAGCAGTGAACTAACGATGCATGCTTCATTTCATGCAAAAATTACGTAATCATAACAAGCTTAGTTGTTTGAAGCTCCAAATCTCCACGAAATCACGTAACCCTAATCTCTCATACACCCACGTACATCAACTTGAAATTGACAAGGAGGATAAGTCTTTCTTGGAAATGAAAGAAAGAAGTATCCAAATAGAAGTGGGGACAAACAGAAAAATAAGGTTTAGCTTCGGTGACGATTTGAAGAAAAGCTCTCGGCTAGGAGATTTCTAAAGAAAGAAGTTTTCAAGAAAGATAAAGACAAAGACAATAACTTGTCTTTTATAGGCAAATAAAGATCTTAACTAGCTAAGACACCTGTCCAATTCTTATCCACTTATCCACTTCCCTTTATCCAAACTCACTTAAGTATAATTTATACTTAAGTTTATTATTCAGTAAATACCACTGCAATCACAAGTCACAACCTCTTACTCACTTTCAGATTTTTCCTATAGCACATCATTTTAGGTCAACTTTATATTCTCTTCTTGACCCTGACACTGAAGTCATTTTGCAACACTTTCCTTTAGGAACATATTCCCCTATACCTTATGTCTCCATTGACACCAAAATCATTCAATTTGATTCTGTCCCCAATCATATTGAACCTTTTTCTATTGGGGAGACTAGCATAACTTTCCCTCAAGTTATCTGATTAAGATCATCTTAAGACGATTTCAAAGAAGACTTCAAGATCTACAACTTTCATGAGGATCTCAAAGACAGACTCTATCTTCTGAAGGGTCAAAAATGGACCAGACGATATAAATGAACAGTATACAGAAGAAATCTCGGTCACTAGGGCAAAAAGCAGACAAATGCAATAATCAGAAGAAGCAATAAGCAGATGAATGCAAAAGCAGAAGAATGCCAGAAGCAGACGAATCAGAAAGGTAGAAGAAGTTTGTCAAAAGATAGACAAAATGGAAAGACAGACGAAATTCGTTAGAAGATAGACGAAATAGAAAGGCAAAAAAAAATTCAAAAGATAGACGATAGGTTCAGACGAAGCCAAATAATAAGGCAGACGAATTTCCAAAGACAGACGATAGGTTCAGACGAAGCCAAATAATAAGTTAGAGGAATTTCCAAGGACAGATGATAGGTTCAGACGAAGCCAAATAATAAGGCAGACGAAATTCAAAAGACAGACGATAGGTTCAGAAGAAGCCAAATAATAAGACAGACGAATTTCCAAGGACAGACGATAGGTTCAGATGAAGCCAAATAATAAGGCAGACGAAATTCAAAAGATAGACGATATGCAACACAGACGATAGGCAAAACACAGACGACACATCTTTACCTTGCGTCTGTATTTTCCTTACGTCTGTGTTATGACATCATCACAGATGACGCGTCTTTCCTTGCGTCTGTGTTTTGGTGACGTCATCACAAACGATACGCAAAACACAGACGATAGGCGGTCAACCTTAGACGAAGCAAAGTCAAACACAAACGATACGTCTTTACTTGCGTCTATGTTCTCCTTACGTTTGTGTTTTCCTTACGTCTGTGTTTTGGTGACGTCATCACAGACGTTACTCCAAACTCAAACGATAGGCAAAACACAGACAGTACGTCTTTACAAACGATACGTCTATGCTCCTGAACATCTCCCCCTTATTTAGACCATAACTTTCTACTCCACTATCAATAACTCCCATACTAAATATTCTCAGTAAACTTCTTCAACACATTTTTCTTCACTAAGTCCAACACTTAGATTTTATTTCTAGTCTTCCTACTCCATTTCATTCTAACCATTTGCTATAACCAAAATTTTCAATCTATCCGATTACTATTCACTATACCTGAAAAGTCAATGAGTACATGTACAATTATTTTTATGTGTGCAAAGACTCAAATTCACATACATGTATGCTAACATTCTGCTGAGCTTGAATGCAAATTTTCTAACTCTCACATTGCTATTCTCTCCATTATTGAAATCTGAGTTCTAACCCTTAATATGGAGACGGGATGTTACATATTATCTTTTGAATGGATGGAATGAAGTTAATCTTCGATATACTTTTATCTCATCCCTTCCAGATCAATTACAACCGGAGTTACAAAGGACTATAACTTCGTTACAAAGAGATATGTCTACAATATCTCTTGGAGAAATCTACTAGCTTGCTCTAGCGTCTCTTGATAAGTTATGTGATCAGCATACCTTAGTCAAGAATATCTTGCAAGGTGATCCTATTCTCAAATAGGCTTGCAAAAAGCCTTATCTTTAGATTAATTGCAAATATTAGAAGAAATATGATGGTAGTACCAAGAAGAAGGAGTACTACCAATAGGCGTCTCATCACAAAAAGTTCCACAGACAAATGGAGGGCTACCAACCTTTAAGGAAAACATATGTGAGAAGAGATGGAACAAAGAAACATTTCGTTTGATTCTTCAAGAAGAAATCACATCCTTCTTAGCAACATGATGGATGTTTTCTTTGTGGACAACCAAGTCACTTTGCATACACATGTCCTCACAAAAGCAAAAAAGATGTCAAGTTATTGAAGCAAATGTAATCCATTTTGCCTATTCATCTTTCCAATAACTTTGAAGCTCTTTTTGAGGAATAATCTACTACAGATAAAGATACAAAGTTTGTTGTTTCTGTTACAACCTAAGAAGAAAAATCATCAGACGACCATACTGATTCTTTATACATGTTACAGCAGCAGACCTATATGAAATTGGATACTACACTAGTTTAAAGACCATATGTCCGGATCTAACTCTTTCTACAAGATAAATATAACAGACCCATTAAAGCTATTGGGTTTATAGATACTGAATCTGGTCCTATGATTATAAAGCCTAACATCTTACCTTCTGAGTCATGGACATCACATGATGAATACTTTACAGTTGCAGGTGGTAATTCCTTTAAGATCGGGCTTGTTACTAAGAGAAAGATTGGAATTCGATTCTTTCCACAGTGTACAGTTTGGACTAAAGTACTTGGAAGCAATTTACTTGGTCCAGACATTCTCAATGGCATGGATGTATATAGTGAAGCCTCACCTTTATAGATCCTACCCATAGCCCTCAGGTATCGATTGTTTTGCAATCTATACACTGAAATAAAGAATGTGTTTGAACTTTTTCATGTTCTTACACCATACATGTCCCTACGAGATAAATTGGTAGAATACTATCCTGATTCTCATGCACAGTTTACTCACCCATATCCTCTATGGCAAAATGTTGAGTTTTTCATAATTCTCCCTTTCAAAAAGAATGAGGATATTAATACTACAAAAGCCACACATCCAGGGACGAACCCTGATGATTTAAAGCTCACACAAGATGAGTGTGCTATCCTTCTGAAGTAAGGATTGAATTAGCCCACAAAGTCATATTGGACTTGCCAGGCATTTTATATCAACAAACGTTCAAAACAAAAGCGCAGTAAAAAGAGATTAGTTATTGACTACAAGTCTTTGAATGCATTCCTACAAGATGACAAGTTTTCTCTTCCAAAGATCAGTACACAGGTATTATATCTCAAAGAAGTTGTTATCTTTTCTAAGTTTGATCTTAAAGCAAGATTTTGACAATTGGGTATTCACCCAACTGAGTGGTACAAAACTACATTTTGCATTCCCAATGCACAATACCAATAGACGGTTATATCATTTGGGTTTAAAACTGCCCCATCACTGTTCCAATGATCCATAACCAAGATCTATCAACCTATCCTCAACAGTGCAATTATATACATCAATGACATCCTTCTATTCTCAAAGTCCCATGAGGAACACCAGGTCTTGCTTCAAGAATTCTTGGATCTTGCACAACAATGTGACATTATGCTTTTAGCTTCAAAAAGTATCATTGGTACTAAAGAAATTGAATTCTTAGGTATGCATTTCATAGATGAATTCAACTCAGCCTGATCCAAATATTGCACAAGAGTTGTTACAAACAGATGTTAGTGATAATTATTAGGGTGTTGTGCTTCTTGAAGAGATCAGTGGTAATCGACATTATTATAGTCATGCAAGTGGACACTTTCGATCCTCTGAATCCCATTATCATATCAGTTTCAAAAAGATCTTAATGGTTAAAAGAGGCATCGAGAAGTTTTCTTTCTACCTTACGCCTTATCACTTTGTCATTGAAATAGATAATACTTCTTCCCCCAAAATTCTTAATCAGCCCAAGAAACATCTTCCCAAAAATCAATTGCTCTATTGGCAGAAATGGTTTTCTCGATATAAATTTTCCATTCACCACATCAAAGGCCATCATAATAAACTTGTTGATTTTCTTTCTCGGCCCACTAAACCTATATTATTTCTTCCAGCCTCCTTGCATCATTTTATTCCTTTATTTTGGCTGACGACACTGCCTAAATTTGTCTACTATCAAAAACCTTCTAACAATTCACGTGATCCAGACTCTTCGTAACAACTAACACTTTAGGAGTTTGTTTTTGCTTTGGAGTATTTTGAAAAAGGAGAATCTTTATGGCCCACAAACTACTATTTAAAATCCCTTCTTATCATGTTACTGTTTACTTTTAGAAAAGTATATTGCTTTTCTAAAGTAGCTTTGATAAAGTGTAATGATTGTACTTTACTTTTCTAAAGTTGTAATGAGTGTGTCCTTAGGTAGTTTTACCTTTTTGCCCCTTACTTCACCTATAAAAGCAAGGCTTTTCTTCATTTGTAAGCACGGTTGAATTAAGCTTCATTTTAGTTGATAATATGAATATAAGTTTAAGTATTTATCTCTGAGTTCTCCCTCTCTTGAAAGCTAAGTCTTGAGTGCATGTTAGTACCGTCTTGACATAGCGACAAGTATGCTCTACATTCACCCCTTCTAATCATCTAGTGTATCAAAAAGTCTAGGACAGTTCATGACTGTGCCTCCAAACAATTTCGTTGTATGAGATTAGAACTAATAGGGAAAGAAAGTACATATTGTGTGTGTAAAGTTCCTGAGAGGAAAGCCTTGAGAATTTAAACCTATGAGGAGAAAAGGGTGTTGTGTCTCGACTATCATACCTGGAACTTACAAGAGTCAGTAGTCTACAATTATACGGGAGTAGCGTATAATCTCCTGTCTAGTGTTGTTTAAAGAATGGTATTGTCGTATGTCTGGGACATATTGGTACGTCTAGGATGTACCCTTTCCCTGTGTGCCCTTTGGGGTCCCGATGAATAAAAAAGTCGTGGCTTTTATTAAGAAACAGATGATAGACGTTGGATAAAGTTTAAAACCTTCTCATGAAAACCAAAACTAAATCAACGTTAAAACAACCACTGCAATAAAGATTAGAGGCTTTTGAAAACCACGTTTCCAACACCTTTTTTTTAAATCAAAAAAATAAAGCCCAATTTTTTTAACCAGATCCATAGAACCTGTCAAATCCACATATAGAAACAATTTCAAGCTTATGGTGGAAAAAAAAATTTTGATAACCCAATTATGAACTTGACTCTAATACTATTTGTTGAGATGATACCATTTGTTGAGATTTAATCCCTTTGAAGTCATTGATTCGTTTATATTAAACATCAAGAATTAAATAAAAGTGAAAACACACCTAAATCTATTATGAAATCTACATTGGAATTTTGTTATTTATCTTTCAAATTAGAACGTAACCTTTTCAAAGTTTTTCCCTTCTATTTTCTCTCTGATGATGAGATATGAGAAGGAATTGTTTGCACGTTTAATTTAGAGCTATAACTACTTTTATTAAAGTAAAACCTTAATCTATTTTCTAATTTGACTTGTCATAAAACTAGAAATTATATATCCGGTCTTTACACACATAAAGCTCACACTTAAAATAGATAAATAAAGCCTAAAATACCATAACTATATTAGACTACTTTAATTAATTTAGCTCAACTTTATACGATAGCCTTTATACACAATTATACACATATAAACCCACATGTTTAATTAAAAATCCTTACAATGAATATAGAATCATCCTGGAAAAGACTATCTATTCTTATTACTTGGCGCCTATTCCATTTTATGAATATTCATCTATTTAATAAATAAAACTAAAAAAGTAAATTCTCGTAAAACAGAATACGCACAAAATATCGGAACAGTGCTAGTAACTTTATTTTGAGAAGCAAATCTCAGCAGAGTTGAAAGCTCCAGTAGAGACAGGTGGGCCTCAACATTCAGTAAATCAACAGAAATAAGCAACAAATTTAATGAAACGTGGCCCATCAAAATCAGAAAATGAAGTGGTCTCCATTTCCAGCAATGCCTTGTTATTCTCTCCATTTACATGCAACACACGATATTCTTCGGCAAAAGTTCAATAGATATTTGTAGACAATATCTTCCTTTCGAATAGACCAATTTTTGGATTCAAATTATATTAACAACAATTATAATTAATAACTAACAAATTTATTAATTAACCAACCAATTTTTTAAAATTATAATAAACTAGTTAATTTTTATTTAACAATTTTCTTCTACAATTAAACTCCCAACTTTTTCAATAGACAAATTTTTTATTCCTATTTTAAATTTTTTTAATCTTTACTGTATCTCTGCTTTTCCTTATCAATTTAATTTTCAATTCGATTTGTAAATCATACCTCAAAATTGGAAAGAAATCAAAAACTATTCAGTGTTCAATTAATCGAGTTAATTATAACCATTGCCATATCCCAAGAAAACTTTAACCAAAAGATAAACAGTCAACTCCTCATCCCTTCTTTTTCTTCTATTTTGGAGCCTGTAAATTGTCACCATAGCGTTCTTGCTAGTTACTTCCATTGATCATAGACATGAAAAACCTGATCCGCTAAGACAAATAGCCAACAACCAATCAGACAATACCCCAATAAAATAAAGATAACTGAAAGTTGCACTCAGAAATATTCGTAAAAAGAACTCCGTGACATGAAAACTATGTATAATACAGTACTTCAACTTCTCTTAATCTCTAAGCTATAAATATGACATTTCACACATCAGTAGCTTGACACGAAGCGGACTGCTATTTCTGTAGGTTTTATGTGCTTAGTTTTCTCATTCATGCCTCTCCTAGAGCTTTCTTGACATCGTTCTGTGCCCACAGAGAAGGAAGCAAGACAAGAATCAGAATTCAAGTGAACATGAAAGCCTGTTCAGAAGCATGAATACAGAAGCGCAGAATATACACATAGATAAACAAAGAGACAAACCTCAATGGACAAAGGACTAGTTGTTGGGGCATAGCGACCAATGACGTGTCCTTCCTTGTCGATCAAGAACTTGGTGAAATTCCATTTTATCCTAGCACCAAACCATCCACCTTTATTTGCCTTGAGAAACTGGTAAATAGGTGCTGCATTTGACCCATTGACACGTACCTTAACAGAATTACCATCTAAAATTAGTCAACTAAGTAGAAAGCATTACTTATTATTATATAGGGTGCATCAGTGCTAAATAGTGCACATAATAACCACATGAGATGCAGTGAAACATAGTCATAAGCATGATAACTGACAAAGGAGTTACGTTAATCATACTCTAAATTACTGTCTCGAATGATGTCTCTCTTATTTTCTTTTCTAACCAAGATATTTTCCTTTTCCCCATTCTCCAAAAGCTCTTGTTACATCTCCGTGTTTCTTGCTACTTTGAAAGCAGAAAGCTCAGTCAAACTACTGAAAACTTTTATAATTGTTTCAATCAGTTGTTCCCTAGAAACTTGGAAGTTAAAAACTATATAGGGCAGTGCCAGAACTGAAAAGTCAGTCCTACGGCAAAATCTAGGAGGTTGAGGAAAGGCAGTCCATGAAATTTGCAAAGGAAACTTAAGAGTCCGGAACTTCGACATAAGTTCAGCGATAAACACACGCCAAAATGCTTTTAAGAGCTAACTTCAACACAATATACCGATTAATAGAGCATCCTTAGGATGGGAAACGCCTCTTACCAAAAGGCAAGCAATGAAAAATAATTGGTGAGCCACACAAATAACTTCCTTATGATTAGAAGCCCTATAAACCACACTATCTGATCTCAGCACCAAAACCACTGGGAGTTTGAGGTCAAGTTTTTTTCACAGCTTGCACGATAAAACTTGAAACTGTACATGTCAACCAAAGCTAGGGCACGAGTTGAAGTGGTATAAAGATATCAGAAAATCTGTAGGTTTGTTAAGTAAAACCTCCCACTAAAGAAAGTTGACATGAAGAGCAAAATTATGAATGCTGGTATGATTATATCTGAGAGACAGAGCTCCATGTAGAAAGAACTATAGTAAGAACATCATAAGAAATGAGTCAACTTTTAATGACAGCAGGAAAGAACCTAATACTGAAACATCATCACTATAGTCTCAAGTTGATACAATTAAATTTCCTTTGACCTTCAGAAACCCAGACACAAGAATAGTTCTGTCATCTTTTTGTCCCTCTCTTTCATTTCTGCAATATAAAATTACTAGTAAGCTAGTCATAATATGCATTAACTACTTTTTCAAACGTATGGACATAATCACATAGTAGAGAATCTGTACAGAAGTTACAGGATGAATTGATAGCCCACTAAAGCTCTCATGATAAATTTCAAAAGGATAAATTCGTTGACAATGAGATGTATGCGGGGTGGGAATTCAAATAAAAGACCATGTATTGGAATCAAACAAAAATCTGACTAAAATAATCATAAAGGTTAATGTTGGTCATAGTCAATCAAATTAGCAAGAAAATGAAGCATCCAAAAAGAAAACTACCTAAATCCAACTTAAATTGAAAGAAAGCTCTGTACCTTTTGCATAACTGGATATTCAGCCTTGAACCTTGTACAAGCAAACTCCTTGGCCTCTTCACTTGTCCCAGGTTCTTGATACAAAAATTGGTTGCATGGAAATGCTAAGATTTCAAGACCTGATACCAACCATTAAAACATGGATTCTCAATTAGCAATACATGTTGTGATAAAAACATGACCAACTATAAAATGAAATTTGCAATATATGTGGGAAAAAACAGTGATGGTTAGGCATATTCTCCTAGATAAGATACTTGCAGGGTAAGTGAGTTTGCTTTATCTGGTCTAGCAATCAAGCATAAATTAAGTTGCTTATCAGCAAAAATAAAACAGCATAGTACATTCAGCAAACAAGGCAAGAACAAAGTTGGGAATATATAAATATCTAGTTTTGTAGAAAAACCCTCTGCTTTTAGTAGTAAACGGGACCTTGTATCCTGTTAAAGTGGCAGATCACAACAGCCCTTTTGAAATTGATGTGAAGGTTTCGATCATTAACTCCTTTCCAGATTAGATATCCAAAGCACTCTGAAAGATATTAGCATCTGAGTGCTCTTTCATTTTAATCAACGTCAATAATTCAATATAAGACTATTTAATCACAGCAATAAGCACCAGCATCGTACATAATCGAGTAAAAAAAAAGGGGGGAATATGAAACGAACAAAAGCAGAATTATATAAAGGTGATTACTAAATAAAAAATGTGAGAACAACCCAATGAAAATAACTGTACCTATCGTGGGAAACAAAACGGGGAAAAAAGAGAAGCGGGAAGTAAGCCAAAAAAAAAAAAAAAAGGAACAGACCTTTGTCCTTGTATTTTTGATAAAGTTGTGTCAGCTGGGTGTAATTTGTTTCCGTGAAACCACTGTTCCAAAAGAGGCAGCACATGAGAATTCCCCAATTATAGAGGAAGAAGAAGAAGGGAAGGGAAGGGAAGAAGAAAAACAAAACCATTTGGAAGCGACATTAACAACAAGAAGAACCCTTCCTTTGTAAATGCTGAGGTCTACATCTTGACCTCTGCTATCCTGCCCCGACCAAAAACAAACGTTAGCGCGCGCACACACGGACACGCTTGGCACTACCTAAGAAAAAAGAAGTATGCAAGGGCGGAGCGGAGCGGAGAGTCGAAATAGAGAAACTACACCTTAACAGTGAATTCATGGATAGATTTCTGAGGTACAGAAGGAGAAGACCCCATCCTTCTCGCTTAAAACAAAAACAAAGGCTAGGCTATACACCGGCACCACCACGACCACAACCTCTGACCTGTCTGTTTATGTATATTCGCTGGAATTGGATATGATCTATTTTTATATTTTATTATTTCAAATTCCGTGTGTTGGATATGATTATATCAAATTCAATACAATTTCATGACTTTTGAGCTTTGAGTTGATGACTGGGAATTGACCATAATCAAACTAGAACTAGAACAAAGAAAAACATTTAGCTTCGTTACAGCTCACTCTAATAAATAAGTTTGATGCAAAGCTGTACATAAAAAACATTTAGCTTCGTTACAGCTCACTCTAATAAATAAGTTTGATGCAAAGCTGTACATAATAAGAAATTTCTGGCAATCTGAACTTCGATTGGAGCGGGAACTAAACACAATATTTCACTTTACCTAAATAAGTGAAATGTACAACTTCAAACCACTAATTTTAGGGTCGGGTCAGGTCGGGTCGCTGACATTCTTCCACTAACGAGAAAAAGCTTAAAACCACTGAATACAACAGAATGATGGTAACTGCATTCCTTTTTATAATAAATAAAATTATAATACCAAAAGTGAAAAATGGAACCAATTACATTGACTGCCTGTGAGTTAAAAATGACAAATCTTCAAATTTCTATAACAGAATGTACCACTGAGTAGCCGTCCTCTACATTAGCTTTGCTAAAATAACTATGTACACTACAAAACCCGTCCCACCATTTTCATTCACGCCTATTTGAACACTTGCTCTCTCTTGTTCACTAGAGATGCATGCATCTCACACTTTTGAACAGGCCGAAGAAATCACCAAAAAGATGGATCTTCACAGATGGCAACCCCACCAGGTAGAATAACAGTTGAAACATCTCACCATAGCATGTCAAAGTTTAGCCCTGCAGACAACGTACCGGTGCCTGAAGCAGGCAAGTAATAGTTGCTCATCTTGGCCGCCATATTCCTGGAGCTGAAACAAAAGCGAGATTTCAGCTTCAATAATACTAGTAAATTGACTACCAATTCCAAGCTGCCTAGAAACATTTAATTTTTGAAACCACATCATTATCACAACATTTAAACGAACAAGAAAACCAAGGAGAAAGTAGCACAGGTATGAATATATATTCTCACACTCTGCATTAGAATATAAATCTAATAGTAAAGCAACATACCTCTATGTGCTACTGGAACTCCACCTTCACAAGGTGGTGGTCTGAAGGAAGTAAAATTTCTATGATGTGTTCCTCGGGGGGGCCACTCATGATGCGAATATCTATTAGTTTCTCTTGGGGGGCAACCATATGGACCTGATCCATAAGATGCTTTGGATTTTTCTGGATACCGTGGACCTGGGGCAGTCAAAGAACAATCTCACAATGTAAAGATGCGAGAATAAGCACTTCAGTGCAGCATTGTTTCTTCTCAAATCACAATTAAGTCTCGTGTAATAAAGAACCTTACCATGAAAAGGGGGGCATCTCCAATTCTCACTCATCTCATAAGGAGTTGGCCGCATTCTCTCATGGTTATTATAATAGTGTCCAACTTCAGCGTTATGCGGAGAGTAGTATCTGTGGGAGTAGGAAGGTGGTGGACTTCCTCTTCGAGACCTCATATAATTGCCTGACTGTTCAACATAAGAGAACTGATTTGAGGATGGACGATGCGGTGGTCTTAGAGGATAATGCTTGTGGTAGAAGCTTGGACCATCAGGATGTTGAACATCTCTCATTGGTTGAACAGGATGAGTAGTGCAAGAAGTCTGCTTCCGTATCTGATCCCTACATTCTGGAGCATGACGATCCACTCCATTGGAAATCGATGAAGTTGTCCTTGTTACAATTGACCGCTGGACAACAGGTTGTCTCAGATCCTCTTGCATACCCTACAAATTTGATGAAAATCACAAACAATGGCTTAAAATTTGATTCCTTATATTTTTAGGCATGGACCCCTAACTTTGGGAAACTAATCAACGTCATGAATCAAGAAATAAAAGCATTATGGTGAGTAATGCATTACATATGAAGGGCGAATAACAAGCGGCGGTGGTGGTGGAGATGATGGCAATGGTGGTGATGATGGTGGGAGATCATGAGGAAGTGGCGGGGCATAGGATTGTGGAAAACAATTTACTTTCTGAGCTTGTGTATTCTGTCCAGCATTCTCTCTAAAAATGCCACCACTTGAGTGCATTTCAATCTCACTTGAAGGAGCCACATCCTCCATTTCAAGCTCGCCATCAACATCCTCCAAGATGTGTGTATGTTTTCCCATGGCAGGGATGGACTCGTGTTCTTCCAAGGCATCACACTGATGTTCAGGAGTCACTGCCTCAAAGCTCTCTCCATCAGAATCACTTCCTTCATCTTCATCCTTAAGCATGCGAGGCATACAAAACCCTGGAAGCTGAAAACTTGAATTGCTGCAAGAATAATTTAGTAAACATTTTCAAAAGAAATTCAGAACTGTTACAAACGCAACATACATTTCAAAAAATTCAAACCTTCCATATTCGTCGACAAGCATACCCTCCATGTCCCTGACAGGATCATCTAAAGACCTTTCTGTTCTTGCTGAACGACGAGCGTAAGGCCCAGCAGAAGAAGAACCACCAAGTGAATCAAGTTCCCTCATATGATAGCGTATGACAGATTCTGGAAGAATCCTTCTTTCCAGCCAAAGCCTCAAAACCTGAAAAATAACATAAAAGGTAAAAGGCCTAAGATAAAATCAAAAAAGAAAACAGAAAGCAAAATGTCACGTGTCCAACACTTGCCTTCATACACTGCCTGCGATTTTCTAGTGCACAACTTCCAGGAGGAGCAGCAGCAGAAAGCAGGCGCCGCAATGCTGCTTGAATCGCTGAAGGATATATACCACCAACATCACCTAGAAATTCAAACTAGACATAAGAATTCCACTTCCAATAAGAAAACAAGGAGAGTACCATGTTGAAATCCACATGGAAGAGTATGTTTACCCTCTAGTGAATTAATTCACTACATAAATCTAGGCAATTTAAATGAAAGCAATTTACCTTTCAGTCCACGAGAGCACTGAGTGATAGAGTCAACAAGGAAGAATAGATCGACCCTTTTGTGTAAATTTGATTCAGTCTCCAAACTACGGGCTAGAATCTCCACCACCTATTTCAGAAGGCAAGAGCAATATAAGAAGAAAAAAAATCTAGGGCCTGGGGTACAGTAGCCTTTACAAGAACCAAGGAATAGAGCTAGATAAGAAATTCTGACTTTTTCTATAGTTGCACAAACTTAACTCTCACTAAATAAATCTAACTTCCTGAATGAAATGCAATTCTGCATAGCACATTATCTCATGAGAGCAAAAGCTGAGAGTAAAAAGTAAACTACATAACATAACACCATAACTGCACCTTAGAAGAGACACCAAACTTTGCACAGTCAATAGCCAAGCGTGTTGCCCGCCCAATACTCTCCTTTGTCCTTGTCAATGATCCAAGCATTTCCTCAAATGATGACAGAGTAGCATGTGCTTCTGTAGAATTACTCCATTTCCCAACAGATTTTGGGTGAGGCATTGATGTTTCAAATTTGTCATCATCACCAACTGAAGTGTACAAAATTTTCTTCTGCTGCAAATGTCCACCGGGACTTGAACAGCCACTGTTTTGAGTAAAATTAGCACTTTCTGCAGTTGACACATCGCACAATGAAGTGGTAGGTGGAGAGGGTCGGGCAGGAGATTCAACTCCCTCAGCTGTCAATGGACTTGACTGGACAACCAAAAGTTGCCTCTCACATGAACGATCATCAGAAACAGAGACATGACAAGCATCATGTTTTTTATCACACTTGGCATCTTTTCCTAGCTCACACCTAGAACAAATTTTTAAAAAGCTCAAAGATGCTTGCCAAAACATGACGAATCGCACAAAAAAAGGGAAATTCAGATAGCAATTCATACTTGCAACTTCTCCAATGAACAAATAACATGACCAAAAATAATTTCACTTTCCGGAGTTTAAGATTAAGGTGGGCAAATTTCTCCATACCAAGTTGCAGTAATAGGTGAGAACAAACAGTAAAAGTACATAATCCATTAAATTAACATGACAATGTATGTGCAATCATAAAAAGAAGGTATCGAATGCTTGGGAGAAAACCATAATCATAATGCAGACTAATGAATCTGATTCAAAGCCAGAAGAAAGACTTACAAGCCATTTGCTTGAATGTTGTCTTCGTTCGAAGACCTGAATGACCAAGTAGTAACCTCTGCACTTAGCTGAAGCATATTCATGGCATCTATAGGTCTAGCTTTGGCATCTTCATAAGCCTGCGAAACAAGAGCCTGCATTGGCCTACAATTTTCCAAATCCTCGAGTCTTTTATCAGGATTTTTACCTCCAAAATCTCTCGACTTAACATTTTCAGAATTGTTCTCATCCTTGACAAGCATTAAATGCTCCTGTGATTCATGGTTGCATAGGAATATAGTCTCTCCTCCATTGATATCAGGTGTCGAGTGTACAGGACTATCTGTTTTCATGACTATGCAAGTTGTATGATGAACTTTGCTGCCATCAGCATCCATATGCCCTCTAGAGATGTCTTTCGAAGGTTTTTTTCCTTCAGAGCTTTCAATAGATAGATTGCATGTGTCTGCTTCTCCCCTAATTATGCTAGAGCTAGAAAAACATGCAAAAGCTTTACAGTCAACAGAGTCTATAATCCCCTCTCCCAGACCATTGGTTTCTTTGCTTCCAACATCTATAAGAAAACTGCGCCCTGTAGATATTGACCCACAATTGATCACTGTCATTGTCCTTGATGCTTCTGCACACAGTTCACCTTCTTCAGCAGCATTAGCAGACATGGCTTCCAGGGCACGATGAAGACGTTTGGATGGAGGTAAAGCAGCTTCACCATCAGTTGAACATCCGAAGGACTGGGTTTCCTTAACTTCTAGAAGTCGTGACCCATTTCCCAGAATTCTAGTGCATCCCTCTGGAGGTGATGATTTCTGTAAATCTCTCTTCCCTGCAAATGCATCTGTATCAGAACAATCATCGCAAGAATTTCCAGAACGGCTAATCTGCTCCAAATGATTGGGTGCAACTACTTGATAGAAGCTATTCTGTCCATTAACTTGTTTAACCGGAAATTCATTAAAGCGTTTCTCTACCAATTGAGAAGAGCCATTATTTTTTTCTTTCAAAGGCGAGGGCTTACCCATTCTAACTCTGGCTCGTTTAACTAATGGTAAGTGCTCGTCCCCTTCCCCTTTGTTACACCTTTCGATGAAATTCAAACAGGCATTTTGTGCAGTTTGAATACTGTTATGTACCTCTAAATCAGCCTCCCTTTCTGCTTTGACAATTGAATCAGCTGCCTCATTAGTTACTCGCTTTCTACTTTGTTTCCTTTTCTTCTTTATAAGAACAGCTCTAATTTGGAAGTCAAGCCCTTTGCTCAATTCAGCATCCCCATCTGACCCCTCAAAAAGAGACTCAGAGTATTCTGGTTTACAACTACTATCTATAGCACTTTCCTCATTCAAACTGATGGAATCGGAATCAGCTGTAACAATTTCAGAACCACTGTCCTCAATGCTATCACTCAAAACAAAAGCAGATGAATCCATATCATTGCATTCTGTATCCGGTGATTTCCTGATTTGCTTGTTCCTTCGCAAAGATCCTTGGATTACATTAGTTGGTACATTCCCAGAAAACTTACTAACATCATTACATGGCACTGTGAAGTTTTGAAATCGACAAGATCCCAAAAGAGATGAGCTTCTAGACCTTTCAAGAGCAGGTGTCTTTTTCTCTGTCACACGTTTCCTAGACCGTAGGCCTCCAGATCTTTTTCTTGAAATGTAAGTAGTCAACACCGGTTTTCCGGCAGCTGTAACACTATTAGTAGCTTGCTGCAACAACGATTCCTTGTCATGCAAAGAACTGGATTCTGTCACATCTGGATCATTTGAGGACAGAAGACTAGTACCATTTCTACATGTAGCAGTTGTCTTTGAAGATTCTCTCTGATCCTTGACCTCAAATTGAGACGATAACTCCTCTGATTTCCCACCACTTGCATGGCCTGTTTTATCATTGGGGTTTAAATGGTCTTGATTTTTTGATTTCTCATAGCTTTCAATGATCTCCTGCACTGCACGAACAAAATCTGCACCTTTCCCCTGACGTTTGGTCAGAAGAGATTGCTTTGTCTCCTCAGTAAACTCTTCAACATCAACAGGATTGCAGAAAGCTCTGAATAACAACAAATAATCACTACAAAGCAAATTGGCAATATGCATTCCAACTAAGATCTTCAACCATCATTCATATGGAAAATAATAACAGAGATCAGCTATTATAATCCAAAAACAGGAAAACATCATATGGAGAAAACATCAAGAAAATGTCAAACAAGTAGAAATATAGAACATGAAGACTAAAACCATGATGCATGAATTCCTTTATGTTAATTATGAAAGACGATATACTCATGTCTAAATAGGAGAAAATTTTTCATGGGAAAAATTACTAAAATGCTTCCCAGTAAAGATTATAACTGCTGAATTGTTTTCAAATATAATGAGAGACAACTTGATCACTGTGGCATTTGTTCTCTCACATCAAAGGAACAAGCATCAAAATAAGTCACATTTAACAATGACTTAATCTATTTGACGAGGAGAACATAATGCACTAGAATTCCAAAAGAATAAATAGATAAAATATGGCATCCACTCAATTTCTAATACCCATGACCATTTCACCAAATGAGCTACAAAATCCAAAGAAGTGAATCTTCTGTCAGAATGATCAAGTACTCTGTAGGGTACTGAAAAGACCTTTATTTCTATAGAACAAAACCCTGGAAAAAGATCATTGCACCAATTTTAACAGAAAGGATCACCAATAAGGAAATGTGTGGCATCGATAACCCACAATGGCACAATCTAAAGGAGAAATGCCTATCCTTGCTTCTTTAGAGACCTCGCCATTTCATTTGCATAGTCCAATTAATAATCTGAAGAAGACTTTACACATTCTTTTGTAATGCTTAGCTAATGAAGTTCTTGATTTCCATGCTTGAGTTAAATATCATCAATTGCACGTGAATAGTGCCAGCATAATTACTGTCAAGTCATTCAAGTGAAATAAAGATGGCAGAACCTATAACTAAAAAAGTAACGATGAAACACAGTTTACCCTATGCAACATAACAAATAAAGTTTTTACAAGAAAAAAATTACAAAACTCAACCATCATAACGTCAGAAACAATGACAAAATTAAGAAATTAATGATACTTAGCCTAAAACTCATAATCCAAGTTAATACCAGCAGAAATTCAGTTCTGGATTCTCAAATCAACTAGAACAGTTAATGATGTAGGACAGCTTAGAGGTTGGGTGTTTAGGATATTTTGGTGGGTTAATAATAGGAATTGAAGGGTAGATTTCTAGGAATCACACCTAGAAGAAAATAACCTAAGTTTCACACCT
>JAOSBN010000004.1:10185870-10198889 GCA_027563595.1 Erythroxylum suave | reverse complement strand
ATTAACGGTGACTCTAGTAGCCAACCGTGAAACGTGGATTATCAAATAAAGAATCGATCAATCACTTCCGCATTAAGGTCAGTCCTTATAACTTTCTACATAGTATTTCATGCACCTATCACCCTCTTTAATCCATTGCATCCTTGACTTTTGCCTTATTTGGGAATTTTTGTCTTCTAAAGTCTCATTGAATCTTCTCAGTAACTCAGCTTCCTTCTCCTTAAGGATTCTATGTCCAGGTTTCTCCGTAGCTTCTTTTTGGCATAACAATTCATTTAGAGCATTCTGCTTCTCTTTAATCGTAAAATCACTGCTTCCGTTAGCTAGCAAATTAAGTTTGGTTATGATTGCCTTCAGTTTCTGTGTATATGAGTAAGTTTTGGTTCCCTGCACATTGATCTTCAAACCCTCCTGGATAGCTTCCAGAAAATAGGGATGTTTCAGTAGAGTATTGACACGACATAATTTGACTTTGCTTATTAAAGGATATGTTTCTGATGATGGAAAATCAAGACTGAACATCAACTGAAAGTGTAACTTATAAAACTAGTTAAGACTAGACAAGCAAGTTTGAAATCAAAAGCATATAAAGAAGAAAGAGTATCACAATAAATCATTAAAACGCACACGTAGAGATGAAAAAGAAAAATGTTATTAGCTACTAGTCGATGGTGGGCCAAACAAGTGCAACACAGATGAAGAAAACGATAGTTGACCTGACGATGATGAAGAAAGAAGGCTGGTTGACGGCTAGAAAGGCAAAAGAGGGTAGGAGATGTAAGTTACAAGGAATATTATTAATTTGTTTGAGGAGTTCGGAATTTGGACCCTATTCTAGTTATGTTTTTGTCGACTGGGCTCCTTGTTGCAATGGCGAGACTTGCCAAAGGACAAATTTTTTAAAAAAGAAGTTAGGTCAGCAGATAACTGATGAAACTCTGACCAGGTTAAAGATTTTATCAGATGGGAGTTAGGTTTGATAGGTTTTTGAGGTCTGACATGAATTTTGCTGAATACCTTACAATTTAAAAGAAATTTTCACTGGACGAGTTTGTAACTAAAACTTAAATGATTATATATTCAAACAACAGAGACATATTTATAATTGGATCCAAGAGCAGAGTCTTTTACCCAATGTTCCGAATATAGTACCAGATTTGATATTGAATTAAATTCTAGTATAGTATTATATCGGTACCAGTCAATATTAGGTATCGTTTCGAATAATTTTTAAAAGTTATAAAATAGTCCTTAATTTTTTTAAAAATTGTAAAAATAATATTTTAATATTGTACTATATAATTTAAATCAACTTTGACTCGAAAAAGCATAATAATAGAAATTTAAAATATCAATTTATTTATTTTTCTTAATATTATTTTCACATATTTCACATATAAATAATAACAACAATTAATATGAAAATGATCAATATAGAAATATAAAATTAAGAACAATACAAAGTATTTAAAATATTATAATTTTATCATATAAAAACATAATTACATCAAAATATCAAATAAAAAGAATAATTATTATCAATAATACAATATAATTTCTATCTTAATATTTAATTTTAATAATAAAATATTGATATATTTATATTAGCAATTTTAAAAAGAAATACAAAAATTTGAGGTCTCTTAATTTTCATTTTAACATTTTTTAATTATTCTTTGTAAAAAATATAACTATTATTTACTATATGAATTTAAATGTTATATGATTAATAATAAAAGGAGATGATGATGGTGAAGAAGAAAGAAACTGAGAGTGTGAGAGAAAAAATAAAAAGAAAAAGGTAGCAAGGTCAGGTTGGGGTGAGTTTGTAAAAAATTTTCATTTTTTCAGAAATACTCCTAATTTTTAAAAATTTTTGTTATCAGCAATATATAGCCGGTTGTAACGGATGAAACAAGCTGGCATTTGAACCCGGTACTAAAACATTTTGTCTTGTACCATTTTTTGACTAGGACGTGTTCCTACGAGACTTATTACAATGGATTTACCCTTAAATCTCTTTATTTCTCCCATTTCTCGTGTCTGTTTTTTTACGTATTAAAATACAATATCTACGCTTATGGAGAATCAAGATTGAAGCTTTACTAAAAGCGTCAATCACAAGACCCATGAAGACCGAAAGTCTGATTTTGGAATCAAAACAACTCTCTGCCATTGACGCACCAAACACACACGTTGGAGCTGAGGATGAGGAAGGAAATCGTAACCGGTTGACGATGAGACAAATGAGTGCAATGGAGAGGAAGATAACGATAGTCGGCGCTGAAGGTAAGGTTGGTAAACGGCTAGAAGGGCAAGAGATGTGACGGATGGTGAAAATGACTTGAGAATTAGTAACTTAGATACTAATCTCCAGTCATGCTTTTATAGAAGGCCTATTAGTGCAAATTTGATTCCACTTGGACAATGATGAAACCACTTAAAGCAAAATTTGAAAAAGCAAAGTCAAGTTAATACATAACTAACGAAACAGAATTTTTTATAAATGATTAATTTTTAAAATATCAGAATTTATAACTAAAACTTAAATGCTTATCTATTCAATCATGAAAGTCCGGTTGAAAAAGCAAATTTAAACCCTTATATTTAATAACTTAGCAAAGGTGGGACTGTGTATCTGGTGTTAGGGCATGCATGTCCCAAATAGAGAAGACGAAGGGCGGCCGTCAAGCCCCCCTATTCTTCTACTAGACGCTTCATATTCTTTTTCTAGCTAACCACGTTACATATGTAGACTTCGTTTCACTATTGTCTAGGAAGTTGAACGGAAGTGAAAGACGGAATTAATTTTCATCATTCAGAGTCCGAGTGCAGTAATCCTGAAATCATGCTACTCGAGCAAAAAAATTAAGGAAAAGAAAAAGGAATTGACATGTGGAGACAAAGCATCCATATTCCATTATTGAAAAAGATGAAGATGCTCCACCTCCACCTCCACGCGTCCTCTCGCTCTTTCGTCATCATGCACCACCTGTCGCACTGCACATGCCCAGAAAATAAGACGACTATCAGAGCTACTGCCACGTACACTTTTGTCTTACACACGGAGGACACGCGGCTCGATATAAGGTTAGATTTTTTACCCACCACCTGACAAGGATTAGTTATTTATACCAGAATTAGTAAAATCGCTAGTCTTTGTCCACTTCTGATTAAACACCGACGACTGTTGACTCCTCCTCTGCCAACTTCCATTTTAAGTATCGAAATGACACGTCTATAGAATTGACAGCTTTTTGCATTGCCTATACTCAGATTCCTCAAATCCAACATCTGCGATAATTAAGAATCTTCTACTACGACTATAATATTCCAGATATTTTTGGCAAATAGGACACGCGGCCTTCCCAATCTCCATTCTGCGTGCAATCAAATAGCAACACGCGTCCCCTAGTGTTTTTACTCCAATCAGGATCTTCAACACCAATCGGCCATTCTCCACCCGACACGTGTCTGTCTTTGGGTCTCCTCCAACCGCTAATATAAGCAGCCGCGTAACGGCCATCATAATTTCCGACATTAGCTCCAGTGGCCAAAACTAATTTGTCCCCAATGAGCACCAACAAGAGACTCGCAACTTACGCACCTAATCAAACATCAAACTCCGGAATACTCAACGAGCGCGTACTCCTTTTGGTCTTTGAATCCCTAAAATGGGACTTGCACACACTCTGCGTAACAGCTTCCCTTAACCGCAAGCTTCACGCCATAGCGAAGCGCTTACTCTGGCGCGAGCTTTGTGCTAATCGAGCTCCGAGAATGGTATCTACATTGACAAACAGCCAGGCCAGCGCTCACTTCGACGACTTCTGGCGCGCACTCGCCAAGCTCATGTTCTTCTGCTGCGGTTGCAATCCGACCCGTAACTTCAGGGTGAGTCGGGTCCTGCCCGGTCATTTCGTGAAAGCTTCGAGGTTTTCGAAGACTTCGGGTCGGAGTTTTTTGATCAAGAAGTGTCGAGGCGACTTACTGTATGTGAGCGACCCGTGTGAACACACCATGGCTGATCATGAGGACGATCTGGGGGTCTACAGAGGTGTTTTTAAGGGGTTTACCAAATCAAGGACTAGAGCGTGGTTAATCAGACGGCAGGTGAATTTCGAGGAGAGTATAAGTTGTCCTTATTGTGGGGCCCGCGTTTGGAGCATGAGTCGGGCTCGGCTCATTCCTAAGAGCGCGGCTCGCCGGCTTGGGTCACGTGATGGGAGGTTGGAATATTTTGTGTGTGTGAATGGGCACTTACATGGAAGCTGTTGGCTCACACCTTTGTCGTCCGATGAAGACCGCAATGATGATATCGACGGCGACGACAACCACAATGAAGATGATGATATCAGTTCTGATCTTGGCATCGTGGGTGAGGACGAGGACTGTGATAATCAAACGGTAGCTAGTGGCAGCACGAGCTCTACTGGTGAAGAGATTGTTTCGGATCGATTCCCTTGTGGTTAACGAATTTTGCTTTGATCACGTGCCGATATGATCTACCGGCGTCGTTTTCACATGTATAAAACTACAAGGTGACTTCTAGGATTTGCTTTACCATAACATATTCTTTTTACCCCAACAGAGTCGTCCACTGAGGTTGGGAATGTACTGGAACTCGTAAATATTATTTTGCTCCTTGCAGTTTTGGAGATTTGTCCACGAGAAATGTTAAGTCTGCTCCCAGTCCCAGGGCATGGGGTCCCTTCCGAGGCTCTCATTTTGCATTTTTATCGACTTCTATGTGAATTTTCTTCTTTTTCTTTTTACTAAACTGTCTTTTCACTTTTTTTAATTATAAATTTGTACAAAACATGTTCACTTAATATTTAATAAATATGTCATATTATTCAAAAACTAATAAATATAATATTATGATTCGAGTTATGAGTTTAAAAATTTAATCACTAAATTAACAATATTAAAAATCAGAATACCAAATTAAAAAATTTTAAAAGAAGATGATAATATATCAAATTTCTTATTTGGAGTTATTTGGCCATAGTATTTATTAAAAACACACTAAATTTAATGTTAAGGTATAATTATTTAAATATATAATTTATATCATACATATAAGTGAAAATAACTTTTTTTAAATGTATAGTAAATTAATTGATATTAATCTTTAAGATGATAAATGTTCGTTCAACTAGATTTTTAGCTGTTGATTCAAGTTAAGTTAGGCCCTGGTCCATTTGTCAACCTTAATTACATTAGCTTAAAAGTGCAATTGCATGATTATTCCATATCATTTGCATCATTTATGATCAACGCACCACCACTCATAATGATACTATTCCAAATTGGTTGCATCACTCGAGAGTAGGGTAATTGATTCCAAATAAAATTTATCATTTATTCTAAACAATGAAACTTATAAAATTAGTCTAAAAAGTAGTTAAATTATTTATGTTCAACATACTACTTGTAGTGAGACTCTCACTACTAGAAAAATATACGATAGTAACAGAAAATTACTAACAAACACAATTTCGTATCTAGTTACCGACGGATACTAAAACTCTCACTGTAAGAAAAATATACGATAGCAACGGAAAATTACCGACAGACACAACTCTATATCTAATTATCGACGAAAACTTAGTATCTGTCGGTGAATCTATCGTGAAAATTTTCATTTTGCGATAGACCAAATTATCATTGGTAAAAGTGGAAGGAAAACAATTGTGCAAATTTGCTGACGGAATATAGCGACGAAAATTAAACAACCATTGGTAAATCAGGCGAAGGCTTCCCGCACTGAAACAACGGCGGGATTTTACCAACAGATATGTTTCCGTCGGTGAATTTTACACGGTGTCAATTCTTTACTGACGGTATCTGCGTTTTATCGTTAAATTCAAAGTAATCGTTTTAAAAAATAGAAAACAACGTCGTTCTGGTTCAAGGGTTAAAGGACCCCCGAACCTTCCTTCTCCCTATCTCCTCTGCATCTTGGTTTTTTTCGTCGTTGCCGTCCTCTCGCTGTGCATCTCCTTTGCTTGTCACGCCATCCTCTCCTCTCCTTACCGCTCCGTCCTGTCGTACATCTCCTCTCCTAATCGTCGTGCGTCTCCTCTCCTTGCCGCTCCATACTATCGTCACCGTCTACATCTCCCTCGTCATTGTTGCCGTTTGGATTCTCCTCTCTGTTGACTGTGTTGATTTAGGTATATATGCAATATTTTCGTAATGAGCAGATTTATGGTATATATGTTGATTGGGTTAGCTGAATTGGGTGTATATGTATATGCAATATTTTCGTACATTAATTCATGTATTTTTTGTGTTATATATGCATATATAAAGGATAATGTACAAATTATATGCTAGTGAATGATTACTATGAGACTTAGTTATATATATGCATTTAGTCCAAGTATTTAGGTTGGTAAGTTCAAATTTAGGGAAATTAGGTAAGGTGAATGAGGAGAATGAGTTGATCCATTAAAAGTGATATCATCTTGTGAGTTGATTGCATTAGCTTAATAACATGATAAAATAAGATAAAATTGTTTATTAACCTAGGCTTTAATAGGCTATCTCTTACACGTTAATTGGGGTTAAATTTAGCTGTAGTTAAGCGTCTTTGTTGCATGTTACCATAAATCTAAAAAAGAAGAATTTTGTGGACTATTTTGATAATTAAGTAACTTAACTGTACTTAATAAGTTTGATTAGGCTAAATTTTGCATAAGAAGGTGGTAATTACCTAGTTTGGGATACTTGTGTGCCTTGGTAAAGAATAGATACATTAGGTTAACTGTTATTTCCACCATGATAATGAATCTTACGCGATAATTGGAGTTTCACATAAGTGAACCTCGAAGCCTCAAGGTTAGTCTCATGCTTTCATTTTGCTAGTTTAATTGTCCTATTTTTTTCAATTTTGCAATTTTATTATTTTTCACTATATCTTATTTGAGTTAGTTTTATTGTTAGGCTAGGATTAAGAATCATAGTAATATAATCCTTAGGGAGGTTGGTATTTTTGAATACTCATATTTTAATAACATATAGTAGTTGATTATAGCATTTGTAGATATATTTAATTAGGTTTTAACACTTTTTTTTGTCTACTTTATATATAAGGTAAATTTGTTTAAATTAAGTTAAATTAGAAATATTGTTTAGTGAGATTGAGATTGCATTATAAGTTTGTGTAACTATTTAAAGATCTAAGTGATTGATTAAGGAGAACAGATAATTGAAAGTGAAGTGCTTTAGGAAGATGCTTATGAAATACATGCATTTGTCGTATATGAGGATAATGAACCTTTGAACGATCTATGTAATGAATATGTTAAAATTTTATTTAGAGAGGATGAGGAGGGCCAGAGATTTGAAAAAGAGCCCGAGTTTGATTCATATTCTTCAGAATAAGAAGATGATTTTGATTTATAATTAAGTGATGATAACGATTAATTTGTGTTTATAATTAAATATTATATTCATTAAATTAATTATTTCCTTTTCAATATATTGTATAAAATATTGAAATCAAATTGTAATAGTTCTACAAAATTCAATAAAATATTAATTTCAGGTTGAAATATGACACTAAAGAGAAGACAGAATATTCTGCGACCAAGATTTATACCATGATTCGGAGATACTTACTGTACAGGTGAAGCATCTCATGGTGTAACAGCTAGAGATGAAACATCTCCTCTCCCTCCACCTACAAAACTTGCAGATGAGGCTACACCATCCACTACCCCTACATCATTCACTACCCCTATACAGACAGAGATATCAGGATTAAACAATGTAGATGAAGAAGACGACCGCCAGCCTAGAGCTGAGGGACTTGACGGACAAAAATAAATCACAATTTTCAATAATATGTAAGTGAAAATACATGATTATAAGTTTATAATTAAGTTATAGGTTTAATTTTTAAAAATGGTATAAATTTATTTGTTTTTATATTAGGTTGTTTCCATTTGGATCCTATTCAAGAAACATGACATTGAAATTCAAAGAGAAGATTGATCTTGAGGGTTATGTATGGAATAATATCTTTCAGGCGACAAAAGAATTTTACTATCACGAGTTTGAGGTACCACAAAAATTATTATTTTCTTTTCTAATAAACAGTTTTAACAAGTACAAAGGCCATTCTTCCAACAAATATTTGATGATAAATGTATGTTTAGGTGTTGAATATTCATTTAATACAATTGTTGCATGATCAAGTACAATTTACATAATAATGTTTCTATATATAGATGAAGTAATGCAAACTATCGACTATCATAATTATAATGATTAACTAGTCTCTTTATTTTACCATTGGTTTATTTTCTTTAATCCTTACTCCTTGATTTTTTTTTTTCATATGATTGTTTTGGTTTTTTTGAATTCAAGATTTAACTTTTTACTTGTGTGGTTTTATGTATGTTAACAAAGATAATTGTATACTATTGATTCTTCATGTTAGCTCAACTTCATTCTCTCCTGCTTTAATTGCTCTTTTTTAAAATCTTTTTTTCATTTCAATAATAGCATTGTGATAGTCTTCAGTTTTGAAAATAATAAGGTTTTGATAATAGCACTTTGATACTCCATGAATAGCCTTGAATAGGCAAAATTTTGACTTGATATTATTCTCTTATGTTTTAATTTTTTGTTTAATGCTAAAGATTGTTTTTGTTTAATTAACGCTATAAATTGTTAATGGAAGCAATATACCATTTTAATTTCCATAATTTTTAAAGTCAACATTTTTTCTTCTTATATGAATAAGTTGGACTAAATCAAAATTAAAGATTGTATTTATTTCTTTAATTAATTAAATTGAAAATATATTTTTAAAGCTAATAAATGTTTGAGAGAATTTTCATGAAATTGGGTTACCCATAACTTCTATTAAGTTTGATTTATGCTATTTATTTTATGTGATATATTTTGCATCTCTGATAATAAATAAAAGAAATATATGATAAATGATTATAAAGCTAGTAATAATAATAATAATAAAGGAATTTCTCGTTACCTAATTTTGAAGGAAAAGGTAAGGAAAAATCTTAAAGAGAAACTACTGATAAGTCACTTAAGTCATAAGTTATAGAGCCAATATCAAAATAAAACAACCTATTAGTTATCATATCTTATTTGTTTAAATATTAACATGTGTTTTGAATTAGGTCAGTATCATTAAACCATTAAAATTTATTTGCCTTAGGCATAATGAATGAGAAAAGCCTAAGTTTTAAAGATGTTATAGATTGAAGATACAATTTTTAAAAGAACTCAATCCAATTTATTAAATTTTAGATGATATCTTTTATTAAAATTTTCATATTTAAATTAGATATATTTGAAAATTAAATAATTATTTAAATTTTTTAAAAAAATTTTAGGCTTGACCTAAACCAGTCTTAAGCTATAGGCATTAACTTAAAGCTTGATCAGGATTCAAACCATCTGAAATTTGATAAGTTTTAGACTCAAGCTACAAGTCTTGAGCTCATTCGGGTACTTGACCAAGTTTGGATTCTTATATCTATTTTTGGATTAGGCTCAGGCCAACGGGAACCGAGTTTTGATTGCCCAACTTTATTTAAAGCCAAACACTGAATGAAACTTGAGATTTAATCAAGCTACATATTTAATAATCTTTTTGCAGCTTGTTTGGTAAACAATAATAAAGAGGTAAGAATGATGATATAACTTTTATTCCCTAAATTTTCGTTATTTTGATAATGGTAATAGATAAAACAAGGGACGACAAAATTGGAATGAATTTTAAACAATCTTATATTTTTATTCCTAAGGCAGGTGTGGGTATAAACTGAAATTAAATATTGAGAATAAGAGATGGAAGATATTATTAGAATATTATCAACTTATTATCAAAATATTATTAAAGATATTGTCAAGATATTACTTCTTATCAAAATATTATCATCAAAGTCACACATTGCAATTTTTTTATATTAATTTATTTAATAATTATTTTATTTTATTTCATTAACATTTTTAAATATAAATCATTCATAATTATCTAAAAATTAATAATTTTATTAATTATTAAAAATTTTGTTAATTATTTATAAAATATAAATATTTAATTAATTATTTAAAAATAAATCACATAATAGCTAAATATGAGTAAAAAATTTCTTATTATCATTTTTAATATTTCATACCAAATATTAAAATAGCTATTAATTTTATATAATACCATACCAAACACACATAACCAATAATTTCATTCCTATTTCCATTCTTACTTTTTTTATTCCGATTCTTTCATTACTTAGGGCACAAGAATACTATTTATTGACATAGACTTGGTTCGGGTCTCAAGAACACAAAGTGTACAATATGACCAACTTGATCCGATATAATTTGATATCTTATCAAATTTTAGATTAGGTCACATCGTAAGCCAATTTACGTGGGATTCAAATTTGATCTTAAACAATTTTATACTTAAAATTAACTTGCCTCGTGGGCCTAGTCTCCCATGGCCTACTCGCCCTAAAGAAGATCCAATTATGCCTTACTCAAGAAGATATAAAGCCCAAAATCCACGGTAAAAACGAAAGCCCTTCTTAAGCTCTTTCGATAGGCGAGTGATGAATTTGATGGTAGCGGTTGGTAGGTCACGTGTGCCCAAGCGCATGTTAGTGTACACCTCATCCCTAACCAATACTTCCCCAGCGCACTTTAGCTTCCTCCCGTATCAAACCAAAATAATCCTCGCCTTTTCTCTCTCTTTCTCATTCTTCGCTCTCTCTCTCTCTATCACTTCTTCTTTCTGTGCCTGCTAAATTAGGGTTTGTTACAGTCACAGTCCTCACTCTGTACCTGGATTTGCTGTGCTCTCAATGCCTGATAACTGTTTAGTTCGATCGTGCTCTAAAGGAAACCCTAGGCAGTGCCGCAATTCTCATTTTCTCCGACTATCTCTGAATTGGTGGCTTCGCTTCAGCTTTAGGTGTGTCCTCTAAATTGATAGAAACGGTGGCGATTTAGCGATGGCTCCCAGTCGCAGAAGAGGGGGTGGTAAGGCCGCCGCTGCGGCTCCTCGTCGCGAATGGAAAGTCGGTGATCTCGTGCTCGCCAAGCTTAAAGGCTATCCTTCCTGGCCTGCCACGGTATGCCCCTTACTTTGGATTATCTTTTTACAGTTCTTGTATACTTGTATGAAGATATTGGCGTGTTTGGATTATGTGGAGTGGTTTTAGGAAGGTTCGGGGGAGTTTTCTGTTCTTGGAAGGCTAATTATTTTAGGGTTCTTGATTGCACTTTTGTGTACTTCGTTGTTTTGCGTGATATCTGGTATTGGGTTTGCAGGTTATTGTTTGATGTCTAATATGTTCTGCAATATCGGTTTAGGTTTTAGCTCTAATTTAGGAAGGAAACGTGGAATATTCATATGCTACCTTATTTGCAGGGTATGTTGTGTTTTTCTTTGTAGATAACTGTTTGATATAGGGAACTTTTGAGATTTTTCTTGTTTTCTAGGTCGAAAATGTTTAGTTATTACTAGATTGTTGATTTGTACGCTAGGTTCACTCCGTCTGCCCCTTTTGATTGGATCTGGTGACATTGAGTTGTGTCAACTGACTGTCCTGATAGGAAAGATGAAATTGAGGGTGAAGTTTATAGCAGAATCACCATTAATATGGCAATTGCACTTATTTTCTAAATGAAGCAGTTGCTATTTTGGCTTTTCTGTTACTTTCCTGACCAAACTAAGGCTTATAAAAAAAAGGAATTTCTGCATATGCCTTTATCTTAAGCTGTGCATTGAACTTATGAACTTTGTTTCTCGTGCTAGGTAAGTGAGCCAGAGAAGTGGGGCTTTCAACCTGATTGGAAGAAAGTCCTTGTTTATTTCTTTGGAACCCAGCAAATGTGAGTATGCAAGCAAATTTGTTGTCAAGATCATAATCAATACTGAATATAGTTTGTTTTGTGCAAAAATTTCCAAAATGCTGGAGGACATTTATTTTATTTTTAATTCTTAAATTCTTAATTCAGTGGGGTCATAAGTTGATTATGGCCAGTTTTTAGGCTGCTTAATGAAACTGTATTTTTGGTTGTTTTATTAATTAATGTGAGCGATGAATAAATCGATATGTGAAGTTCTGCTCATGTAATACTACATTATAAATAGAGATTCTCTCTTTACTCTGAATTCATTTATCTTGGAAGTCTCATCTCATTAGTCAATTTCTTTATTCTGATAAAGAGTGTAGCTGGAAATAGTGGAGATTGTCGTGGAATTAAGTCCTCCATTCTGCCCCAAATCCTTAACACGGCTGGTCTCGTCTTTATTTAATGCATTTGTATGGGGTTCAAGAGATTTAATATTGTGAATTTTGTTGGAAGAAGAATGATCTTTGGCTAGAGATATTTTCCTTTTGGAACTTTCTTTTCTAATTCTGATTTCGTTTCATTGAATTGTTAAAAAATTTTACACAATGTGATTTCAGATAGTACGTAAAACTTGTAGTAGCCTGAGAAATTCAAGTCTTGACCTTTTGATTGAATTGAAAATTTGAGTAATGGGGAAGTTGCCTTCATCTGGCTGTTTGTATTCTAGTTCTGTCTAATGGCAGCCATGTAAATGTGTCCTAGGTCTGTTTAATGACAACCATGTAACTGTGTTCTAGGTTTGTCGTCTAATCACAACCATGCATCCCTTGGAAACAATTTTATTTTTGTCTATAAGCTCTAATTATAACTCTTATAACCAGTAATAAGATTGAAATATGGGATCTTGGTCCTAAGTTTTTAATTGTGATTCTTTTGGATGATCTAGTGGATAGCTGTCTTGTATGGATATAGGCTTTAAGATAGTTAGGGGCTTGCATGAGGTTAAATTAGGATATGAGGATGTGCCTCGTAGTTTAACTGATGCAGAATGCAAAATAGCATATTCAGGGGTATTTTAGTAAATTCCAGAATTGTTGAAATTTCTGAAATAATTATATTTCTGTTTTAGTAGTTCTAGTTCTAGATTTATTTGGTTTTCCTAATCTAAATAGGAT
>JAOSBN010000004.1:10159893-10176592 GCA_027563595.1 Erythroxylum suave | reverse complement strand
AAATAAAATGATGTATAAGATTAGTGTAGAGAGTTAGATATGGAAAGGTGATATGCTCTGTTTCTTCACTGAGCATATATGAATGTGTTTTATTGTCTAAGTTGACCACTTTGCGTCTGTATTTTATTATCTGTGGTTGACTATTTTATCGTCTGTGTTAACCACTTTGCGTCTATATTTTATCGTCAGTGGTTGACTATTTTATCATCTGTGTTGACCACTTTGTGTCTATGTTTTATTGTCTGTGGTTGACTATTTTATCGTCTGTGTTGACCACTTTGCATCTATATTTTATCATCTATGGTTGAATTTCTTCGTCTATGTTGACCACATATTGTCTGTCTTTCTTCACTTTGTCTGCCTTTTCATTTGTGCTTCGTCTACTTTGTGTTTCGTCTGCTTTTTGGAATCGTCTGCTCTCTGCTTTGTTTGTCTTTTGGCGTTGCGTCTGTCTTTTGGCGCTTCGTCTATGTTTGACTTTTATCGTCTGTATTTGACCTCTTATCGTCAACCTTTTGAATTTCGTCTGCCTTTGGCTTCTGTCTCTATTTTGCTTTTGTCTATGTTTTGTCTGTCTTTTGAATTTTGTCTACCTTTGAGATTCCGTCTGCCTTTAGACACTTCGTCTGTCTTTTGGCGTATCATCTGTCTTTTGCTTCCATCTATGTTTCACTTCGTCTACCTTTGATATTTTGTCTACCTTTAGCCATCGTTTGTCATTTGAAGATTCGTCTACTTTCTGCTTATAAGATCAAATTATATAAATCACACTCTTTGATTTAATGTGAATAGTAGACTCGAAAGTCAGAGTTTGGGGAGAAATCTGGAATGACTCATTAGGTTATAGAATTAGATTCAAATGGGTTGTTAAGGTATAAACCCTACGAACAATGTTAGTTAAGTGAGATTCGATATTTGACTGTAGTTGTGATAACCTAGATGAAAGCATACCCGGGATAGTCATGAACATGCATTGTACATAATTCATTCCATATATGTGCATTAATGAACACGCATAACTGTTCAGATTGTGATATATATGTGTATTATTTTGTTATAGAGGAATAGTTGGAACGTCAACTTTCAGACGTTGCCAGCACTTCCAGGCATTAGCTTCGGGAGTAACTTGTGAGTAACCTAGACGATCCCAGTTAATTTCTGGTTGTTTAAATTATGTTGAAATGACTGAATGAATGTGGCTTGAATGTTGATTCCGGACATGGAGGTCTGATGACTATGATATTGGATTGAGATATTGAAGTGCTACTAGCATGTGAATGAGATGAAATAAATGTGCATCTGATATGAAATTGTCATTTGATTCTCAACAAAAGATGAATGTTGGACTTAGGTCTGATGACTTTGAAATTTTGTCTGAACATTCATATAAGATTGTGATATATGAGATGTTCAGAAATTGTTGCATTTTATAAAATGCATGCTCTGATAAAGGCGTTATGACTTGAGTTACCATTATGAAGCGCTTCCACGTAGAGCTTAGCTCCGTGATTTTTCTGATTTGGCACGTAAAGCTATGCTCCGTAATTTTGTCTGATTGTGTCCTAAGGGCCAATATCTATATAAGTCTATGATAGGCACTCGGTCATAATAATAAGAAAGAAAGTGAGTTTCATGTGCATTGCTGATACATGATATGAATGACTACAAAGTGTTAAATGTTCAATGTGTCATGATTTACCAAGTTTATGTGATCCAATGTGAATATATGTTATGTGAAAGAATGTGATGCATGAATTGAGTGAACCATCGATGATGGTTACCTCATTGAGTTCGCAAAACTCATCAAAATTGCAACGTTGTCTTTCCAGGGTCGAGAGACGACTCTATTGAGTAAGAGGCTGATTTTGACAAAGAGAAGTCATGGCTTAAAGGTCGGTTAGCTGGGATTTTGGGACAGATTGGATAGACTATGTGGAGTTTCCTCTTTCATGTAGTACTTTTGTACTAGGTTTTAATGATGTACATGTAATCAGTGTTAAAAGATACAATGTAGACTTTCAAGTTTGTGAAATGAAATGAGGAAAAATGTTGGGTTTTAAAATATTGTGATTTCCATATAATGCTTTATAATGAATAATGATATGATGCGATGTAAAGTTTATGTAGTGATTGAAAATAGCTCACCCTTATTATAGGATATGTACCAAAATGTCCTTCGGGAGTCCCGGTGTGTACCCTGTGGTAAAAGGGTACTACAAGGAGAGTGGATGTGAGCTGTTGAAATTGGCTGGTTAGATTCTTGTGGGAGTATCTCCATGCTGCTGAACTGGTTGGCCTAGTGATAGGCTGAGTAACCATTTTTTGTTCTTGCTTGTTATTGTATACTATGCAGGTTGGCAATTGGCGCTGGCAGGAGAATGGAGCTGCTGTTGCAATAGGAGGTGATCATTTAGGAGGGCTGGATTTCTTGGTTGTTGGATTACCCCTCAGCTAGTGTTGGTTGGCTGATGTATTATGGTGCAATTGTCAGGCTACTATTTACGGGTTGTTCTTGTTGTTGGTTGCGGCTACTTCTGGATGGTGAATGGGACTTCTTCAGCTAGCCACCACCCAAGGGTAGGTAGTCTTCACTCTATTGGAGGTCCTTACTCTAGAGGGAAGATATACTTTTGCTGCTGGATGGAGTAGGGTGCTATCCCTGATTGTGGAGCTGCTTTGACTCCTACATAGAACTCTCTATGTTTGATGATGTTGCTGGTTTTGCTTCCATGTTCCGTTGGTTATCTCATGTAGTCCGAAAACCATTGTGTACTTTTGGCTATGTCATTGAATTTATTTTTTCTAGTTTAGGTCAAGCATCCGACCAGTCGTCGGATTGGCCATCATTAAATGACCAGGCACGATCACACATGGTCAATTTGCACAAATGACCGTGCCTCACCCTTTTGATGTTTTGTTATTGTATGTATCCGATGTTAGAGCTTCTTGTTTGTCTAGGCAAGAAGATTTTTGTTTGTTTGTTTATGGTTGGGGTATGCCCCATAGACCGTGTACAAAAACATTTTTGATCAATACATATTTACATTATATCAAAAAAAATTCTCCACCATTAATAGTGTTTTTATAATATTTTTTAATTAAAAATCTCCCACCTTTAAATTAGAGTAAATGTAAAAAATATAAATTTTCCATATAGTTTAAATAAAAAATTTGTAATTTTTAAAAATTTTAAAATTCTTTTTTAGAAAAATGTATATTTTTAAGATTTCAATTAAAAATAAAAATAAAAATAAAAATAAAATACAAGCACTTTGAACATTAAACATCAAATATTATTTATATAATAATTCAACCTAATTCTTAAATTTGAACTAAATTAATTTAATTTAATTTGAAACAAATTATTAAGTTAATTCAAACTAATTTGAAAAGAGTTTAAAAATTGAGTTTAGTTACTATATTTATATTTATAATATTTGATTATTATGTCTAATGCTTTATATCGTACGTGTTTTATTAATTTTTTAACTAAAGATTAGCAATTTTTATAAAGATTTCCTAATTATATCCTTAAATTTGTATGCTTCAACGCCAAATAACTTTTAATTCGAGTTTAAAAGGAAAGCATCAATCGTATCTCGCCACATGGAGGCGAGCAAAAGACAAAGAGGTGTCTTGAAATTCTTTGTTTTAAAGTTCACTAATCATAATAAATAGCAAATGAATTAATATGATATAAGTAAATTATTATGAGTCAAAGAGAAAATTTTAGACTTTAAACTTCAAAATTGTCCAATTATAGCTGCAATTATTTTGCAATATCATATACAAAAAAATGATTAACTTATTTTAGATAAAATATCGTGAGTCATATTAAAAAATATAAATTACCACAAAATTAAAATATTTATTTAATATGTATTTAAAAAATTAAATTAAGAATACTTACTACATCATTAGCCTCATATTGGGATTGAGAGTGGAAGAAAAGAATTATTTGTAGGGACGCCATTTGGGTCTTAGCCTATGTCAGATTGACTCGTCCTAATTCAAAATAATTTGGATTGACTAAGTCTTGAGCCTATTTTTTTAAATAGTCAGACCTTAAACTACGAGGCCCAAATCTAAGTCTTTATTTTGAAAAAAAGTAGCGTCATTTTTTATTTTTTAATTTAAAAATTAAAAATAAGTCAAGTCAAATTTAGTAGGGCAGGACCTAGTCAGGCTTGAATTCGATCGTCTCAAACCTAATCAAGGCTTAAGTTGAACCTGGGTAAGGATGGTAATTATGGCTCGCTTATTTTTTTTCGAAACGACGTCGTTTTAATTTTTTAAAAGATATTAATGAACAGTCCGACTTTTAACCTAGCAGGCTATAAGGGAGGCCATGAACATGTCAACCCTCCAATGAACCGGGCCACGGGCCAACCCATAACCAACTATGACCTTAGGCCTGGTTCGACCCGACCTGTCAAGGCAGAAGCTGTGTTGTCGGATCGAGCGTGGCTGCATCCGATCTATTGTGATCTTCAATTATTTAATGAGCGGTCCTGTCGAGAAGTTCGAACCGCAGTACCGCAATGTTTTCAAAATGAAGAAGCTTGCATTTATAGGAAAGTGGAAGGGCCATCTGGAAGTGGAAGTGCCTTTAACGTATTCGATCCTTCCTTTAGCTATTGGCTCGCACTCGTCTCCTCACCAACCAATAGCGGCTGCGATACCATTTATGTACGGATGACGCTTGCTACCATTGCAGTTCCGAGGAAACCTCTCTTCATGTTGTGCGAGATTACCCTAGAGCTAGACTAGTGTGGCGCATGTTCACTCCCCATCTCTGATTCCCTGATTTCTTCAGCCAAACTCACTAGGAGTGGCTATTGCAAAATCTCCAAACTCACCACAGCGTTCTTGGGCATGAGTGGGCTACCTGTTTTGGCACCACCTGCTGGTTCCTATGGAAATGGCGAAACCTGTCTCTTTTTGATGAATCCTTTACTTGGCCAACTTCACCTGATTTTTTTCATCTTGTCTTATGCAGACCAGATCCTTCAAGTCGAGGAGTGGCAAAGGCGAGCTACAATCAACCCTCATCCTCATCAGGTGCGGCTCATCGGATGGTGTAAACCTCCCGTAGGGTGGATTAGACTCGACACAGACGGAGCATGTAAGCATTCCCAGTTGTTGGCTTCAACAAGCGGACTCATCCGAGACAGTACAGGATAGTGGCTTGGAGGGTTCACACAGAATCTTGGCTGGTGTTCGTCGCTGACAGCGGAACTATGGGGCGTGTTTACCAGTCTTACTCTCGCATTGGATCTGGGGTATCGATGGATCGAGCTGGAAGTAGATTCCATCGTCGTGATCAACGTACTCTCCTCCTCTGCCGACTGCTCAACGTCTCTCATTCCTATCGCGAGGGGGATTCACGAACTATTTACTCGAAATTGGACTATTGTTCATCGATACATCTATCGAGAGGGCAACAGATGCGCTGACTAGCTTGCGACCTATGCTAAACAGTTTGATGTTGAAATCACACACTTCAATACCACACCCTCTGGGTGCCTTACTCTTCTTCTTGAGGATAATTTGGGACTCGGTTCCCGCGACTCGATTTGTAATTTATGTTCTCTTTTCCCTTTATAGGATTAAGCCATGGAGTGTCGTTTTGACTTTTGAGCACTCAGATCGCGACTCTCTTCGAGCTCTCAAGAACTTAATAAGACTAAGTTAGAAAACAATCTAAGTTGAATAGTGTACCTGAGATATGCGGTCCTTGAACGTCCAGACAACGCCCACGCGTACTCTGTCTCGTAGCTTCCACTACCACTGCTCTTCTACTACCTCATTCTCTCTCTAATAATGTACCAGTCATTTCGCGTAAGTTCTTCTTCCTCTCTATTTTTAGTTCATTCTGTATAATTGGCATCTGCTATTCATCTTCATTTTGGAGCTTTCATATTTGTTTATTTCCATTTCTTTTTGCTATGGATTGGGCATTGTTAGAGGTTTGGTTCAAGCAAGTTTCTTGCTTTTAGTAGAGGGTCGTGAAAGGAAAAGATGCTTTGATAGTATAGAGCGAAGTTCTATGATGATCGTGTTATGCATTTATCGGCTGTGATCATGGCGGTGTTGAGGAACATATTTGCCTTTTTCCCTCTTTATTTTAATTTTTCTGTGTGACAGGTGTACCTTGGTTGTTCTTTCCCTTGACGATGCTACTGCTGAAGTAGATGACCCTTTGGGGACTAGTAGATTATTCCTAGTGAGTTTGACCCTACATTTGTCGACGATTTTCAGTGGATGAATTAGTTGGATTTGTTTTCATTGCGTTTGGGGATTGAATTTGACGGCTAATCGAAATGCCAAGAAAAATATATCATCTTTCTTTGCTGATCTGTATTGGTGAAGTAACTGTTGTTTCCCAACAATTGTTGAGTCAATAGTAGAACTCTGCGCTTTTGCTCCCTTTTTGGACTTGGATTACCCGCAACAAGTGTTGAGTCAATAGTAGAACTCCTCTCTTTTGCTCCCTCTTTGGAATTGGATTACCCGCAACAAGTGTTGAGTCAATAGTAGAACTCTTCTCTTTTGCTCCCTTTTTGGACTTGGGATTACCCGCCTTTATCAACTGAGATGGCAACTCGTCCTTCTTTACTTGCAATAAGGCCATGTTCCTATAATTGCATTGCTATGGATTCTTCTAAATTGACGCTAGCCAGACATTATGTTTTGGGGAGCCGAGTGACAATAGATCTTGGGAGAAATGATTTACAAAAGAAGCTGTTGCTGAGAGATGTATGGAATGCAACAAAAAATCAACACCAATGTCTTAATTCAAGAATATATGCTAAATCTCGAATATCTGTGCATCAAACTGAACAGGATACTAGTTCTATCAGTGAAGTTGGAAAACGAAAAAAAGTGTCAGCTTTTCTATTTAGAACGGAAAAGGGTGATCCTGTTAAAGTTTCTATTAGAAAGAAAAATATGAAATATGCTGTGTACGTTGAGGTTTCATCCGCAGAGCTTGATGCAAGTGACAGTAGTCTTATACTGACTTGGGGAATATACAGTTCTGATTCATCATGTTTCATGCCTCTGGATTCCCAGCAATCAGTCTCAGAAGTTAGGAGCATGGATACCCCACTCCTACGGAACTCATCCAGAAACTTTGTAGTTGAATTGGAGTTTGAGGCAAAACAAACTCCTTTTTACTTATCATTTCTACTTAAATCTATGTTAAATACTAAATTGATTGGCTCAGAAATCAGGAGTCATCGAAGGGAAAACTTTTGTGTGCCTGTTGGTTTTGATCGTGGTAATCCAATTCCTCTGGGTCTTTCCTTTTCCATGGATGGTTCAATGAATTTTGCATTTTTTTCAAGACATGCCGAAAGAGTTGTTCTATGCTTGTACGGTGACTCAATGACTGATGCTTCTGCATTACAGCTCGATCTAGATCCATATGTCAATCGCACTGGTGATGTATGGCATGCCTCATTGGAAGGTGCATGGAATTTTGTGAACTATGGTTATCGATTGAAGGAGTCTACTCTCCAGGGAAACACCGAAAATACAGATGCAGAGCTTGTTGTTTTGGATCCTTATGCTAAAGTTATCCTAGATGTCTCAGCAGATCACAGGTCCAGTTTGTTGCCCAAGTACCTTGGACGATTATGCAAGGAACCTACTTTTGACTGGAGTGGTGATGTTCGACCCAACTTGGCCATGGAGAAACTTATTGTTTATCGGCTGAATGTGATGCGTTTCACTGAACACAAGTCCAGTCAGTTATACAGTGATATTGGTGGGACCTTTGCTGGTTTGAGTGAGAAGTTGAGCCATTTTAAAAGTCTTGGTGTAAATGCAGTTCTCTTAGAGCCAATATTTCCATTTGATGAAAAACAAGGTCCATATTTTCCCTGTCATTTTTTCGCACCAGCAAATCTATATGGGCCTACCGGTAGTTCAATATCTGCAATTAGCTCAACGAAGGAAATGGTGAAGAAGTTGCATACCAATGGAATAGAGGTTTTACTAGAAGTTGTTTTCACCCACACTGCTGAAAGTGGGGCATTGCAAGGAATTGATGACTTATCCTATTATTTTGCCAGTAGAGTTGACAAAATGGAATCAAGAAATGCTTTGAATTGCAATCATCCTGTTGTCCAGAGGCTGATTTTGGATAGTCTTCAATACTGGGTAACGGAGTTTCACATTGATGGTTTCTGCTTTATTAATGCTTCATCTCTACTAACTGGCCCTGGAGGTGAATTCTTATCTCGCCCTCCCTTGATTGAAGCCATATCCTTTGATCCCCTGCTCTCAAAAACCAAGATCATTGCAGATTGTTGGGATCCACGGGACAGTTTGCCAAAGGAAACCTGCTTTCCCCATTGGAAGAGATGGTCGGAGATAAATACAAAATTTTGTCATGATGTAAGAAAATTTCTGAGGGGTGAGGGTCTTCTTAGTGACCTTGCTACACGGCTTTGTGGCAGTGGGGATATCTTTTCAAGTGGACGTGGCCCAGCTTTCTCGTTCAATTTTATAGCAAGGAACTTTGGACTTCCTCTTGTGGACTTGGTCAGCTTCAGTGATGGTGAACTGGCTTCAGAATTAGGTTGGAATTGCGGGGAAGAAGGTCCTACAAACAAAACTTTTGTCCTTGAAAGGCGACTTAAACAGATTCGTAACTATCTCTTTGTTCTGTTTGTGTCTCTGGGTGTTCCTGTTCTTAACATGGGAGATGAGTGTGGCCAATCTTCTGGTGGTTCCACCTCACATACGTGCAGAAAATCATTTGATTGGAGTGCACTGTCAACAAATTTTTGCACTCAAACCACAGAGTACATTTCATTTTTAAGTTCCTTGAGAGTAAGGAGAAGTGACCTCCTTCAGAAAAGGGACTTCCTAAAAGAAGAAAAAATCAAATGGAGTGGAACTGATCAGTCTCCACCAAAATGGGGAGACCCTTCATGCAAATTCCTGGCCTTGACATTGAAGGCTGATGAAGCAGAGCAGCCATCAAGTTCTGAATCTTTCTGTCCGAACGGCGATCTATTCATTGCCATCAATGCCTCAGGTCGTTCAGAGATTGTCGTTCTACCACCATGTCCTGAAGCAATGGAATGGCGTCGTTTGGTTGACACAGCTCTCCCTTACCCAGGATTCTTTACAGATGGCGGTGTGCCTGTAGTTGAGCAGATGACAGGCTTGTATACTTACGAAATGAAATCTTACAGCTGTACTCTATTTGAAGCCAGCAGTTCTGATCATTGAAAACCTTTCCGTTACATATTGTTATTACAAGGACTGTGTAGTTGGTACTCCGAACCCTTTTTTGTCAAATAATCCTAGTACGAGATATTAACACTGATAAGGATGTAAATCTATCACTCTAGATTCGGCTACTATTTCGCTTCAATAAATTGATTTATTAGTTGGTTACTCATATTTCTTGCGTTTGATTTCTAAGTCAATTGTTTTAGCTACCGTAATCTATTGATGTGAATTAAAAAAAAAAGCTTAAAAACTTCCAAGAACTGAAAAGAGAAAACCTTGAATTTGGTTGAACTTCAACTGTTCCTGAAGTTCGAAAGTATTTATTGTGATACTAAGATCATTTTGATGAGAACAAGAAGCCACAAGCATTGCAACTCATATGTCATAATGATGAGTTGCCCAATGGAAATTTCCTTTTTCCATGTATTGTCTCCGCTTCAATTGTGGAGAATACTGCATCCCCACTAACAGAGTCTGCCTACCAGTATGCTGTCAAATGGCACTGAATACATATGGAGTGAAGTGGTTGCGGCGGAAGCCGAAAAACGCAAATTCAATTAAAAAATACCCCAAATTTTCTCTTTTAATCTTCAAAACTACGCAACTTACGGAAAACTGAAACAAGTCAGCCCCAAGTGATACGTTAAAGATAAACATGAATTCACAAAAAGAAGGCCACTAATTAATTATAATTGCAAACTAAGTACTCGTACATAAAGCACTTCTGAAACTGTATATTTTCTAATATAAAACGACCCTCCCAACACAAAAGCCACATTGTAAGTGTGGGTGACAATACACAAGTTTTCTGTAGCTAGTTCTTCGATCTTTGGTCCTCCCAGAAAAAAAACAAAACCAGTAACAGATAATCCAAATGCTCAGATGCAGAGAGATATCTTTCAATATGAAAAGCAACCAGATATCTTGTTACCATTTCAAATTGATGGCTAAATCTAGTAGAGCTTCTACTTGACGTATTGTTCGTTGCTTCTCTTGATGTTTGAGCTTGCTCGCAACGGATTCAGCATCTAGCCCTTCTACATATTGTACTTCACTTTCCTCCTCTCGAACTTCTTGGAGCAAAGAATCTACTTCTCTAACAAAATCCACCCTCAGAAAAGTATCATCAGCATCTAGTGATGGTCGCAGTGGCCCTTGGTGCTGATTAAAAGAGAATTTTTGTCAATGGAATTGATTCAATGTAGGATGATCAATCCTGATGGCCCGATAATTGTTTGTAGTACAACATGTTGGTGAGCAATATGCACTCAAGGTAAAATTTGGTGCGATAAATACAGTATGGAATGAGCTGTACCTTATCAATGTCAAAACCTTGTGGAACAAGAATGCTAAATGGATCCTCTCGTGGAAAGGTATCGATCATACGCTTTTTGCATTCTTTCAACCATCCTTCATCATCAAACCCCTCATGCAAATTCAGAAGTTCGTTGAGTAGTCTCATGGCAGGACTTGCCTCTCGTTTCAGAATTTCTGTCTGGAATGTAAATGAAACATATCATGTAATTCCTCACAAATTTGGACGGGAATCAAGAAAATAAGAAATTGAAAGAAGCCATAAGAATGTAAATACCACAAGTGGTGTTAACATATTAGTGAACATTCAGGCAAAACTAATCACTTTCATTATGTGGAGAAATTTTGTGGTCAGCTGGGTCTACATGCTTTGAGTAATGCATTGAACTTCAAGGGGTCTCATTTCATAAAATTTTGTAAGAGAATTTCTCACATAACAGATATTAATCTCCAAGCTCATGTATTATCTCGATGGTAAAAGAAAGGGAAACACAGACAAGGAATTCCATAGAGAATAGCCATCAGAAAAAGTTTGATATCACTTCAGCATAGGTAGCTTTCCATCGCATTACACCAGTACCTCCCGCTGGTGCTTGTCAAAAGAAAAGTGCATACCTCAACCCTTCTGTACAATAGATCAAGACTTCTTACAGCATCCTTTTCATCCTGGAAAAACCCAGAATAATTATATTAGTATCATGACATATATGAACATATACATGAGCATATGTGCTCATATCCACATATGTTTGCTAAAAAGGAGAATCTTCTCCTTTGAGAATAATAAAAAAGGAATTACTACAGAAGCCAATCAAGTTTAATTCACTTCATAAATGCATGATTTGCAAAGGCAACTCACACTTTAAACTTGAAAAGCTAACCATGATTGATATCTAGTTGGAGGACGTCTAAGGCAACTCACATGTTATAATTGAAAAGTTAACTATGCTTCATAATTAATCGGAGGACATCATTACCGTAAAAGAGGATAGAAAAAAATACCCCAGGAATATTGGAAATAGTATTATTTCAGTTCCCATGTTCAAATCTTGGGGGATGGTCAGGAGTGAACATTGGTACAAAGGGAAGTGTTACTTACTATTGTGTAGTTCAATAGGACCTAATATATTTTTATAAAAGAAAATGTTATAATTTACTTACATCACGCCTAGCAAGATCAAGACGATTCCAGATGACCATTAGAACTAGCTCAGTCAGTTCCCCTTTGTCAGCAGCTTCTTCAATTTTCTGCAGAAAAAAATTGAAAAATTAATCTGCAGAGAAGTTATCAACTAAGTTAATAGAATTCAAAATGAAGGAGGGGAACAATATGGATTAACTTTCCTTACACCCAAAGATTCTATAAAAGGAGATGATGATAACAATAGAAATATTTAAGGCTAAGAATAGTTTGTCCCCATAGCTGTGTGCAACTGCAAACACAACAATTTCTACATTTGATAACTCTTAGCTTCCTAAGCATTTTCCCAATTCCAAACAAGTACTCAGCCGACCAACCTCAAACTACCAAGTGAAGCATCAAGGTTATTAAGATACCCAAAACAAGGAATAATCATCATATAGGAAAAACAACAATACTTGAGAAAATCATATCACGTAGAATTTTCAAAGTTGAATCAGTAAGTAAAAAAAATAGCAACTTGGTTTCATGCCTGATTACCTCCTCCACTTCTTCAGCTGCTCTGATGAAGCTTGAAACCAATCTTCGTGCTTTTCTAACATCCTCTTCAGGATACCCCTTTAATCGCAAGCCAATTTCACGGTACTCTTCAATCTTTCTTTCTTCCTCTTCGTCTTCCAGTTGACGTAACCGTTGCAACTCCTTATCCTTTCTTCGTTGCTCAGCTTGCCATTCCTGAGCAGCAGATTGTTAACGCCAAATTTGGAATGCAACAGTACACAAGGACCTTTACTTTTAGATCCCAGAATAAAAATTCAAATACACGTCCCAGATAAATATTTATCAATATCTACTCTTCTTACATCATAGTTGAGCGTAAGATTACTGAATATTCATTAGTTTCTTAAACATCAACTCGAAAGCAAGCAAGCACTACCATTAATTTCAACAGAACTCCTTTAGTGATCAAACTAAACCCACATAACACATGATACGATTAAAGATGACAAATTTATGTCCCAATAGGAGAAATCATTATCATTATGATAAACCCGAATAAATAATAAAAAAACTAGAAAAAGAAAAGAAGAAGGAAAGCTAGGAGAATAGAGTACGTCATCGTAATACTCGGGTGGCATTCCTTCAAGCAGTGGTTCATCTTCCAATTCTTTGCTCCTCCGCAAAACTGCCAACTCTAAACAACCCCACTTTAATAAAAAACATACACTACAAAGATGTGAAGAGGGAAAAGAATTAAAAACTGAAAAAACTAGCAGAAGTAGGAGCTTTTACTGAGCCATGTTTAACAAGGAGAAAATGTAAGAGTGGCAGAGGACTAACCAACGCGAGTCAGGGGTTTGGGCCTAAAGTGAAAAGCGCAAACTTGAGGACGCAATAAAGCTGCCCGTGTTAGAGTAAGTGAGGACTTTAGAGGGAGCAAGCTTGCCTCCATTTCTTTATCATCACCTGTACATAATAATACAGAGAGTGTTTCCAAGAGACCATAAAAGACGGACCTTTGTAATTAGATTGCGTCGCAGGGAAGGGGTGATGGTTTTTGCATTAGTAGCCCTCGAAGACTTGTGTTATTGCAGTCTTACCCGCTGTATTTTATGATTATTGACAGGATAACAAATTGAAGAATGTCAATTTTTTGGAATTTTTTAATCTGATCAAATTATATTTTAAAATTTTGTATAAACTAAATTAAAAAATTATTTTTACAAATCCATCATCAGTTATATCAACAAAATAATATTTTAATTTAATTTATATCAACAAAAGTTGAAATGTTATTAAAAATTTTAATATTAAATTAAAAAATTTAAATATGTTATCTCGTTATTAAACCACATTAGGAGCGGTAACTAAGTTTAGGCCTGAGACGACCCGACATAAAGTCAACAACCAAGCTCAGGTTGACCAAGTCTTATAATTGGTCAAGTCCTAACTCAACTTAAAACTTAATTATTCTAAGTAAAATGTAAAATGTTTTCATTTTGTTCTTTTAGTTTTAAAAAAGATTGGTTGGACCGAGGAGAGCTGGCTAAACCACATACTACATTGTAGTATACCATTTGGGTAGAGCCGTATGGTTTCTCACAAAAAGCCTTCAAGGCTACAATTTTGGTTGCAATAAAATGGGTTAACTAAGCCCTAAATTCTTCTTTATTTTCTGAATAGTCCTGATACAATCTTTAGGCAATTGACATGTTAATATAAAAAAGATTAAGTATATCAATATTAATAGTATTAAGAAATACTAACTTTTAAGATTCCCTAAGTGTAGTAAATTTGTTTTCATTGTTATCCAAACCTAAGTATTTCCTTCAGGGATAAATATATTATAGATGTTTTATTATTACAAATAAAAAATATATGAATAATTCTTTTAGCATTAATTTATAAGATTCATTACAAAATTATGAATATAACATTTTCTCCTAAAGCCTTAATGCATAGTCCAAAAGATGAGACCCTATTTTTGTAAATTGATTTAACAAAACCAACATTGTAGTATCAAAATCAATTAACCAGTTAAAAAAAGGATAATGAATAATTTCTCCTATCTGTAAAAAAAACTATTTATGATTTCAGTAATTCTTCCATATCAGAAATATTAAAAACTTTGGCACATAAAGAGAGAATACAAAACTAAAAACTAAGTTATAATAATAATAATTAGTAATTCACAAAAGTAAATTGAATTTTTTAAAATATGTTTTAGCAATATAGAGTCTGATAACCTTTAACCTTCTTTACAATAAATTAAATATTATTGAATATATTATATATGAATATAACATATTAAACACATTTCAACAACTGACAATGACCAAAAACGCTTGTAAAACACTACTAAGAACCTCTGACCATACTGTAAATAATTTATTAATAGCCCGATTTTCGTGGCAATTAAAGGGATGATAGAATTATCACTTAACTAAGTCACAAAGGCATGATATATGAAAAGTAATCAGGAGAAACCATATTAGATGAAAATAATGAACTCATACAAGTTGTTATTTTAACCACAGTGACAATGCTAGCAATATCTTTGTATTTTATTGGTAATCCATCTCATTTAAAGGAGAGAAATACATAATTATTATTAAACTTAAGATGTACAAGATCTCGAATTTTAATGGTAAAAAGATACTTTCCCAACAAGATTAAACCAATATTTTTAAAAGGAGAAGTTTTTTGTACAACTTTGCCCTCTATTTAGGGAAAACTTAACATACAGAGAATTAATTTGTTACACTTAAAAAGAAGGTTTAAAATTATGCTAAGATATGAAATTACATAAACATCTAAAATATGAAATATCTCAAACCAAAGAAGAATTAGGATTTTTGATCAATTTGATGTTTCCTGTATTAATAATAACAATATTAAAGCTTATAAAGGATGTAGTCAATATTTAAAAAATTACAATAACAATAATAGAAAAAGATTCACCCCTGGAAATGTAGAAAACCTTTTAGATGACAGGCAAAACCAAAATCAGCAATAACATAAAAACATAACTTTTCATCTTCTTTAATATTTAGAAATATAACATTACAAAACACTATAAAATTAATATAAAACTCCAACATTTAGAATCAAATAAAAATATATAAAAATACAAGCCTTAATGATATCAGATAGTAAAAACTTTGAAAAATTATCTAACAATGAGCCAAGAAATGAAGCACTATCATTAGAAGAAACAAATAGTTTTGAAAGTAGCACAAATATATGGGGAAAAAAGTTCATGTTAGGAGTTATAAATCATATTTAAGATCCCCAACTATAAAAAGACTATCTTATAAAATTGTAACATTCATTGGGAAATCTTAGTCAAAACTTATAACCTTTCTTCTTCCTCTTCTCATAATTTAACAAATATTTTAAATAAAGTTAAGAAAACAAATGGTTCTCAAATAATTTATCTAGTTTATATCAAGAAATTGCTATGATAAAATAAAAGCCAAAAACTCTTACATAATAGAAAAAGGAAAGTAAAACAATCAAAAATTATTCCAACAAATTAACTCTAAAAGTGAAGAACTAATTTCAGATGAATAAGTAAATGAAAATCTCAAATTAAATATAAGTAAAAAGTTACAAGAAGATTTTCTATTCATCCTTAATCAAATAACTTTCCAGAAATAGTTAGTAAGGAAAACTCTTAAAATAAATAAAAATTTCATAATTAATACAATTTCCTTATTTAACATAGGAGCAAATTTAAATTTAACAAAACAAGGATTATATTTCATAAAATTATTACAAAAATTAAGAAAGGTTAAAAGCTACTAGTAATCTAAAAGTAAAAATAAATTATAAAACAGATGTTTACGTACGTACTAATGAATTCACAATAAAAGCATCTTTCATTATAGTATAAGATATGCATCATAAGATTATCTTAGAACTCCTTTTATAAACTAATTATGTAATAACCAATTTCCATACCGAGGGATAAAATATTAGATTATTGAGCCTCATGAGTTGCACGATCATATAACAAATTTGGTGCATTTAGGACATGATTTTATGATTTCATTCATATACATAATAGTAGCATACACAAATGATTTATGATTTCGAAAAAACATTGCAAAGATTGTTTGTGCACTTAATTGACATATTTTGGGGCATGAAAGATTTAAAATGATTATAATATGATTGTGTATTGTTTATGTCTTGAATTTTGGTTTGATGGATTCTAATTAGTAATTTGGAGTTATTGTTACAATTGGAAAATTGATGAATTAATATGTTACATTTAGTCTAGGAAAAATGTCAAGTGACAAGACAAGTTGATACATGAAAATTTAGGATGACTAGGCCTGAAAATAAGTGACACATGACAATAAAATTTAATGAAAAATAACTTGGAGAATTGAGTGACAAATGGCCAAGGATTTTGGTGACATTTGGCAGCTTATATAGAGGACAAGTGGATTGCATGCATATGTGACAAATGTCATTGTAAAATAGTGA
>JAOSBN010000004.1:10136283-10154857 GCA_027563595.1 Erythroxylum suave | reverse complement strand
TTGGTGACATTTGGCAGCTTATATAGAGGACAAGTGGATTGCATGCATATGTGACAAATGTCATTGTAAAATAGTGATACCTAGCACCTAATGAATTAAGCTAATTCAAAAATTGTTTATGTTGCCTTCTTTCTTCTCTTTCCCTATCACCATCAAAACACACACACACCCTCACTGTAACACCCCGCTTCCATCCAATGCGTGTCCATATGCCTTCGAACGCACGTGCACATGCCCCACAAAAATGACATGCTAACTATTTTACTTTCATTATATCACATGTCATCATAATTAAAATCATAAACAACACAAACCATAATTTGCAATATAGCATTATATCGACCATCCAGGTTTACGCAATATCAACCTATCAGAGTCCACAGCTCTATCTACAAAGTATGCTACATACATGAGGATTAAACAAAAATTAAAACTAATCCTTCAGTCCCATTTGACCGAACTTTGAGCCATAATCTTCTATCCAAAAGCTGTATAAATTTCTTCTAAACAGTCTTAGAAGCTAAGTCGTCGCTCTCTCGGACCTGAAAAATTCAACATTGCAATTTGGTTGAGTTTTGCGAACTTAGTTAAGTAACTATCCTCGATAGTTCACTCTTGTCATGTAACACACAATTTTTGTTATCATTTAATTCACATCATCTCAATTACCATCATGTATTATAAAAAAACACTTTGTTCACAATTGTTACATTTCAAAATCAATACAACTTATCATTTCGTTCTGATCATGCAGAACATATTTATTGATAAGCATTCACAACTTTCATACTATAAAAGTCCTCAAAACAATGTAATTGCCCAATTTATTCATTTCATATGTGTATACAATATTTATGAGACTCAATTTCATTTATTATGTTGTTGTGACCGAGTGCTTTTTTTATTGTCCGTATCCGTTGTGGATACCGGGCTTTATCATACTGTCCTGTATCCGTTGTGGATATAGGCTCTATCATACAAATTGAGCCATAGGCTCTTACCACTGATGTTTGAGCTTTAAGCTTCATTAGCAACTTCGGTCACAACTGCTTTTATAATTCATGCATTCATGGAATAAATGCATTTCACATTTTCAATCATCATATTCAGTATACTGCATTCACGTTCACATTTCTCATTCACAATAATCTTCAGACTTGGTTCGGTATTCAACATATAAGTTGAGAACACATAGTCAATCATATTCACATTCAAGTAGCACTTCCAATATAGTTCCGAATATAGAACTCCTTAGACAATCAATTGTCCGGAATCAACACAATCACATTCACATAATAATTCAATACGGAATGTAAACAACAATAATTTAATGTGAGATTATCTTAGGTTACTCACTAATGCTCCCTTTAGGTTATTGCCTTGAAGTCCCGGCAATGTCTGGAAGCAGTCGCTCAATATGCTCTTCTATATGCAATCACATACATTTTCATACTACTACATTACGCGTTCAGATGAATAAGTACATTTATATATGTATCATGTATTATGCATGTTCAATGACAAATTCTCGGGTGTGTTTCTTTAATATACTCGATTACTTTCAATTGATCACTCATACATATACCACTATTTTTCCTAGGATTATACATTCCCACTATTTCCTAGTTCTCATTCAATCAATCCCAATTCATTACTTACATACTTTGAATCACTTTACATTGATGAGAACATCTTTATATCATTATCAACTCATATTTTACACTAACATAATTGGGACTTTATATCTGAAATTTTAGCAAGCTACATCTATATATTCACCAAAAATTTCCAGCAACATATACTCATTCATTCACCCAATTTTCAGCCATAAATACTATGTTCTTCGATGCTCATTTTTCCATACCTTATACACATTTCTCATGTTCTTAAGATCATGTTTGCATTAAAGAAATTATTTATTCCTTAAACATATCAAAATTTCCAGATTTGAACTCGTTCTCATCAAAACAGTCCATTGTTTTACGGTATGACTTCAATTAACTAAATAAACTTATCAAGATATCTTCTGGCCAAACTGTTTCACTGAAGCATTAATAAGACATCAATAATCATTTTTCATGTTTTACACTTTGGCCAATTCTAGTTCTAAAGTCGCCAAATATAGATAACATAAGGTTCCTGTACAGGATTCTATCATAGGCAGTAGTTCAGGGATCTATCACAGGCAGTAGTTCAGGGGTGTATCACAGGCAATATTAGAAAAACAAGAATAACTCAAGCTCTAGTCACTATTTTGTCAAGCCACTTTCACAGAGGTCAAGCTAAGACCTATATCTACAACTTTGAGTTTCTTCAAATTCATGCCCTAAGGATATGTAAACTAGGTCGAAAGAGGAAGATGAAATTGAAACCAAAATTTCGACCTACAGCTCCAATTTTCCCAATTTTTTTCTCAAGACAGATTTTCGGGATTAGTTTTGCATGACCATTATGACCTAGAAAATGAGATTTCTAGGTAACACCTTCTTCTAATAAAATGTTCCAAAATGTCTTAAGTTTCTAATGACATCAAATTCATACATTTTGGTTTAGTATTATGCAAGTTATAACCAAATTATTACGGATCGTTCTCATAACTTGACAGAACACAATTATCAATTTCAAGCCAAATATTAAGACTCTTAAAGATAGATTTAAAATTTTATTCCTTCATGAAAAATGTATCCATATGTTTCTAGTTTACTCTAAATCAAAATTTATCCAATTGTAATATTCACAGATCAAGTTATGTCCAAAATTTAGATGCATGTTCAATAAAAACACTGCATATAACATGCTCCAGCTCACTTCATTGCTAAAATCCTTCATCTTGTTAATCATATCACCGAATTTGCTTCTTCCTTCAGCACCCACAATTGCATCCACACCATTCATGATGCAACAAGCCATAAACATGGAAAAATACAGCACTCACGCATACATCCATTTACAAACATTAAAACCTTATCTTAATGTCATTTACACAAACTTAAAGCCTAACTTACTTGATTTACACTTCAAATCCTTCAGCAAAATTTCCAGAAATGGGGAGAGCAAATAAATGGTTTGGTGGATGGAGAAAAACTAGAGGAGAGAGAAACAAAACAAACTATGGACTGGAATGTTTTCTTGTAAGGTGTAACATTGATGAATTAACCAAAAGCCAATACACAAAAATGAGCAAAGATGGTGTTTCGGTGATGGCAAAGCAAGAAGGAAGGTTTAGATGATTTCAGTGAAACCAAAGAAAGGACCTATAGAAACATATTTCCTAAATGACTAGGTGACTCCATTATGCAATGCCATATGTTACCATTGCATGTATAACATGTGTCCTTCATGAAAGGCTACCAACTGTCTCTTAGCTATTGGCCCACATGTCACAAAATAATTTGTCCATTTATCACTCCCTAATTAGTCCATTTGTCTATCAATTATTAATTCAATTGTCACACTTCCATTTGTCTCTTATTTCTATATTTTCTTAGTCCAAAATACTCCAAATTTTCGATAAATTTCCAAAATAGCACCAAAAAATACTAAATCAATTCTAATACTTAGTAATTAAATTTTCAAGTCAAATAATCCACAATTTACATTTTAATCACATAGAATCACTTATACCTGAAAAATGCCAGTGAATGCATGTACAAATATTTTAATGAAAGTCAATATTATTCACATGTATGTGTATGCCATATGATGCATGAAATGCATTTCTAAATTCTCAATAAACTCTCATATATAATATCCTAGGCTTTTAACCTTAATCATAGGACAATGAGATGTTACACTCACAGCTTCTAAATTTTTGCTTCAATTCTGTTCGTCACCACTCAAAATCTTTACAAAATTATATATCAAGAAAGCTATATTTTGTTGATTTCTTCTTGTTGCTAAAAAACTATTCTACTTCCACCTTGTTTTTGGAATTGTGCTTGTATGCATGGAAGGCTAGGTTAGCTTGATAATTGAGGACGCAATTGAGCTGATCAAGTAAGTGAAAAACTGATCTGTTGTGACATATGTTAATAGAACTTATTGATGATTGAATTATGGATGGATTGTTGTGATATTGGTGTTACATAAGTGTTGGAAAATGATGCATGAATAGTAATTTCTATTTTGTTTTTTGTGCATGAAAACAATAGGTTATAGGCTATTATATGGATTGATTAGGTTGAGCTTTAAAGTATAAATGAAGCTTAATTTATGCTAAACATGGGTGTCATTGAAGTGTTCTCGAATTTGGAAAAGTTAGGACTATATGTATGATGTTATAAAATGAATGGTGAAGAAACAAATGAGTAGAGTTTTGTGAGATTTATGTAACTAATATGGTAGTTAGATTATCATTAAATGAAGTTACATAAAAGGACATGAATTATGGAAAACTTGAAGTGTTAGTAATGTTTCTAAGTAGGTAAAATTTGTGGAGAATTAAGAGAAAAAGGATAATGCACGATCGTGGCCCTTATCCCACGACTGCGGTTAGTTGTACTAACTTCTATCACGATCATAGGAAGGTCCTCCACGACTAAGACTTTGAAATGACAATTTCAGTTTTGTGTATTCGTTGAATTAACTTAAGGATAAGTCATTTTACATTAGTGTATTTGGACTTGATTAAAGATTGAAATGAACTTAGATTGTTACTTGATTAATTTGTTAAGGGTTTGAAAAGTTTAGGTTGTTAATTGATATCATAACTTAAGGAATGGATTGTTTAGATATTAATGTATCTAAATCTAGAAATTATGAGTTGTCAAAGGAATAAAGGTACTTTTATGAAGGCAAATATGATCCTAAGGATATGAGTAACGTGTATTAGGTATGAATAAATGAGAGTTGGGAAATTGTATGAATATATATTGCTAGGAAAACTTGGTGAACGCATGATTGATGAGTTTGAAGTAAATCAAGTTTACGTAATATATAAACCTGATTGCAAACTAGTTGTATACAAGCTATGATGCTTGAATGATCAAGATTTGTGAATAAGGATACATAATCGAAAAGTCAATTGAACATACATTGAACATGACACATATACATGTGCATAATTGAATATTCTTTTGATTAAACAAGTTAGTGATTTGTGAACTATATATGTATTGCATAACTATAGATGCATAAGTTGATCACCAACATCCAGACATTGCTAGATCATCAAGGCAATAGCTTATCTGGAGCATACTATGAGTTAACCTAAACGTGTAAACTCAATTATATGTGCTTTTGTTTTAATTGTATATGCAATATGGAATATGTGAACAACTAAATGATGAATGCCAGACTTAGCTCCGGGGAATTTGATATATGATATGATTACATCGAATGAAAAGTATAAAGGCATGACATATGGATTGATGCATTTCATTGATATGCATGATCAGATAAAGATGTTATGACCGGAGTGACCAATATTTGAAAAGAGCCTTAAGCTTAGGATTGTGATAAAGAGCCCCAGACTTAGATAATATGAACTCAAAATTCATAACCAATTCGGGTTAGAAATGAGCTCAATATCCACAACGAATGCGAGATAGTAAATTGGGTTGATAGGCACTTGGTCACAACAAAGCAAAATAAGAATGGAGTCACATTTGCATTTGCATATTCAACTTAACATATATTATATGAATGATTGAGATGAATTATTGGATTGCTTTGAAATAGTGATATGAAATTTTTGTGTACATGCACTTGCTGAAATATGATATGATGTGATATGATATTCAATTGTGGATGATGTGTTATACTTGGTGAATTGGGTTATATACTTGTCTTTATCTTCTGACTTGAGTGAGCATATCGATGATAGTTCACTCACTGAGTTCGCAAATTTATCAAAATTACAACATTGTTTTTCAGGTTCAAGGGAGATCTAGCTTCTAAAGCGATCTAGTAGAGTTCTATTACTATTATTTCAGGGACAAGAATGATTCAAAGGTTTGGTCAGCTAATACCTGCTAAGTCTAGATAGATGTCTTTTGTATTAGCGTTCCATGTTATAACACACATTGTCTCTAGTGTGTAATTTTTGTACCATCTGACGTATTAGGATTGAGTTCAAAATTGTTGTGTGTAGTTTACTTGAATTTGCAATGTTAATGACATATAACTTATTATGATTGTGAAGGAAATAAGTATTTGAAATGCTTAAATTATATTGATGCCTCAGACTGTATTTAATGTGATTGTTCTAATGTACCATTTCTGTAGAATATATTCTTGACTATCAGTAAATATGTTCGGGCATATGTGCTATGAATGTGGTATGTTATAAATTACCTCTTATATAGTAAATTATGATAATATTTTAACAAAATAAATAAAAAAGGTTTTGTTTTTTATTTCATAAAAAATCTAAGAACTAGAAATATAAATTTGATAAAAGCTAAATTTATTTATGAAAATTAAAAAACAATTGAATTATTTGAAAAGGCATCCTGTTAGGTAAAATAGAAAATCAATTACAAAATGAGAATATGAAACAATAATTTAAACACTTAAAAAAAGAAATTGAAAAGAAAATAAATGTTGACTTATCCAATGCTTTTTGGAATAGAAAATAATATATTGTAGACATATCTTACAAAAAGAATTTTAATTAAAAGCAAATTCCTACTAAAGCTAGGCTATAAGAATAACTAAAAAAATTAGAAAATCATTGCAAAAATAAATAAATGATCTACGAAATAAAAAACTAATATAATCATCTAATCTCCTTTTGAGGTGTATATATTTTGTAATAATAAAAACTCCTAACAAGCTAGAAGAGTCCCTATATTAGTAACACATTATAAACCTCTAAATAAAGCCCCACAATGAATTAAATTCTCAATTCCTAATTAAAGAAATTACACAATATATACATTTCAAGTTTTTAGCAAATTAAGATAGAGCCTAAAGACATATAAAATAGCTTTCACTATATGTTTAGGATAATTTGAATAAAACGTTATGCCCTTCAACCTAAAAATGCTGCATCTAAAATTTGAAGAATAATAAATGAAATATTTTTACCATATTCAAAATATTTTCTTCTTTTATTAAACAACATATCAAAACATTTACTTATACTATCAAAACGGTATAAAAATAAAACTAAGCCATTTTTCAAACAAAAAAATATTCTAAGCACATTATATGCAACAAAGTACGATAAGGCCAATAGAAAGAACTATAGATTTCACTAATAAAATTTTCGAATAACAATTAGATAAAAGGAAACTACAAAGATTTTCAAGAAATCTATATTACGTTATAGGTATATATCCTAATTTAAAACACAATCTAGCAACTGTCAAAAACTTACTAATAGCTCTGAAAATTTCTTTCCATAAATATCCACATAAATTAAATTTTATCAAAAATAGTTGCTAAAAATATATCTATAAAATCATTTTATATAAGACAAAAATCCACTTTAAAAGAGCATCTACCAAGTATGAGGCAACAAAGTCATATCCCTTTCAGAAAGCTTCAAGTTTGAGTCTCTCAAGCAAAAAAAATAAAGAAAATAGCTTCACATTACAATTTTGTCAATTGCATTATAGAACATATTTGGGAGTTTAGCCCTTTCTTGGATCAAATAAAAGAACTATACAATACCTTTCCAAGTTTACCTATCACATTCCCAAAAAACAGATGGACCTAACCAACAACGATAAGCGACTGGGAAGAGAACTCAATAGCCAAAATTGTCAAAGCATGTCATGCGGTTAAGATGAGTGGCATGGCTGCTTTGCTGGTTTTGAGTCCAAACACCAACATGTGTAATCCAGTTTTGAGATCTTATATAGCTCATCTGGGGTCATCTTTTGGAGTTCCTCATGTTTCCAGAGGTTGAAACTATAATCGAAAATTTCAGTCCCATTTCCGTCCATCTGATGATCTTGTGCACACATTCTCTTGTACAGTCTCATCACAGACACGCAATCTTCATAAGGATCATGTATTCCCTTCTGGATATCGTACCTGTGAAGTAAAACTTTATAATTTTGATAAAAATGGGGACTGCAAAATCTTAAAGCATCTCTACCATAAGCAACTAAATGATGCAGGCTTAGTAAAGCTTCCCTATTATAAAAAAAGAAACCAGAATTATTTACTATTTTGGTCCCCAACTCCAAGCATTTGTCAGGCAAATAAAAAGATTTCCAGATTACAAAGACTTATGCCTACTACTACCATAAACAATCACATGAAGCCACAAACCTTCTCAGAAACGATATAATGTAGCTAAAATATTTGCTTAACAATTCCATATCACATGAGCCAATTAACCAGATCAGATACAAGAAACTTGCCCTAGATATGTTCGAATGAGATACTTGAGTGAGTGGCTAACAAGATTAGTTTTCATCAAGGGACGATATTTTGCTGTATCCCTGCAAAAGCAACGTTCAACCAATTTAATGATCTCAAAGGAGCTACTTAAGTTATAGATTTCAAATAAAACAGGTAAGAAGCTAAGATGTCATAGGGAAATAACATACGAAGATATTAACTCTTGATTTTGCATTGCCAAACCAACTGCTGCACACAAAATGAGCTTTCATGACAAATCCCAATTACACTTAAAAATCAGCATCAAGCAGTGATGTCATTAGTAACCTATTGGGATTGATACAGTACCAGGATAGGAGCATGCTTATGCTGTGCACCAATTTAGAGTTGGTGCTTTTCCTTGTTGCAAAATTATTAGTCTATTTTCCTATTAAATAGTTTTAGTTTTATTCGGGTACCTAAATTCTTCAAATATTTGATGTAGTTACTGTGCCTCTCAAATTTGAAAAAGGAATAGAGAAGTATTTTCCTATCCTTTATTTCTGCATCTTGCCGCTCTAACGTTCTTCACGTTGCCTTCTCCCATATTATCTGTTCATGTTATTCTCTTAGTTCAGCTGAAACAAAATAGATATCTTCAAGATTAAAGAATCCAACAAAGCCCTAGCTATATTTCTTTTTGTGTTCTTAATTACTGCAGCCTCATATTCATTTTGTCCAAACAGCAGAAAAGCTGAATCGCAAAGTGAGGATAAACATGAGATATCATATATTTGCCTTAATTATATTTGTATAAATAACAAAATGCTATAACTCATTTAAGCATGCATAGCCATTTAAATAATTTTAACGTACCTTAATAGATGATGGGGATAATCCATTCTCAAGCAATCCAAATCATGCTTCAAGTCATGACCCACAAGAAGCCTAGCCTTTGTGTCAGCTGGCTGTTGCCTTCCAACAAATTCTCTAGTGTACAAAATCTCTAAAATTTTATTTTGCACTTGCTTGACTGGCACGGCATCTTTTAGATGTTCTGCAGTAAGCCCAGTTATTTCATATCTGAAAAGAAATTGCAACAGGTGAATTTAAGACGAGACTATTCCCAGTATGATTTTTTTTCCTTTCCACCTATGTCCTCTAAAGAAAAGGGAAGTAACAAAGACTGCAAAATACCTGTAATTTGTGATAGGACTCTGAGGTTGAACATAGGTACAAAGAATCACATTTTCATCTTCATCAACTAAGCACACCCTCGCACAAAGGTCAACTGATCCATCACTTCCACCGCCAACCATTTCACAGTCAATAGCAACTGCTTGAGTACCCTCGCCGGTATACTTTATGTTAAGCAATTGTGAATCATTTCTCACTTCTCTACCATTTAGCATCTTTGTTGCCTGCAGTGAACAAGAAAAAAATAAAACGGAGATGACCCCAATAGCTGTTGGTAAATGTTCTTTCAGTTATGAATTTCTATGAAGTAAAACCTTGAACAAATAATAAGGTAACAGTTTATCAACATTTAACTAGGATACTTAAAACTTCACTAATCAACTCACCAAAGAACCAGGTGCAGATAGGCGGCAAATTCCTCTGTGATTGCTAAGAGAAGTGGGGCTCTCGAAAACCTTTAAGCAGAGATTGCACCCCAGGTGATAATAAACGGTTGAACAACTTGCTTTTGCCAATTTCCCTGACATATAAGAAATTCCCAAGATAAGAAACTCATTATCGAATAAATGAGCACCAAAAAAGCATAATACCAGTTAGATGTTCCCTCAGAGATTCAAAAGATTTGCAGTGTTTCCTGCAGACCCCGCATTGAGGTTGATGAGGCGAGTGGTATGAGATCTTCATGTGCTCAACAAGGTGTTCCTTTTTCTTAAATTGCTTGTAGCAGGCAGAGCATTTGTGCCTGAAAAAGAAAGGAAATTCAATACGCACGAAAAAAAGAAGTAATCGCAAAAAAGCGAGTTGCCTATGAACAACATCTTTAAAAAAGCGATAGAACAGCATTTCTGACTTGATCAGACATAGTTCTAAACCTCTTAACTGAATGACTAATTCTACGAACAAACATAAAAATCTCGAAAATGAAACAGGAGGAATTGAAGATGAAAATAGAGGACCTTGTAGCTGGGCCTTTTGTTGGCGCTTGAGCTTCAACATCCATAGAATCAACGGGGTAGGTGGTACTTGGAAGGGCCGATGATCAGGTGCTTACAGTCGCGAACCATAAAAACCCTCTGAGCTTGCAAGGTTTTTTAATTTTTACGATATTTTATATAAGAGATTTAATTTGAAAACAAAAATTATTATTACCAAAAAGGAAAAGAGAAACAGTTAGGGTTGTTTGCATTTATTTATATTTTTTAATTCAGAAAAATAATATGTTTATTTGAATTTATTTTGTTCTTATTTTAGTTTTTTTCAGTTTTTATAAATTATAAAAATAGAGTGACTTTAGTTTCGTTTTCAAATTCAGAAAAATAATATAAAAGATAAATTTATTATTACCAAAGAAAAAAAGAGTTGAGCAGCTTATAGAAATTTTTTGTTTTCAAATTTTAAAAAATATTTATTAAGTTTTAATTTCTTCTGATTTTAGCATATCCCTTCAACAAACCTAGATAATCCCTATACCACTAGCCAAGATAACCTAGTTAGTTGGTGACACGAAACTTGAGCTGCATTTAACATATTATCCGCCCAGTGAATCACTTGAACAGAGGATAGATTCTCCTCCGTTGGATATCTTGAGGGTAGGTGTGAACAGATGGAGAACTACACTTGTCAGTTTCTTTATAGATAATAGAATTGCACTTTCGGTAATGAAGCAGTAGGTGTTCAATGTATGGAAGCAATATGGTTTATCGCAGGTCCTAGTGAATAATGACAATGTGTTCCTATTCAAATTTTCCTGTTGGGAAGAAGCTGAACTAGTTTTGTAATATAGACTTTGGCATGTGCAAAACAAGCCTTTACTGCTACAAGTGTGAAGGCCCAACCTTAGATTAGAAGATTTGAAAATAAACATCATAACGTTTCGTTATGCTTACATGATGTTCCGCTTGAATATTGGGCGACGAGTGGGTTAAGCCACCTTGCAAGTTTTATTGGCAGACTTATAGCTCTTGATCAAGCAGCGACTGAAACAAAACTCGATAATTATGCTCGCGTATTTGTCCTTGTGACTTATTTAACTGATTTACCTAATATTATTCCATTCATTAGGTTGAATGAAGGCCTAGAACCCACTGATGACTAATTGTTGAGTAACATATGCATGACGACCATAAAATTGGTTAAGAACGGAAATGGATACCTACAGAGAGGACATTCAAATCAGGCGATTATCAGGAATTACTACTTGCTGATGATGAGAAGTATGTTGCCAATGAAGTTGTTGAAACTGGAGTAACAGAAGCAAGCACAACGACAACTCATAATACACATATATTGGATGAAACTAATGGAAATTCTATATCTGCACATGCTCATCTACGTCCAGTCAATGAAGTTATTGAGTGAGGAGTTCTGAACACAAGTATGGCAATTGCTTATCATAGACATATAGGGGAGAAAATTAACGCAGAAATTGCATCTATTCATACACCTTTTGTACCAACTAATATCCATATAATGGAAGAAATAATGTAAGTCATTGAGTAGCACATGAATAGGGCTAAAATCAACGAAGAATCACAAATAGTGGCTTGGAAGATGGTGCCTAATGCAAGCCATATAGACGAGCATAATGCTAGAAATTTGGAGAACAAAATCAATGAATCTAATGGGAATAAATAATAGGTACCTTAGACAGATATAGCACCAGAATTTGAAACAGTCATGCGGCAAAGATTGAACAGGAAGAAGAAACTCTCCCTAGGGGAGACTTCAGTATGAATTTTCTTACTTGGAATGTAAGAGGGGCCAATACCCTTAATAAACAACTGATGATTTGAGACATCATTTTGCAAAACAAAGTTATCTTGGCTGGTGTTTTGGAAACAAGAATAAAAAGATAGAGCAACAATATGTTGAACTATTTCCAGCAAAGTGGAGAAGCATATCTAACATTTTCTGTCAACTGAATGGCAGGATTTTTGTCTTGTAAGACTCTAATGCTCTATCTATCAACTTATTTAGCATAACCAATCAAATGATTCATTTAGAGGTTACTATTGGGCATCTCAATCAAAAATTGTGTATCTCCTTCATATTTGCACATAATAGTGCATACCAAAGAAATTTCTTATAGAATCACATTAAAAAAATTCTCACTTTAAATACAGACCATTGGATGCTATTAGGTGATTTCAATTCCATTTTGAGAATTGAGGAGGTTGAAGGACTAAGGTCAAGTTGTATTCCTTGCATGGATTTTGGTAGATGTTTGGAGGAAGCTTAATGTACTGATATACCAATGGAAGGACACTTTTATACATGGACAAATAAATGAGCGGGATGTAATTTGATAAAGAAGTAGTTAGACAGAAACGTGGAAAATCTTAGATGGATCGATCTATTTCCTAGTTGCTTCCCGAAGTTTGCTAGTAACCATTTATCAAATCATTCCCCCATTCTCACTTTTCTAAATGTAGAGAGAATTATCCACCCATTCAGATTCAATGAATTTATGATGCAATTAGATGGGTTTGAGGAAGGCTTATAGACTACATTGAGGTCTAACATCCATAGAACTAAGCAATTTATCTATTCAAAGATGTAATTAATCAACCAAGAAATGAAGATTCTTTACAGTGCTAATGTTGGCAACAAACACCATCTTGTAAACATTGCAAGAGGAGTGTTAGAATCTATTCAATAGCTGTAATACACTAATCTTGGGAATTAGAGGCTTGAAACAATGGAAAGGGAATCATTGTAAAATTACTTTTAAGCATTGTTATTCGATTATTCTTAATCCAAATAAAGAGCAATAGTACAATGGATGAAACATGGGATAAAAACACCTCCGTAGTTCGCAAAACCATTGTTTCAAGAAAGGATAGAAACATGATTATCTTAATCCCTCACAACAACATTGTTCTTGATTCTCAGATATAGCTCATACAAGGAGCTTATGAAAACTTCAGTGAGCTTATGTGCAAGCCTACAGATGCACACTTCCACACAATATCTCAAACATATTCTAAATGATTCTATTTCTTCAGAAGATGCAATCTAATTAGCTAGGTTCGTATCAGTATAGGAAATCAATAATACAATTGCATCTCTTCACCCTCACAATGCACCTAGACTAGTCGGTTTCAACGTCAAAATTTTCAAGGAAATTTCTCTCGCTGGTAACATGGCTTCAAACGTTGTGATGGAATTCTTTACTAAAGTTTTTAAAGAGATCAATAAGACTTTCATCACTCTTGTACCAACAAATGGAGAATTAAATAGCTTTGCTGACTTTAGATCAATTGCTTGTTGCAACTCCTTGTATAAATCATTGTCAAGCTTATAACATAAAGGCTCAAGAATTCTCCATAAACACATTAGTCACACTCAAGGTGCTTATATACCTAGAAGGCAAATTAGTGATAACATCCTACTACTTCAAGAGCTCATTACCAATTATTCCAAGAAGAAAAAGCAAACCCAATTGTTGTATTAAACTTGATCTCAGGAAAGCCTATGATAATGTTGGAGCTTTATCACAAATATTTTGTAGGCTATGGAATTTCAAAGAATATTCATATCATGGATCGAACAGTGCTTGAAATTTCTTTTCATACCATCTTGAAGAATGGATGACCTACCAATTTTTTTCAAAGTAGGAAAGGGATCAGGCAAAGAGTTCCCTTGTCTCTATACATCTTTACCTGGTGATGCAAACTCCCCACAAAATCATCGAGCATGTTATGGCATGGACAAAGGATTTTACCTACCACTCTAAGTACTCTAAGTGTGGTAAATTTAAACTAACCAACCTTTGTTTTATGAATGATGTGATCTTGCTTTCAAAAGTTGGTGCCACTTCTATCTCTACCTTGATTAAAGCTCTGTAGATTTTTTATAGTGCTTCAAAACTATAAGTAAATTGTTCCAAAAGCAATATATTTATGTCTAAGAGTGCCTCAAATCTACAACAAATGATCACTACCTTATGGATTTCAGTCACAGGAGTTCCCGAAGAAATATTTAGGCATCCCTATACTGATTAACTTGATAGAATAGAAGCCAAAATCTCATCTTTAGCTCTAAACATCTTTCACACGCAAGGAGGGTCTAACTTATTAACTTGGTCCCCAATTCTATCAAAAACCTATTGGGCTTCCCACTTGTCTTTTTCAAGGTCAATTTTGAAAGCTACAGATAGTTTATTCAACAACTTCTAATGAACATGTAGCAAGGAGAAAAGTCACAAGATTATGGTGAAATGGAAAGAAATTTGCACTCTTAGAAATCAAAGTGATTTGGGGATTTATTCCATCAAAAGTATGAACTCAAATCTACTCATAGAAACGCTCTGAAGATTAATGGAGGACAAACAATCTCTATAGTGCAAATGAATACATAGCTACTTCATCAAGAATAAGAGCATATGGTCAATAGATTGTTCACACATTCCCTCCACCATTTTTAAAGCCATTATAAATATAAGGGACCAGTATAAAACAAACTTTATTACGCTTATAGGTATTGGGAAGTCCATCAACTTTTGGTATGATAACTGGCTTTGTGTGGGACCTTTGATTGACTCTAACGTGGCTGATTCCCTAAAGAGTTCAATCCCCTTAGAAGTGTCGGTTGCTATAGCATTACAAAGCAAAGATAAAGTTTATAACTCTACAATCCCCACCTCCCTAGATGATGAGTTATGTGACATTTATTACAACACTGAATAGATAAATACATTTGGAAACATACGTTGGATGGAAAATATTCGAACTCCTCTTGTAGAGAGTTATTTTTCAATCAACTTCCGAAGCTGGCATAGACTAAAGACACATGGTCCAGTAATCTTCAACCTCGTGCAACATTCACTTTCTGGATTGCGATGAATGGCATATTAAAATAGTGGATAAAATAGCCAAATACACATAACTTACCAACTGGTGTTTTTTATATAGAGAAATAAAACAAACTAGTGACCATTTTCTTTAAATGTCACCAAATTAGGAACATATAGAGGGAGCTTCATAACAAATGCTTGCTAAATGTTGTAATCGACAACCTAGATGGCATCCAAACTCGACATATGAACTATAAAAACAACATCTTGTGTAAATGTTTTAGATAGCCTTATCCTCAATAATCATGGCTACATGGGTCGAGATAAATTTTAGAACATTACAAGACAAATGCACTACTCAAGAGTAATTTTATAACTAATTGGTATAACATATCTGCCTCCAAATTAGCTTACAAAGATAGAAGCTCTAGTATGGACAATACCTATTCACATATTGGAGTGTGTGAAATGTTTAGAACTATGGTGAATTAGTTAATGTAAAGTCAAGACAAAATGTGTCTGCTGATGAAGGGTTCCATAGAAGCATTTTTTGACACACCAAAGGTAGGTACAGATTGTTTGATGAATTAATAATCATCCCAGTTATGTTTTATACTGTTGACATGCAAGTTGAGCTTCTAACAACGTATGTGGTGGGACATATAAAGCCATGGAAAATGTGACATGGTGAGCTGGGTTTTAAGGTTATTGTAAGCTGTTGGAATTTGAATCACAGGAGATTTTTTTGTTAGTAGCTCAAATGAAGTGATTTTCCCTATTTTGAGATGTTAAGTTTTTTTGTAACTTGTGACATTTTGCCTTCAAGGCTTAATACATTCAAAATTTTCAAAAAAAAAAAGTGAAATACAAATTCTAGGGTTGGATAAGTATTATTAATTAATATCACGATGTTAACTTATTTTCATAGGGTAAAGAACTTTTATTTATAGAGAAAAGTAGATTTTTTATTTTTTTATTTAAACTTAATGTTATCATGTTTTGGTAATTTTTTAAATGTAAATTAAGACTCTATATAGTTTAATTCAAGATTATAGTTGCACTTTATTAGTTGAAACATAAATTAGTGATATAATTATAATCTATTTATAAATGTATATTATAATTGTCTTCGCTCCTTACATATAATAGATTTAATTGATTGAAATTCTACACTTTCTACACTTATGCAATAACTTATACAACCATAATACAACGAGAATGCTTGGTTATATATTTGTTAGAAATATATGACATCTTGATTAGTAAATCGATCATCAAGTAGATTTTAGGATGCTACCCTAACTTATATTTCACATTTTAATCTCCTTTGATCTTATTAACTCTTTCTTGTTGCAAATGTATTCAATTCTCTTACTAAGAATTGGTGGCCACCTTTAAACATATATTTTCTTATGTGAGTTACCAATCCAAAAGACCTTACTTTATTTTATATGATAAAAGTCATGTCTTATAGTATCAACTTCTTTTTATTTAGAGCATATATCTTTTATGAATGCAATATCATACAGATGTTGGTTACATATTTAATGTTGAACTTGAGTTCACAAGTTTATTCTTATTATTTGTATAAAATCTTATCTATCAACCTAAGACAAATATTGTGCCATATGATGACTTTAAACTAATTTCCTTTTGACTTATTATCTAAGTCAACATTTGTGGTTTAATTTTGTTGCTTTCATTTCCTATTATCATCTCAATAATAAGCTTAAAACCTACCTCTTCTTTAGTCACGACAAATATTAGAGGTGATTGCCCGTATGACAAGGTCAATCTTTTATTTTTTGATATGCTTTTTGATTCATACATAAAATAAGTCTTAAAAAGTAAAAATATTTTAGAATCAAGTACTATGCAATGCTGATTCCTTAATAAACAATGTCTAACTCACATTTGCATTTAGAAATGAAAATACATTGAATGAACATATATGAAGAAATGTTGATCAATAACATTTTGGTATTCTAGTGACTTCACATACTCAATGTATGTTTCTCAAAAAATTAGTTTTATGATTAGGTCTATTGTTTTATTTTGTGTAGATATATACTTCATACTCACTTCTTCCCGTGCAATATTATCTTTCATATAGTTGCACTTGGTATTTGTATTTAGTTTTACAATGAAATTTGGGGTCTTTAATATAATTGATTGGTATTTGATTATCACAGTTGATTATTATTCAATCAATCTTGTTATTAACGAATCTCAAGTTAATCAAGAATTATCTAAGCCAAACTTCGTATACTACTATTAAAAATGCTATAAATTCACCTTCCATTGTGGATAGGACAACACATAATTGTTTTTTTTTACCTTTATATGATATAACATTATTCTTAAGTAAGAAAACAAATATAGAGGTAGATTTTCTCTTATCTAAGTCTTTTTTTAAATCTGTACATGTATACCCTTATATACATAGGTTGTTTCCTTAATAACATAATGCATAATCAATAGTAACTTTTAGATACCTCAATAGTCTCTTTACTACTTCTTAATGTGCTTATCTTGAATTTAACTAATATTTTCTTTCCATTCCAACAATTTCATGAATTTATGGCCTTATATACATCATAACATATATAAGACTTCCAATAGCATTGGAATATAGATCTTTCTTCATTTATCCTTTCTTGTGGTGTTAATAGGGAAAACATTTTGTTGAGACCTCTGCTTTTAATAATAAGATTATCAATTAGTTTGCAATTTTACATGTGGAATTGTTAAAGAATATTTTGAATACATATCACTTTAGAAACTGATAGTAATCTTTTTGAATCATCTCTTAAAATCTTAATTCTAAGAATATATGCAACTTCACTCATGTCTTTCATCTGAAATTTAGATGACAAATATTCTTTGATTTGCTTAACAAACTCATAGTCATTATAAACAATCAAAATATCATCCACATGCAAATGTTGGCCCCAAATTTTTTTATTTAGTTAAGCATGATTTAAATGAATTAGGAGGTGTTGATGATTTAGTTTTTAGAGTTTAATTATTTTGTTAATTTTAGTAGGATTTTTATTGTTGGACCCCGAACTTTTCTTAGAAGATTAGAATTAATAAATGAGAAAAGTGGAGAGGTTCATATATATTCTTTGGTACTTTCAGTGGCTAAGAGATTTTGAAATGGGAAAAATGAAAACAAAAATGAAATTGAATTTGTTTAGTAAGTTGATGAAGAATATGTACATATGTGTATGTTCTGTTATTAGTGTTCATGATTAATCATTGATTAAAATTTCCTTATGGATGATATTGATTTGAAATGGAGATGAG
>JAOSBN010000004.1:10116864-10136183 GCA_027563595.1 Erythroxylum suave | reverse complement strand
CATTTTATGGGAATGTGTTAGCTCGTTCTATTTATGGACCACCCAGACCATTTTGATGTGCTTATGTGTTGACAAGAATGGTGTTGCTTATAAGTGTTTGACAATTGAGAATTGGGAAATATGTGTTTCATTATACATTATGCATTATTAAAATGGTTTTGCTTTTTACCGATTATAAGACTGCTATCTACGAGCTTTAAGCTCACCCCTTATTCCGTCCCATCTACTGGTGATGAGCAAGAAATCGAGTGATCGTCAAAGGCATTACTCTGGATTTTTGTTTATTTTGTATTCCAAGTTCGCTTTTGTAAAACAAGGCTTTAGTTACATTTTGAGCAATTTGACTTGATGTAACTTTTGTATTTTGGATTAAGATGTATTAAGGCTTGAAATGCCCATTAAAGATTTGTAAACTCCTATCTTTGATGGAAATGAAAAATGATTGTGTTTTTGTTTATGATTCTCAAAGCTTGTACATTTCATTTATTTTAAGCAATTATGAGGGTAAAGTTTGGGTGTTTTGACCTCTAGGGCAAATCTGAATTGATCTTGGTTGAATTAGGCAGAGTCGTCTTCTTGGAAGTGGTAGACTATCTCTTTAGCTTTCCAATGATATAAAGAATAATTTTCTTGGAAATTTTGATTGGAAGATATGATATTTACAAATTAGTAATGCTACATAGGATGGCTATAGTGAAAGATGTAAGTTTGAAGTATGTGAGGGATCAATAGAGATGAGGTTGGGAGTTTAATGAAATCAATATAATAATGGAATTGTTTGAGGAAGTGATTTTGGGAAGATTTGAGTGAAAATGGTATTGGATGTTTGGGTCAGGGATTTCAGATTCGAGGGTTTCGCCGTGACGAACCAAATTCAGCTGCAGCGAAATTTTCTCGAGAGATTTTTATACCTCAACCTTAGACTTTCACCGTGGCGAAACATTTAGTTTACCGCTCTTTTCCTGAGAGTCCCTAGGAAATACTTACTCGTTTTGCTATGGTGAAACATTTAGTTTGCTACGGCGAACTTCACCCAAAAGTCACTTGGAATTTCACTCATGTTTCGCCTTCGCTGCGGCAAAACATATAGTTCGGTGAAACATATAGTTTGCTACAACGAATTTGTCCCGAGAGATCTTAGGAAATATTCCCTAGTTTTATCACGGCGAAACATCTAGTTTGCCGCGACAAAACCACCCACACTGATGCTGAAAATCCTGCTTGTAAATTTGAAGTTTCGATTTCCATCCCACTAGTTGTCACCAAACTTTTGGTGTCAATTTAAAATTATCAATCAAAAGAAAGTGAGGAAATGGAGTGGAGGAGCATGACTTAGTTATGAGCTAGTTTTGACCGTTTAAACATATCTAGATCTGTGTAAAAGGAGACTTTTGGGATATTATTAGAATGGAGGTGAACTAATGGGGGTTTATGGAAATAAGCCTACAAGGAAAATTCACAAACTCACGATCTTTGTCATACGGAATTATTGGGCCTCGGAAATGAGGTCCAGCATAAAGATAAAGTTGAAAATTTTATCTTTTAATCTCTTAGTATATGCATAATGTTCTTCATCAATCATATGAAAATAATATAAAATATTTATGTTATGAAAATGAATGCACCATTACCTTAAGGACTACGTTACACTGTAAATTAATTTTAATAACAAACACACCTTATTTCCTTAGTCTACGTCAATGGAACCTACATATTGTTCTATTTAAATTTCTTCTTTTAATTCTCCATTTAGAAAAGTAGTTTTTTGCATCCAAATAATGTAATTCAAGATCCAAACTAATTACCATATCCAAGCCTAGATGAATTGAAGTAAACCTCACAACAAGTGAAAATGTTTCATCATAATTACTTTTCTCTTATTATGTGTATCATTTAGCCACTAAGTGTGACTTGTATCGTTCCTTACTGCCATTAACTTTTCATTTGTTTTGAGAATCCATTTATCCTAATAGGTTTACACCTATTAGAGAGATCAACTAAGTCCTATACTTGATTTAAGCTTAAAGAAGTCATTTCTTCTTTAATTGCTTTCATCCATTCTTCTTTGGCAGAACCCGTAAAAGCCTCATATACATTCCTTTGTTTATCTTTTTATTATAGGATAACAATATCAATTTTCCCCTTTTATTTCAAAATGACACCAAGTATTTCAAAATGACACCAAGGAATTATTCCATGATTACTTTGATGTAAAAAAGATTTATAAGAAACAAACTTATAAGCATCCTAGTTACTTCCACTCAAATAAGATACAATCGGTAAACATTCAATAGTTGTAATCTTAATTGACCTTGAGTTAATCATTCAAATTCTAGACTACTTTCACTTTTAGATAAATTCTCTCTTCATGATTCCCCATAATATAATCATTTTGATCAAGATTTTTATATTAAAAAAGGTAAGTTGATTATACTATATAAGTGGTTGTAATCAATGTTGCATCCTAATAGATGATTGGTAAGTTTTCTTGTGCCATTACGAACCTGACCATTTTTAGTAACGTACTATTACATCTTTCCACAATGCCATTGTATTGTGAGATTTAATAAATAGCTAACTACATTCCTACTAGTTTTTAATCACATAGCATCTTGAGCTTATATGATAAGTATTCTTGTCTTTAATCAGTTCTTAATGCTTTTATTTTCTTATCTAATTGATTCTTAATCAAATTCATATATAGTATGAAATCATTTTATGTTTGATTTATAAGAAATTAAATAAAAGTAATTATACTGAGTATATTCATCTATAAAAGTGATGAAATATATAACCCTATGTTGTGCCTTTACATTTATTAGACTACAAATATTATAATGAGTTAATTGCAATGGACAAGAAGCTCATGTTCCTTTTCCAAATGGCTTTCTTGTCATTTTAGCAGCTAGAAAATGTTCACAAATAGGTAAATCTACTTAATGTAAATCACTTAAGAAGCCTTCTTTAGCTAATCGATTTATTTGATTGAGACCAATGTTGTCAGACCTCATTACCATAAATTACACACCGAAACACCCTAAGGACATTCTAGTATATAATCTATAATAATGGCGTGTTAACTATCTCACCTTCACTTTATAACATGGCAACATATCCAACTTAGTCGTGGCATCAACTATTATACATAAAAGTCACTAAAAATTAAAGACCAAAATTAACAAAATTAATAAATTGTATTCCTCTTTTCATTTCATAAACAAAAAACGAATTTACAATGTAGCTTTCAACATCCATACATGTACATTGAAAGTCTCCAATATCGTTAGAGTGGGTACATTGTCAAGCCTAATACAAATACGCTACATGAAAGAGGAAATATATAGAATATCTATCTAAACTCTTCAGTCCCAGCTGATCGACCTTTGAGCCATTTCGTCTTCACAAAAGTATAAGAATTATGTTTCTTTTAGTCTCTCAATAGCTAACGTCTTCTCTCGGTCTTAAAATGTCAACGTGTAATTTTGGGCGAGTTTTGCGAACTCAATGAGGTAACCATAATCAATGGTTCACTCAATTCATGTTACACCTTATCACATGTAACAAATATTTCACATCTTTGCATATTGCAAGAAATATCACCTATCACATTCTCATTCAAATACAAGGTACCAATACATTTTTAATCAGTCAGTCAAACATATGTATTAAAATGTTTATGCAATACACGTGAGACTCACTTTCACTTGTTATTGTTGTTGTTGTGACCGAGTGCTTTTTTACTAGCTCATATCCCCTAGTGGATACCAAGTTGTACCAGATAATGTCCCATATCTTTTAGTGGATATAGGGTACTTTCACAACTGAGCCTCAGGCTCTGATCACAGTATGAGCTTTAAGCACTTTACACTGGCAACTCCGGTCACAACTTCCTTCATCTTTCATGCATTTATGTAATGGAATGCTTCACATTCATATATATACAATTAGTCACTTGATTTTAGTTTCACATTCACATTCACATTTATCATTGGACCTTGGTCCGACATTCAACAATAATGTGAAGTCTCACTTATTCATTCAAATTCACATGAAAGGAGCACTTCAATATCATAATCGTCAAATCAGAATTTTCAGACCTTCATGTCCGAAATCAGTACAATCAATCACACATTCATAAAAGAATTCAATCATAATCAAAACAATTAATTGAGTGAGACCGTCTAGGTTACCCACAGTTTGCTCCCAAAGCTATTGCCTCGAAGTTCCAGCAATATTAGAAAGTGTTCTATCTACTTGTTCTTCTATATGCAATCATATACAAAATTTATACATTCAGATAAATAGTCAATCATAAGCACATTTATGAATGTATCATTTATTATGCATGTTCAATGACAATTTCTCAGGTACGTTTCTTTAATACACTTTATAAGTAATTTCAACACCTTCCAAACATTTTCGGACTGTTCTTATACTGAAATAGTGATCTGTACTCAACTTCCACCCATAAATTGAAATTCTTAGAGACAGAATTAAAATTCGATTTCTTCAAACAACTTGTAGCCCAATGTCTCTAGTTTACTACAAGTTAAAAATCATTCCATTTTCAAACATATAGATCAAGATATTGTGAAAATACCTTAGCATGTTCAGTGAAAATACTCTAGTTATGAAATTCCAAAACTCCTTATCAATTTCATCTCAAATTTATCACTCAATCTCTCCAAAATGATTTTAGCTAGTTATAATTTTTGGTGGAGATGTAAAACAATGTGTTTCGAGTCAAATGGTTCAAGTCCTATGTCACTTGGAGGTTGGGAGAGGAAGATATGGTCAAAAGATCAAAGGATATTTAAAATAGTCCCTCCTTTTTTTCAGAGTTCCAAAGTCGTGATTGTGCATTTTCTTCCTTCATCAGCAGAGTCGCGATCGTGCCTGTGTTTTCTTTCTTCTCTTTCATTTTTTCTTGTCAATTTTGGCTTACAATTAGACTTTTTCAAACAACAATTTCTTCTAATAAAATGTTCCTCTATGTCTTAAGTTTCTAATGACTCCAAATTCATTCATTTTGGTCCAGTATCATGCAAGTTATGATGAAAATACTCTATACTGTTCCTTATGTCTCAATAGAATATCACTCTCAACTTCCAGCTAAATTTCAGGGCTTTTATGAACCGAATTAATATTTGACTTCTTCAAGAAAGTTGTAGAAATATGTCTCTAGTTTAATATGAACCAATATTCAACTCATTTGAAAATATACAGCTCAAGATATAATCAAAAGAATCAAAGTTGTTCAGTAAAAAGACACTAGTGCATATGCAGACTCCAAACACCAAAATCAGACACCAACCACCACCTTCTCCACTTTCATTTCATTAAAAACTTATCATTTCTATATCAGAACGTCACCAAATTCATGAATTTCTGTATTTATGTCTTAGATTCTCATGTTTCTTACAATCTTATAAACACTTTCTGCAAAAACTCATTTTCACATAAACATTAAAAATAACAATTATATTCACATATTTCATCAGAGTTTCTGCACTTTCATTCTTCAGTCACCGTAACTACACTTCTTACTCATGCATGTATTTCCTTTACACTGTTACAATATCATCAAAAATCACGATTCAACAAGGTTTCTAGCATATTATTATCAACTCTACATTAACACTGAAACTACTTAACTTTCTCAATTTATGCATGAACTCATTTTCAACCATTATAATATCATCAGAATCAGTTATAGTATCCAGAAAACTAAAACCACCACTTACTTGATTCAACTATCCTTCCCAACAGTAAGAGTGTATCAATGACAGAAATTTCAAAACTGATGTTTCGATGGATGAGCAAGGAAAAACAATTTTGGTAAACAATGTTCTTTTAGTGAAGAAAACAATGAGAGAAAGAAAGAAAGTTATAGACATTTTCCATCTCAAAATCACTTGCTATGTGTCCTCTTGCATGCAATACATTTGTCACTTATTTGTCTCCCACATGTCATAATGCTATTGGTCTATCCTTTCAATATTTTACATAGTCTAAAATATCCCAAATTTCTAGAAATTTCCTAAAATTCACCAAAAATTTCAAAATAATATTAGTAGTCTCCAAATAAAATTTTAACGCAAATAAGTCACAATTCACATTTTAATCAATCAATCAAACCCGAAAAATGTCAATGAATGCATGTACAATTATTTTAATGTATCAAAAATAAATATTCACATGTGTGTGAATATACAATGATGCATGAGCATGCAATGTACTTCTAGCACAGTACACTCAATTCCTATTTTGGGGTCTAGACCCAAATATGGGATGTTACAATTCTCCCTTCCTTAAGAAATTTTGTCCTCGAAATTCTTACCTGATTTATAAAACAGGTGGGGATATAGCTTTCTCATATGCTTCATTGTTTCTCAAGTTGCTTTTTCAGTCGATTGGTTTCTCCAATGGACTTTTACTAATGGAATTATTCTGTTTCTCAGTTGCTTTGTCTTATAACCCACTATCTGTACTGGATCTTCAACATAGCTTAGATTACTACCAACCTCAATTTCTTGAGCTGGTATCACATGTGTTTGATTAGATTTGTATCTTCTCAACATGCTCACATGAAACACATCACGTAACTGAGACATTTCATTAGGCAAAGCTAACTTGTACGCCAAAGGTCCTATCCTCTCAATGATCTCATAAAGACCAATGTACCTAGGACTTAAGTTGCCCTTTTTACCAAACCTCAGCACTCCTCTCCTAGGCGATACCCTTAGAAATACTTTGTCTCTGACACTATACTCCATGTCTCGACGATGTTGATCTACATAACTTTTCTGTCTATCCTGAGCCGCTTTTATTCGACTCTGGATTAGTTTAACCTTCTTTACGGTACTTGGACAACTCAGGGCCTTCTATCATTCTCACACCTTCTTCATCCCAGTATAGAGGCGATCGAAATTTTCTGCCATACAGTGCCTCATAGGGTTGTATTATGATAGTATTGTAATAGTGATTATTGTAAGCAAATTCAATTAGTGTTATGTATTGATCCCAATCTCCTTGAACACATATGCTCTAAGCATATCCTGTACAATCTTGATAGTTCTCTCACTCTATCCATCTGTCTAAGGATGAAATGTAGTACTGAATTGTACCTATAGCTGACATCAAACTCTTCCAAAATCTCGAAGTAAATTTGGGATCCGTGTTCAATATAATGGACACAGGAACCCTATCTAGCTAACCACTTCATTCACATACTTCCGAGCCAATTGGTCTAGTGAATGATTCTCCCTTACTGGTAAGAAATGGGCCGACTTAGTTAATCTGTTCATTATAACCCATATAGCATCATTCTTACTCAGAGTCTTAGGTAAACCCATTATAAAATCCATAGTAATTCGTTCCCACTTCCACTTCGGAATAGGCAATGAGTGTAACTTCCCAACTGGAGCCTGATGCTCAACTTTAACCTACTGGCATGTTATACATTTAGAAACATATCCTGCCACTAGCTTCTTCATTCCTAGCCACCAGAAATGTTGCTTTAGTGTATTATACATCTTGGTCTTATTAGGATGCATAGTATAAGTAGCCATATGAGCTTCCTCAAGGATTTCCTTCCTCAAATCATCGACATTGGGCACATACAGTCTCTACTTTAGCAACAATGTTTCATCTCTCGATTCAAATTCAGACTCTGGATTCAATTTAATTTTCTCAATTAGTTTCACCATGTCATGGTCCTTGATCTAAACCCTTCTTATTCTTTTATGTAACATTGGTCTCAATTTCAATGTGTCTATTAATGCCTCATTATGCTCAGGATTTAACTCCACATTCAAAGCTCTTAATTGAATCAAGTTTGACAACCTCGATATCTAAATCTAAGCTACATTGGTATTCGACTTCTTGCTCAAAGCATTAGCCAGCACATTGGCTTTTCCCGGATGATATTCAATTGTACAGTCATAATCTTTCAATAAATCTACCCATCTTCTTTGTCTCATGTTTAGTTCTTTCTGACTTAACAGATACCTCAAACTCTTGTGATCAGTGTATATTTGGAATGTCTCTCCATATAGATAATGTCTCCATATCTTTAGAGCAAAAACAACTACGACTAGCTCTAAATCATATACTGGATAGTTCATCTCGCGAGACCTTTCTTGTTTCGAAGCATAGGCTATCACCTTGCCATTCTGCATCAGTACACATCCTAATCCTTGATGCTAAGCATCACTGTATACTACATTTCCACCAGTTCCCGATGGTATAGCTAACACTGGTGTAGTAGTTAACTGATGTTTCAACTCCTCAAAACTTTTCTGACAATCATCATCCCATCTGAAAGCCACATTCTTCCTTAGAAATTTAGTCAGAGGGATTGAAATCAAAGAAGACCCCTCGATAAACCTCTAATAATATCCAGCTAATCCTAGCAAGCTTCAGATTTTTGATACATTCCTTAGGGTTTCCCAATTCATCACTGCCTCTATCTTCACTGGATCCACTTTTATACCTTGTTTCAGATCCAGGAACTCCTTCCCCTTTTTGTCCAAGTAGATCTTGGACGTGTAATTCTCCCTGAAAGCCCTCAGAAAGTCTCCCAATTCAGATTGCAAGGCCTGGTGGTACTGCCTGAACAGTCTTCCACCATTGGTAAGCTGGGCCTTATAGTAATATGACTGCATAATCAAATCTTTCATCTGCCTCACAGTTCATCTGATCAAAAATCTTCTCCGTCCTTTCTAGCCATCCCTCAACCTCTGCAGGGTATGTACTTTTGTCGAAGTCTACAGCTCCCTGCTTTGGTAACCTATCATACCTCCTCTCCCTTTTCTCGGGAATTCTAAGAGGCATTACCTCCAGTTGAGGTACAGAGGACTCTCTACTGGCTCCTTCTGATCCTAGGTCAGCTGAGTGTTTCATTTGATTGCCAACATCAAATAACCTATAACACAGAATAACTTCAATTATTATCCGCATTTCTCACGATATTTCACGTGTAATATTCCTATATGCTCCTAAGGATGCCAAACGATGCTCTGATACCAAAATTTTCACACCTTTTTACCATAAATTACATACCGGAACACCCTAAGGACATTTTAGTATATAATCTATAATAATGGTGTATTAACTATCTTACCTTCACTTTATAACATGGCAATATATCCAACTTAGTCATGGCATCAACTATTATACATAAAAGTCATTAAAAATTAAAGACCAAAATTAACAAAATTAATAAACTGTATTCCTCTTTTCATTTCATAAACAAAAACTTATTTTACAATGTAGCTTTCGACATCCATACATGTACATTGAAAGTCTCTAATATCATCAGAGTACGTACATTATCAAGCCTAATACAAATATGCTACATGAAAGAGGAAATATACAAAATATCTATATAAACTCTTCAGTCTCAGCTGATTGAACTTTGGGCCATTTCTTCTTCACAAAAGTACAAGAATTATGCTTCTTGTAGTCTCTCAATAGCTAATGTCCTCTCTCAGTCCTGAAATGTCAATGTGCAGTTTTGGTTGAGTTTTGCAGACTCAATTAATCGATGATTCACTCAATTTATGTAACACGTTATCACATATAACAAATATTTCACATCTTTGCATATTGCAAGAAACATCACATATCACATCCTCATTCAAATACAAGGTACTGATATATTTTTAATCAATGAAACACATGTATTAAAATGTATATGCAAATCATGCGAGACTCACTTTCGCTTGTTATTGTTGTTGTTGTAACCGAGTGCCTTTTTATTAGCTCATTTCCCTTAGTGGATACCGAGTTGTATCAAATAATGTCCCATATCCCTTAGTGGATACTGAGTACTTTCACAGTATGAGCTTTAAGCTCTTTACACTGGCAACTCTGGTCACAACTGCCTTCATCTTTCATGCATTCATGTAATGGAATGCTTCACATTCATATATATATAATCAGTCACTTGATTTTAGTTTTACTTTCACATTCACATTTATCATCAGGTCTTGGTCTGACATTCAACAATAATTTGAAGTCTTATTTATTCATTCAAATTCACATGCAAGGAGCACTTCAATATTACAATCATCAAATCAGAATCTTCGGATATCGATATAATCAGTCACATATTCATAAGAGAATTCAATTATAATCAAAACAATTAATTGAGTGGGACCGTCTAGGTTACTCACAATTTGTTCCTAAAGCTATTGCCTCGAAGTTTTGGCAATTTCAGGAAGTGGTCGATCTACTTATTCTTCTAGACACAATCATATACGAAATTTACACATTTGGATAAATAGTCAATCATAAGAACATTCATGAATGTATCATTTGTTATGCATGTTTAATGAAAATTTCTCGGGTATGTTTCTTTAATACACTTTACAAGCAATTTCAACAGCTTCCAAACATTTTCAGATTGTTTTTATATTGAAACAATGATCTGTAATCAACTTTCACCCAGAAATTGAAATTCTTAAAGATAGAATTAAATATTAATTTCTTCATACAAACTCAATGTCTCTAGTTTCCTCCAAGTCAAAAATCATTCCATTTGGATACATACAGATCAAGATATTGTGAAAATACCAAAGCATGTTCAGTAAAAATACTCCAGTTACGAAATTCTAGAACTCCTCATTAGTTTCGTCTCAAATTCATCACTCAATCTCTCCTAAATGATTTTAGATGGTTATAATTTTTTGTGGAGATGTAAAACAATATGTTTTGAGTCTAATGGTTTAAGTCCCATGTCACTTGGAGGTCAGGAGAAGAAGATATGGACAAAAGATCAAAGGATGTTCAAAATAGTCCCTCCTTTTTTTCAGAGTTTTAGAGTCGCAATCGTGCACTTTTTTCCTTCATCAGCAGAGTCACGATCGTGCCTATTGTGTTTTCTTCCTTCTCTTTCATCTTTCTTGTCATTTTTGGCTTACAACCAGATGTTTTTAGACAACACTTTCTTCTAATCAAATGTTTCTCTATGTCTTAAGTTTCTAATGACACCAAATTCATTCATTTTGGTCCAGTATTGTGCAAGTTATGATGAAAATATTCTATACTATTCCTTATGTCTCAACAAAATACCACTCTCAACTTCCAGCTAAATTTCAGGGCTCTTATGAATCGAATTAAAATTTGACTTCTTCAAGAAAGTTGTAGACATATATCTTTAGTTTAACATAAACCAAGATTCAACTCATTTTAAAATATATAGCTCAAGATATAATCAAAAGAATCAAAATTGTTCAATAAAAAGACACTAGTGCATATGCATACTCCAAACACCAAAATCAGACATGCAACCACCACCTTCTTCTACACTTTCATTTCATCAAAAACTTATCATTTCTATATCAGAACCTCACCAAATTCATGAATTTCTACATCTATGTCTCAGATTCTGATGTTTCTTACAATCTTATAAACACTTTCTGCACAAACTCGATTTCACACAAACATAAAAATAACAATTATATTCACGTATTTCATCAGAGTTTCTGCACTTTCATTCTTCAGTCACCGTAACTACACTTCTTACTCATACATGTATTTCCTTTACACCATTACAATATCATCAAAAATCACGATTCAACAAGGTTTCTAGCACATTATTGTCAACTCTACATTAACACAGAAACTACTCAACTTTCTAAATTCATGCATGAACTCATTTTCAACTGTTATAACATCATCAAAATCAGTTATAGTATCAAAAAAACTAAAACCAACAACTTACTTGATTCAACTATCCTTTTGAGCAATAAGAGTGTATCAATGAAATAAATTTCACAACTGATGTTTCGATGGACGAGCAAGGAAAAACAATTTTTGTAATCAATGTTCTTTCGGTGAAGAAAACAATGAGAGAAAGAAAGAAAGTTATAGACATTTTCCTTCTCAAAATCACTTGCTACGTGTCCTCTTGCATGCAATACATTTGTCACTTATTTGTGTTGCCACATGTCACAATGCTATTGGTCTATTCTTTCAATATTTTACCTAGTCTAAAATACCCCAAATTTCCAGAAATTTCCTAAAATTCACCAAAAATTCTAAAATAATACTAATAGTCTCCAAATAAAATTTTAACGCAAATAAGTCATAATTCACATTTTAATAAATCAATCATACCTGGAAAATGTCAATGAATGCATATACAATTATTTTAATGTATCAAAAATAAATATTCACATGTGTGTGAATATACAATGATGTATGAGCATGCAATGTATTTCTAGCACAGTACATTCAATTCCCTATTCTAGGGTCTAGACCCGAACATGGCATGTTACAAATGTGACATAATCTGGCATGCCAAAAAAGTATAATCATTAGAATTAATAGATGATGTAAAAAAGGAATAAAAAATGTTATTATTGGCATAAATAACATTTAGAATAATAAAATCATCTAACATAAATCCCTAACCATAATAAATTATTATAAGATATAAATCTAGGCCACCGCTATGAAAATTTACAATCAAACCATTAATACTTAATGCCAACTAAAAAGTCATATTTCAGTGAATCTTTCTAGCAAACAATAATTCACGTAGGGTTAGGGATTAATCACCACACATGTCTAATTTAAATATTTCAATACGTTGTACAATAACTCTTATGTTGTCTCCCCCATAAATCCATGGTGATCTATATGGGATATTCTGGAATTCTGTGAAGGCATCTTTATCCTTCACTAAATAGTTAGTTGCTTATAAGTCTACAATTTGTAAAGGATATGATTTAGTTAAAAAATATAACAAAAATATTTATAGAGAAAATGACTATACAATAAGATTATACTTTTTGGGTCCATTATAATTGTGAGTGAAGTGAACCTTAATGCTACAATTAAAGCACTTAGCTTTTTTATGTTCTAGTTTTTGAAAAGATGTTTCCCTTTTCATATTAGTTCTTTTTTGGCATTCTTTGACTACTCAATATAATATGTATTTTTCTTACCTTTTTTTTAATTAGGTCCAGTATAAGGCTAACATTTGATGTTCATAATAGTATATGTGATATAACCAACTACATATACCTTAGAGGACACTTTAAAGGCATTAAGATGTTTTTATTCTAATATAAGATATCTTGTCGTATTTTTCGTTATCTTGATGCTATTATTATAGGTTTAATACATCTTATGCTCCCAATTATAAGGTAAAAATCAAATTACAACTTACACTTATTACTCATGTGATAATTTATGACCAATACCATGCAACTTACTTATCATATTTGATGTGTGCCTTAAATGCTTTAGATTGTTTAATCTATTTGCTTATTATATGTGTCAAACATGATAATGAGTTACCTAACTTTTGTCACTGAGAATCCTTCAGAACTTGTAATTAAAGTATATCACATGTCTTTAGTAAGGTTATATTTCTATGATTCACGTATTATGTCATTATCTATATTGTTTAACAACATAATATGAGTGCATGAGTTCTTATTCCATATGTTATAAACATCACAATCCCTTCTGTGCTGGGCCATATTGCCTTACTTAAGTGCATCCATGGTTATTTTTAATGGTTCTAGAGCCTTTTGATCGTCTATTACATACTGGATTTTATGCTCTACTGTAGATTTCATAATTGTCACCATTTAATTTCTCACTCTTTTTGAGTTCAATACCAATATTATTTGATACAGTAGCCATAATATACTAAATTTCTATAGAAAAAAATAAATATTTTACATGCATGTCAATGTTATGTTTAATATACACTGAGTTAATAAACAAAATTTTAATTTCTTACAAAATGAAAAATTATGTATATTCTTAATCATCATTCATATAACAATTGAAATTTAGTAATCGTACTTGGGCAGAATTATTAAGTAAAAAATATTGATAAATTTAACAATATCAAGCTTAGTATATAAAAATGAACACAATTAATATAGTTCAGTATAACTTAGTTCAACATAAAATAATTACATAACATAAACATCACCTAAATGATACTGACCATACATAGAATAAAGTTAACTAATTCATGTGATAATGTCCTCGAAATTTAATATGCAATAAGTTTCAATTATTTCAATCGCAAAATTGATAGGATATAAAGTCCTAATCAGCTCACTCTTTCTGATTTCTCTTATAAATATTATCACCTACTATATGTTTTCAAGCTAGGAAAACCTAAATTCCAAAGCATGCTTAAATGTTCACTTTCTAATTATGGCAATGTTGAGAGTACAATCGAGTACATTTCAACATCTACGAAAACCAAACAATCTTCGAAATGCATATACTATATTAAGTTATTAACACTAATAACATGTATTATATCTTCTCTAAGAAAGTATCATATCTTGAATAACTATACTAATATGATGATAACACATGTCGAAATTTGGGTGTTTTTATCAAAATGAACATTTTTCTTGTAAACAAAATTTCAAGAAATTGATTCTACTCACAAAACTTAAAAATTACAGAATAAATGATTTGATTAATAGAATAATTTACTCATACTCATAATAAATTATAAATATTATAATTTACTTAAAATCACATTTTTAAATTTTTATTGAACTAATTATATTAAATTATGGTTAATTCATTTTAAGTGGAAACTCATTTTTAATGATTATGGAACTAACCAATTTAAATTATGAATTTGATTCAACTAGATTATTAAACTAATCACAGTAGCAATTCCAATTGAATTAAAAGCTTATTTTGTAAATTTTATCAAACTTATAAACTTAATAATTTAAATTCAATTAGAAACTTATTTTAATTATGATTGAAGTAATTAATCTCAACAATTATAATTTATAATATGTTTTAAATTTTATTTTTAAATGATGATAAATTCATTCAAATTCATAATGCATGTAAATGAGAAAGTTGTTTCCAAGTAAATTATATTGTTTAACTAATGATATTAACCAATGTATAATGTATAGATAACTTATATTATTTAACTAATCATATTAAGTTATTAACTAATGTATAATGTATATACGAATAACTTCTCTTTAAGCCCTTATTTGTTTTCGCCTCCTAAAACTAGAAATCAATTGGCACATCCAAGGGTTCATCACCTAAAGTCTCTCCATAGGATCATCGTTTCATGCTTAGCCCATACTCAATAAGATGACCCATTTATTTTTAGCTTATAGTTGTGTGGGAACCTAAAAACTTTCAATCGACAAAAGCAACAATGATAGAGAGGAAGCAGCCACCAAGCCACTTGCCACCATTTACTGTTGTCTTGCCATCTTCAGATGATTTCTCGATGTTGCTCAACATTAGTCACTATTTCCAACTGTTTTATTTTGTTGACAATATTTGATCGATATTTTATGTTATATCAAAAATTAAATTAACCGTAAGTGCATGGTGAAGTTGTAGCTAATATAGGCAAGTATGAGTCAATCCTAAGAAGACAATAAGTATTGTATGTTTGGTTTTTGATAAAAAATAAAACTTAAGCAAATAAACTAAAATTGGAAACAATATTGAACGTAAAAAACCAAGGAAATTACTTATTAAAATTAATACCAAATATTAGTGTTTAGGTGATGAATCCCCTTAAAAATTATTAAATAGTTAACCTTTTATCATAAAATTATTTCATTGATTATTAGATCGTGAAAATTCCTATCTTATGTTAATAACTCTTGCGAGGCTACTAATAACTAATTCATTGGTTGAATAATAGAAATCTTTCTAATTAAAACACCTAGGATTGTATTATCAATTTATAAATTCCACTATTAGGTTTGACCATAATTTAGAGGATTTACGACACCTATCTTTATGTTTGCATTCAAATCCTTTCAATTATAGTATATCTATTCAAATAAAGGATTTTTCAATTTCAATTATATGAAATCAATTCATGCACTAATATTCTAGATATATTAAAACAAGCATAAAACACATAATTGAATCACAATAGATCAATCAAAATAATTGCATTAAATAAAAGATTAGGACATATCATATCAAAACTAGATTCATCACACCTATACAATAAAAAATGTTTAATTATATGTAATAGAAAATGAAATCAATAAAAAACATATAGAAAAACTAATAAAAACAAAGAGTTCATAATTCTAAATCTCCATTTCTATTCTATCGGATCTTCTTGCAAGTTTGGATAGGATGTAGCCTTCTACTGGATCTCATTTGTGATAAAGCAAACACACGCAAGAGGGGGGTGAATTATGTGTATAAAATTTTTCGCAAGTTATTACAGTTCAAAAATAAATGATAGGAGCCTGTCTATAATTAATACAATAGGAGCCTGTTGTGCAATAGGATCCTATCTAAATGAAAAGAGCATGTTAAATGGTAAAACCTTTTAAACAATAGGAGCCTACTAAATGAAAAGTCTTATTAAAAGCAATTTAAAATTGAAGACGCCTATTAAAATGAAATGAACCTTTAGTAAGTTGAAAATAAAAGGAGCGTACTATAACAGTGAAGGAGCCTCTTGTTGAAATGAATACTCACACACCCATACACATAATATGAAGCAAAAATATAAAAGTTAAGAGAAGAGAGCGAAGAAGGACGCAGCCAATTTATACTAGTTTGACTTACAACCCAAGCCTACATCCAATCCCCAAGTATCCAACTTGAGTATTTCACTATTGAAAACGAGTATTAAATTTGATTAGCCCCTCCAAGCTCACAAGTACATATTTTTCAAGGTTCTCCAACCTTCCACAGTCGAAATGAATAACAAGCTTCTAAAAAGCTCACAAAAGAAAACAAAATAACAATTTCTCTCTTGATAAAGTGATGTCACTTTGTAAAGCACAATAGTAATGATATGATTCTCAAGAGTATAGATGTTGCTTAAAATGTTTCAATAGTCTAAATATGTTCATTCTATTTCATAAGTGTTGTTGCTCTTCCTTCAGTAGTCAAATTCTTTAACTGGTTATTGCTTCACTCGCATCTTTCGTTAACTACATAGATTTAAATCTAAATAACTTCGATGTCATCTTTGCCAAAAATCTTCCAACAATCACGAAACTAATATATGACCTTCATAATTAGTAGGATCTTTTCGGATGAACCATTTCTAATAAGGTAAGTTCATAAAGAAGGTTTTTGTAAGAGAAAACATATTTATTATGATTTTATTTCATTTTGAGAATAAGATCGTTAATTATACAAGAAAATAAATCCAATTTGAATTTTGAAATATTATATAATTATCCTCAAAATCATTAAAAAATAAACCCTGAGCTAACAATCTCCTTCTTTTTTATGATGATAAGTAATAATAGATATATTTTTCAAAATTAAAAGAGATAATGATTTTGAAAGGTACCTGTGACTCTTATATGTTCATTTATAATTAGCAGGAGCTAGTCTCTTAAGAAAGGAACCTATCATTTATATATCATAGAATTTCACAATTTTAACAGCATAATCAATCACATATATATTTGAGCAACATTGAGAAATGTACATTTATAAATATATCATATATATATATAATGCAAAAATATATCATATAAACTCTCCCTTTTTTTCATTTTCAAAAAGAAAAACACAATCAGTGAAAAAATGAAAAAAAATGACAAAGTGAGGAGATTTCCTAAAAAGAATTTGCAAATCCAAGAATTGGTTTTAAAGGTTGTCTATTTATTCATGTATTTGATCCTGATTTATGTGAATGTTCCCCAATAGTTGTAAAATATCCATACTTTTTATGTCCTGAGGAGGGCTAGAAGCCTGTTGCTCTAGAGTAGGATCAACAATTTTTGGTATCCTTTCAAATTGAGCAAGGACCCAAAAAGTTCGTTACTCTTTTTTTTTCTTCTCCACCCAAACATTTTCTTTAAGCTTGTACCCAAACTGGGAGTGGATGGAGGAATGAAAGTTTCCAAACTCATACCACGTCAAATTGTCAAAGGGAATGCCAAAATTTACGAAGATCTTAGTTAATAGTATTCCTTAAGGCAGCCTCTAGTAGTGTTCTTGTGGCTTCCCTTTTCTATCATAAACTTCAGAATCATTATTGGGATATTCATTTTATTGCCCTTCAATTGATTGTATACTAAATAGGTATCCAAGAGACTAAATCTTTCTACTGAGCTACTTCTTGGAAAAATTGAAGTAGCCAATATTGATGCAAGGCATCTAAGCAGTAGGTCCAAATTTTTACTTATAGTTCTCCCTTGACGGGCATTCTCAGTATGCAGGCATATGAAGTCCATAACCTTCCTCAAATCAAGATCAGCAATGTCCCACTTATGGCAAGAAAGGTCAGTCTTACCTATGGGAGCTATGTTCAAAATGTTCCCTAATATATCCTCTATTATCAAGATCCCACATTTCCGCACGCAAGATATGATGGCTATCTTTCCATCAATTTCTTCTTTCGCATATGTAAAACATCTTACTAATTCATTGCACACTGTATCATCTAAAGTAAAAAATTTGTTCTACCCAACAACAACAATGAAAGTAGAGAGTGAAATACCAATATCATCAAACATATGAGGAGGCTTAATGCGTCTAGCAATCACCTTTCTCTTTTTGTACCATATTTCATAACGGGCTTCTGCTTCCATTGATTAAAAAGATTTTACTTGAGGGAAAAATTCCCTTCTTGTAGACCATTAGTTTCTTGGACCTTTTTGCTCTAGGGATTTCTTCAAACAAGTTTTGTTCTACAAATAGCTCATCCCTGATAATGGCTTCCTCAAAATTTTGTTCTACTATAAGCTCTTTGCCTTTTCTCTTCTCTTCCCTTTTTCTTTTTCTTGACTCATCTTTTTCTATTTCTTATGCTTCAACAGCTTCTTTTTATGGAGTTTGTGATGTAACAAATCCTCTGGTCCATGGTCTTCTTTCTAACCTAGAATTTTCTTCATTGGAACCATCGTCATCTATTGCCCAGTGCTCTTTAGGCACTTTCTTCTCTTTAGGATTAGGTTTAGGAATTTCAAAAGTTTTTGGTGTAGAAGTGGGTAGGGATAGGATAGGTAAATGGAATCTCACATTTTTCTGTAACTCCCCTTTGCTAAAAGTCTCTTATTCTTTTTCACTTTCCTCTTTCTTTTCTTTTCCTCTTTCTTCTTCTTCTTTTGAATCAGAAGCATATTCCTTTTCGATTATTTCTTCTTTGTCTTCTAAAAAGGAATCGGGATAATCTAGAGAAAACAAAGTAACAATCTTCCCTTTCCTATCTTCTGGGGTCTCCTGATTGGGTATTTCTGATGTTTGGATGGTTGAGGAGACAGAAATAGGTTCTGAAGTAATTCACACGTTAATACAACACTTAGAAAATGATATTTAAGATGCACAAGAAGGGGGGGTTGAATTGTGTC
>JAOSBN010000004.1:10075918-10105593 GCA_027563595.1 Erythroxylum suave | reverse complement strand
AATGTAATTAAATAATAATAATAATTTAATTAATTATATTGTAATTAATTAATTAATTACAATATTTTAATTAATAAATAAATATATTTTAATTAATTAATTAATTACAATATTTTAATTAATTATAATATAATTAATTATTTAATTGATTTCACCATAAATTTGATTGTTGAAATTAAAGCTTTTCTTATGAAACTATTTATCTCATAATTATACCTTTTATCTATCATCTATATAAAAAAAAATTAAAAACATACCAATCACTCTCATTCCTTTCTTCTACTCCTCTAGATTATAAGAAGAATGAAGGATTACTCAAAAGAAAGGAGTGAAACTCTTAGATTTTCAATAATAGGTTCATACAAAACATCAATTTTCATTCCATACCCATACTTCTTTTTCCATACCCCAAACAAACACCCTCTTAATAAATTTAACTCATAAAAGTATTTTTTCTAAAATAAGTAAAATAAGAAAGAAAGTTTACAACTATATTACCCTTAATATTACAAAATAAATCTATAAAAATACCGACAGAGCCAAAAATAGGTTGATGACATCAACGGAAAGTGCTCAAGACGTCTACGCTATCCTCACATGCACTCCATTTTGTCTGGTGTATCCAACATAAAGTAATAATAACGACGACCCTGATTGGGCATTCTTTTCAACTCAACCCATACAGAGGCAGTGACATGCAAAAGGAAAATGATAACATAAACTTTGTCCTTAATACAACTGCGTTGGGAAGTTCATAAAGAGCAGATTAGCAGCTCATTGTCGGTCCAATAGAATAGAATTCAAACGTAATGTCGCTCACAAGGGAACACAGGCGGGTCTCGCATTGAAGGAAAATTACAGAGAGAGAAAGAGAGAGAGAGGCAGGCAACACTACCTACACGAACGAGTGAGGCCACAATCATACCAAGTCATCAATCAAACCTGAATGTACAGCTAGATTTACATCTGGCACGGTACAAACTAACAAGTGGAAATCTCCTTTTCTAATGATCCTAGGATAAAAACCTCCATCTTCACTACAGATATCCATCTTCGAAGCCCTTTTCCTCATAGCCTTTGCTTCACCCGTCTACCATTTGCATCACTACCATCCAGTACAACTTCATTCCCATGCCTACACACAATTACAGAGTGCTCACTAACTCTAGCCACGTACTCTAGGAGCTCGGTAAGGACAGAGGGGCAACTTTCCTTCAAATATTCAAAACCATCTGTTTGCATTACAGCTGAAGAAACATAAATGTAACAAGCTTCAGCAATTGCTCCAAATTAGAAAACCATATAAATACAAACAGCGCAGAATACATAGATGGATTGTGTCTAATCGTTTGATGTCTCTCCATGCCAACTAAATTTTAAACTGTCTACTAAACTTAGTTGGCTCCTCGTCTTCCAACCTAGCATAACATCACAAAATAATACAAACTCCCCTGCCTCAGTGCCAAAGGCACAGATGAACAGTTGCAATTCATAAGGGAGCAGCACAAAGAGGACTGATTATATAAGGAATGTGGGAACTTTAACCAGTCCAAATCCAGTGCAACACAGTGCCTATTCCATTCCTGGCAAGACCAAAGGTAGATGGTCCTCGGAGGACTTCATAAAGAAAGCCTTTGGTCAACTCTGGAATCATATTTTAACTTCAAATATGAAAGGCCAGTTGATGTAAATGCAGAAATTTCCAGCTTCAAGCAGCTAATTCAAATGGAAAGTGATATTGGCCAATAATGCATGGAGTATGCTGTGGAAGCAACTAACCTCTGAGGTTTTCAGGCATGGCAATGAACTTGAGACACACAGACTTTAGCTGGAAACAGTGGTGCTGCTCTGCCAATGCTAGTGTAGTTGCCACTGTGTTTATGGCCACATCCTCACATAGGTTAGATTCACAAAGTAGCCTGAGCCTGTCTAAAGCATATCTATCAGCTGCTGCAAGCAAATGCTGAGACATCAAGGTAGAGACCCACTTTGAGTTCAAACCAGTAAGGTCTTCCATATCAGGTAGTGAATCCCAATATATAAAGTGGAGTAAAGCCTGCAAGGTGCAATGGAAGATTAAAAGGAGCAACTCATGTTTCTATAAAACAAACAATCAGCCATGCTATGGGAAAGGAGAAGTATGCTTGCACTGAGTTAATGCGATCAGAATTCAAATAGAAAATGCACCTACATATTCAAGAACATGAAAAGGAAAATTTGTAATCCTTTAAATATAAAATATAGTGCACTTTGCTGCAAGCTAAATACATAGACTATGATCATTTCCTTTTATTGACAAACTAAACTGATGAGTGCAATTAGTGTTATGGAAACAAACAGTATAATTGTAAGTATCAACAAGAGCTGCGTAGTCTGCAATGAACCAGTGTTCTGTTTCCTCTTTGGATAATATTAGTTCCTTTAAACAGGCACTTTCCTGGTACTACAGCAGAACAGGCATAAACTGTTGTGGTTCCACTAATGGCTTGTCACCATCCAGAAATATAAAGAACCAAAGCTGAATGCACCAAAAACCTACAGGGAACCAAAAGGACTGTCTGAAGGACTTTCTTCAACAGCAGTCCAGGAGAGTAACAAGATACCACATCACTGACTCCAAGATAAATAAACGCTTCCCCAACCACTGACTCCAAGATAAATAAACTCTTCCCCAACCTAAAATTAGTTCAGATCAACGTATCACATCTGCGGGAAAACAATTTTTCTCCAGACATGAGAAGTTACATTTAAAATCAGTTTTTTGGGAAACAAACATGTGAATTTAATAAATAATGAAATGTTGGCCAATATCTAACCATAAAGCAATTAGACAAAAAAGGAAGTTTCTACAGAACCTTAAAAACAGGTGCCTCCATGTCTTCAACTTTTATTAATCGAGTATTCTGATCCCTCATCGGGCCAAAAAGTTGGGCTCTAAACACTGGTGATCGAGCAGCCAGCACTAATCTGTGAGCAGGAAATACTTCACCATTGACTTCAAAATTTACATCATTCCCCTTTCCACTCTCCAGGAGCTCTCCAAATTGTTGACCCATGTTAGATGGAGGAACAGCAATAGAGTAAGTCTTGGGGCCCTCTGTGTGTGACCTCACAACTCCTACACTACAGTGAACTTGGAGGCAATCATCTTTAAGGTAATCCGACGTCTCCAGAAGAGTTCTTTTGAAAAACCGCTTGTAACCCCTGCAGTAAAATATGTAAAAAGAATATAAGACATCCAGAGACAACGAAAAACTGGGTATGCTCGAACCTGCAACAGATCACAACATCTTTAAGATTTAACAATTAGCTGATGAGAATAGAGAAAGCTTCAGAGATGAACAAAAACATGTGTCACAAAATAAAGAAGGGGTGAACGTTCCACGTAAATCAAGTTGCAACAAGACCAACACGTGGTGAAGCATCTAGGCCTGAGTTTAAAAATTAGTTATCACAATGCTTCCTCTAGTAATAGTCGCTTAAAACCATCGTATCCGATGTTTAAACAGGGCAGAAAAACAAATTAATTCTTGTTTTTCACAGTGAGCAACCATAAGTTCAACAAGTTCAAGAATAAAATTGATATACGGCACAACAGCAGGAACATAACTTCTATCAATAGATGACGAGATCAATGTCACAGGTTTCTTGGTCCAAGGCAACTGTTATATTCAAATTGCCAACTCTTCTTAGGGATAAAATCCATCTCATTACCAATTTTCATCAATCCATTCATGTATCTCGCCCTTTGGCACTCAGGCCGGATACCCATTACAAAACAAGTTCCAATTATGTCGTTACACCACCTAAACCCACCCAATCAACCAATTCATCAAAAATGCAAACCCAGTAAACAAAAACAGAAACTGGGAAAACCCAAAAGATACGATCTTTACCACATGCTGCCTCGATACTTAAGCGTATAAGGGCCACTCTCAAGCGTCCTCCCGAAATGGCTATGAACCTTATGCCTCTCTTTCCCACTCTGATCCAACAGCGTCAGCTCAAAAAGCGCTCTAACATCGGTCCCTTCGCTCGCCAACGCAATGAACAACGACACGTACTCTTCATTATCCTCCACGCTCTTGCCATCCGGATAAAAATAAATCGCCCAAGAATATCCGCCGACGTTGAACGTATCGGAAGCATTGTACTTTCCGATTCCTCTTCCTTTCGACAAAGAATACCCCTTGATCTTAAATTGGTGAGACCCGTTAACCGTCTCGGTGACCGACGTAGACGTGGTGGTAGAATTCGACGCCGATGAGGGCCTCGCGGCTTCCCGAAGAATCCTTCCCATGCCCTAATTGGATGACTGTGAAAGCAGAGGGCTTTTTCGAGGGGAATTTGAGAGGAGATGGACAAATTGATGGACTGAATGTTTGTTGATTAGTGTGGTTATTGGTTTAGGGTTTGGAAGGATAAATTGGGGGAAACGAAAGGAAGCGGAAATGTGACAGAAATGGCTTAGATGAGTAGAGAGACGAACAAAAAAAAAAGATATATATATATATAGAATATTTGGATTTTTTAATAATAATATAATAATAATAATTACTGTTATTAGTTTATTACACTCGACACTTCGTTCGTAAGCAGTATGTTTGGTACATCATATTGAGATCGTGCGCTATGTGGCTGAAAGCGATGTGATTTTGGAGTAAGAAAGTGATGAGAGACGGAGTTTTTTTTTTCTTCCTCATTTTGCTATATTTGGTGTTGTTGAAGTGTAATTTTGGAGTAAAGAACTGATAAGAGATGTTGAAGTTGTTACAAATAATTATGAATTTAATAATATTTTGATTCTTATGCATAATACTAAATAAATGTTGCAATTTAAGCAATGTTGAATACGTCATTGGGAAGCGTACTAATTTTCTGGCTATTTTTATTTTAAAATTTAATTTAAAATTTTGTTTGGTTAATTTTTTATTTTAATCTATTGTTTTCGTAACTTTATATCAATTATAAATATTAGCTTTGATTTCTATTTTTATAATCTAATTTTATTGTAAGTTAAATAAAACTATTTTGAAAACAAAAACATTTTTAAATAAGAAACTTATCTAATAAGTACAATTTAGATTTAAATAATACGAAAAAATGTTTTAGGAATTAAGTATTTAATTCTATATATTGATTTTCATCCTCATCCTCATCATCTTTTCGAAATTTGGCAATATAGTGGAGTCTGAAGAGATCTGATAGTACACAACCTTATCTCTACATTATAGAGAGGTTGTTTCCAGTAGACCCACATACAAATGTAATAGTGAAAAAGTGATGCAAGTAAAAAGGGTAAAAGGTAAAGCTAAATAAATAAAAAGATAGGATAAATGAAATGAAAATAAATACATTATTACATGAAAATAAATACGTATATGAATAAATAAATAAATATAAAAAGGAAATAGAAACAAAAGATATACCTGATATGGAGCTCAGCTCTGTAAAATACTTGATAGGCTGCAACAGAACGACTATGCTCGTCTCTAGTTGGGCTAGAATTTCTTACGCTGCAATCCTGTGTGTATGACAATCATACGGTTTCTGACATCCTTACCGGACCTTTCCCCTACACTTGTGCTGAAAGACAAGTAGTATGACAAAACGACTGGTCTACGACTTACAACTAAAAAAGACAGATAAGACTATCTACACGGTAAATACGTTATGCGAGCGTAACAGTAAACAACTCCTAATAAACTTACTCAACTATTTTGGTGTACTTTAAAGGGTTTCCCTCACTTTTATCCTATCCCGTCAAAATTTTATATTTCTGGCCGCTTCTATAGTAAAAGTCAACTCTGTCATATCTTTTTTGACCACTTCCCTCTAGTTTTTGTATGGCCTGCGTCTTCTCCTCTTTTAGCCACTAAAGATTATTTGCTCACATTGTCTTACCGGAACATCAGAATGCCTCCTGCTCACATGCCCAAACCACCTAAGTCTGGTCTCTTGTATCTTGTCGGCAATACTGGCCACCTGTAGTCTGTCTCTCACCACACGATTTCGCACCTTATCTCGTCTAGTAATCTCACACATCTACCGAAGCATACAAATCTCTGTTACCAACAACTGTCTTGTATGACGACATTTGACGGGCCAATATTCTGCCCCATATAGCATGGTTGGTCAAATCACCATTTTGTAAAACTTACCTTTAAACTTTAAAGGAATCTTTTTATCGCATAAGACTCCTGATGTGCTACGTACGTCATTTGCCCTGCCCTAATCTGATACGATGGACTATATCATTATCGATATTACCATCTCTCTGGATGATGGATCCGAGGTATTTGAAACTCTATTTTTGTGATATGATGTCACACCCAATTGCTACCACCGCCTCGTAGACCATCTGGCTTCCCGAAAAGTTGCATTCTAAATACTCCGTCTTAATCTTGCTCATTCTACAACCTTTCGACTCTAATGTCTCTCTCCAACTAACTAACTTGAAATTGATCGTCGCCCTAGTCTCGTCTACCAGAACAATATCGTCAGCAAATAAAATACACTAAGGGACCTCTCCTTGAATATGTTTGGTAAGCTCATCTACACTAATGTGAACAGAACAGGGCTTAGAGCGGAGCCTTAATGTAGGTCAATACCAATAAGAAACGCTTTCTTGTTGGCCCCTATCGTCCTTACACTAGTCAATACTCCTTCATACTTATCTCTAATAACACGTATATAGGTCATAGGAATTCCCTTTGGTTTCAAACACCTCCATAAGATTTCCCTAGGAACCTTATCATATACCTTCTTCAAATCAATAAAAATCATATGTAAATCTCATTTTCGTTCCCTATAGCATTTCATAAGCCTACGAAGTAGGTGTATTGCTTCTGCCGTGAACCTACCAGGTATAAATCCAAATTGGTTGGCTGATATAGGAGCAACTCTCCGAACTCTCTTCTCAATTACCTTCTCCCACAACTTCATGGTATGAGTTACTAATTTGATGCCTCTATAGTTGTGTCAATGTTAGATGTCTCCTTTGGCCTTATACACTGGGATTAACATACTCAATCTCCATTCATCCGACATTTTAGTTGAGTCTAGAAACACATTAAAAAGCTGAACTAACCACTTAATACTGACAATTCCTATTCACTTCCATACCTCTATAGGGATCTCATCTGGCCCTACTGCCCTTCTACCCCCCATCTCTCTCAATACTTTTATAATTTCTCCCCTTGTGACCCTTTCGCATTGGGACCAGTTAGGAGAGAGCTCTGATACGACAGGTTCACCTAACTCTATAGTGACCAAGATGCCTTTGTTATGCAAGCCATAGAAGTATCTAAGCCACCTATTTTTGATGGCTTGTGTCTCTATGAGTATCTGTCCTGCTTCATCATGTATATAGTAGACTTGGTTGAAATCCCTCGTGTCTCGTGTCCTATCATTTGCCAACTTGAAAATTCTTTGTGCTCTCTTATATGTATTCAAATCCCTATACATAGTCTTGAATGCCTCTCCTTTAGCTACTGAAATTGTCTTCTTTGCTTTCTGCTTTGTTAGTCTATACCTTACTCTATTAGTTTCCCACTCCGCAACTGTTGTACTTGCTACTAGATTTTTGTATGCTCTCTTTTTCGCCTTTACCGTCCCCTGAACCTCTTCCGACTACCACCAGGATTCCATCCGCCAATCCCCTCTGTCCTTTAGAGACGCCTAGGAGTTTTGTAACTATTTCTCTCACTATGGGGGTCACTCCCTCCCACATCCGATTAGCATCCCCTCTCATGCCCCATGCTACTCTATACCAGATTTGAGTCTTAAATCGTTCCACTATGTCCCCTCTTAGATTCCACCATCTAATTTTACTATAGCGCTTAGTAAATTGATGTGTCCTCCATTCCTTAAGACCTAGATCCAAAACCAACAATTTATGTGGGGTTGATAGGCATGTTGCCAGAAGCACTTTGCAATTCTTGCACCATGCTCTTGCTCTCTTCCTGACAAGAAAATAATCAATCTGTGTCTTGGACATGCTACTATTAAACGTCACCAAACGTGCCTCGTTTTTCTTAAAAAAGGAATTAGCTATCACCAGCTCAAAAGCTATGGTCATGTCCAATAAGGCATTCCCACTTTCATTTCTAGTGTCGTATCCAAAACCCTCATGAGTGCTTGTATGTCCGTTTGAAACAGTTCCTATATGCCCATTAAAATCACCTCCTAAGATAACCTGTTCAAAATCAGCTATTTGTAGGAGCACTCCATCCAGTTTTGCCCAAAGTGTATGTTTTTGTTGTTCATCTAACCCAGCTTAAGGAGCGTAAGCACATACTATATTGAGAACATCCTCGCTGATAACAAATTTTGTCACCATAATCCTATCTTTTACCCTTATGATCTCTACCACTTGGTTTATAAGATCACAGATTACTAGGATACCTACCACATTCTACTTTTGCGTATTTCCAGAGTATCATAGTTTGAACCCCTATCTCCTTTGCTTTAACTCTCGACCACTTAGTCTCCTGAATGCAGGCTATATGTAACTTGTACTTGTCTAAAATCTCTACTAATTCTAAAGACTTTCCCGCGAGGGTCTCAGTGTTTCAAGAGCCTATTCATAATATGTCATCCCCTTTTTTATTCTTGCATGTTGCACGTACCAAACTACTTGCACTGATCCTATCGACGTAATTAAAAGTCATTTCTTCTGGCTCGTGGGCCTCCCACTTGCCTGATGTTACTAACCTAACTCGTCTTTGTACATATATATAGCTGGATAGATAGATAGATTTAATAATAATAATAATAATAATAATAATAATAATAATAATAAATAAATAAATATTCAATAAGGCACGAGGGAGAACATCCAACAAACAAGTGGAATGCCTGAAAAATGTATGTATAGTAACTCACAAAAACTGTCAAAACTCGCATAGTAAAAAGTATTGGTCCAAAAAGAGACATAAGCAAAAGAATCAAATGCATGCCAATGTTTAAGAACCGACTGGAAATATAATATAGGGACAATTTGGAGGAAGAGTTTGCAATGTCAGGTGTTCTATATATTGATTTTGATTTAAAAAATCATTGTATGGTGTTAAAATATATTTTAACAAGCAAATAGCAATAAAATTTTAAATTATGATGAATTTATTATTAATATTAATAATAAAATAATACTAATTATTTGATCTATTCATAAAATTTTAATAATATAATACTATTAATAAAAATTAGAAAACAAAAATAAAACAACAACAACAACAACTTTATTACAGAAGGCTCTTCGCTTTGTCAGAATCAGGGGAGGGACATTAATTACGCAATCTTCTCTTTGCATTTTACAAAGAGATTATTTCTGTAACTTTGAATTCGTGCTTTTTTGTTAAAAAAATAATATTATTAGTTGTTTCAAAGTTCACCCTTAAAAAAATACAATAAAAAGGTATAATTGAAACTAAAGGATATTTTAAAAATTCTCTCTTTTTTCTATTCTCGTATGAATTGAACTTTTTATGGAAATAAATCTATAATTTTTTAACATCACTTCAAAATGAATTGAGAAAAAACGTTGCAACTAAAGAGTGAAAATGTAAGTTTATAAAATATTTGATCGCTAAATAATTTATATTAAATATAACTGGTTTATTTTACACATATAAAAATGATTTTATAAATAATTTATTTCATTAGAGAATGAATCCTTTAACTTTTAAATTTTACGACCTCAATTAATTTCATTTTAATTCATAATTTACATTTTATTAAGGTCTTCTAATCTTAATAAGACCAGGTTGTTTTATCTTACGGATTTAAATTATTAGTAAAAAAATTCGATTATTTAATTATTTAATTATTGTATTCATAAATTTATATTAAATAATTAACAAAATAATTTTGTTTAATTTCTCGATATTTTGCGAATACCTATCCTACTCCTGCCGCTAAAACTTATGTACTAGTTATAAGTATCATCGAGAGTAACAAATAAAAACCCTAATCCAACGTCAAGGTATGAGTGAGCATCGCTGGTGGGCCTCACCGACCCTTTATACGGTGCATCTTCATCACATATAACTCACACCCATCGACAGTTGACTTCATCTCTCCATCAAGTGGCCCCTCAAATATCATATGTCACGACCATCAACGGTTCATACAAATCAAACACAAACAAGAAACCGAGTGCATAAACAGAAAACTAAATCTCGACGCGCAGGAACAAAAAAATCTCGAACTCCGGATAAACCAAAGGCGAAGAACAGCTGCCTTTTTTGTCCGCTATCATCGATGAAGTGTTCTCAGCCACAAGTGTGCACATACGGTATACCCCAGAAGAAGATTCTCGATCATCAAATTGAGTCGCAACAATCCGACCTTTTTTTTTTTCCCCCAATCTTCTTTTCCTTTGGTCACTGCCACTCATAATATGGTGGACTCAAAATCGTGGATCTTGAGGGATTTACGTAGACAAGTTCATGTGGTTTAATGACACATACGAAGGCATAGGAAGGGTAGAGATTTGGGTTTGGTGATTTGATTTCGAAACTGGGTTCTTTCTACCCTGGGGTGATGCTTAAGTTTTGTTTGATGGCTTCTCATGCCAGCCCTCCTGGTCCTGGGCTCATGTTTCTCCGAGACCAGAACAGGGTTGTCAAGGTATCTATCTAACTAGCATATCTAGATTGATGAGGGATAATGATTTGTCGTTGTATGTGTTTGTTGGGAATTTGGTTTTCTTTGTTTGGTTATCTGGGTATTGCCGGAAAGTTTATTTGAATTTAATAATTGTCCGCAGTCCACCAAACTACATATCTTGCTTGGTTGTTCTAGTGTTTGAATTATATCATACCTCATTAATTTACCGGTTATTTTTTGTGTTGTTCATGTCAATGGTCTGTCTTAGATCGCTAAGCATAAAAATAAAAATTAAAAAAAAGATCGGCCAATATGCCGTTACTTCTGAAAGGGCTCTGCCGAGTGCAGTGGACTGATCTTGGGCCGATAACCAAGTTATTGCTGGTTCAGGACCTAAGAGAAGCCACTTGATATGAAATTGATGTAAGACTTTCTTTGAATCTTCGTCCTCAAGACTGTTTAAGCAACGCCCGTGTTGGTTATCATCAATTTTTTAATTAAACGGATTCATATCTTTGTGCTTTCTACTATGGGTTAAGTTGTTGATTCGGTATTTTTTGTGCACTTGTCGGGCATGCTCTTCATTAAATTTTATTCGTTAGTTGAAAATTTTAATTCATTTCTCCTCACCAGTTAACCATGCCCATGCTAAATTTGTTCTCCCTGTCATCCTATTTTGGTTTTTAATGAATCTCATTTTTACTTATCATAGTTTAATGATGGATAATCTACCATGTCCTTGCTAAAATTGTTGTCCATGTCATCGTATTTTTGTTTTTATTGAATCCCATTTTGACTTATCATAGTTTAATGATGGATAATCTCATGTATGGTTGATGCAGGATTGTCAATGCTATCCATCAACTCAGGATGTGAACCAGAATATTTCACAGTTGAACTCTGCTATGTCGAGATTGCATCCGCAGGGGGAACCAAGGATTCAAGAGCATAGATTCCATGATGTCAACCAGCTTCCCAAGATTGACTTAGCCATTAGAAGGCCTGTTCTCCTTGATCTCCAAGGTTTACAGCTCACTGGATGCTTGTAGGATGACCTAGTTTCAATATCATTTTAGAATATACTATCTACCACCCCATGGTGCATAACTGCAGAATGGATTATAATTATGCTTTATGAAAAGCTTAGGAAATATTCATATCTAACAGGTTTAGGGGCATAGCCCCTTTCAGACAAAAACTTGTTATCAGAGACCATCAGTACTTCATTGTTATAATAGGCACATGGTGGGATCACTTTAGTACGAGTGTTTGTGGTGATGTCTTATGGGATGATGTGGTGTAATGATTTGAGTCATCCACTTCTTTGTGAATTAATGAAGCATAACTCATAGCAATTGTGATAGCATCTTTACTAATTTCCTTTTCCCTGTAGCGGACAGTTTCTGTGACTCCGTACAATCGAGCTCTGGAATGACTGATTGGTGTACAAGACATGAGAAAATCGTTCAATATCTTCTCTCCAGATCAAGTGACTTACAAAGACGCAGACATGATCTATCTTTACTCTCAGACTTGGCAGGAAGTCAAGAACTAAATTATGCGATGGATTTGCAGTATTATTTTCCTGTTGTTTATCCAAGTGGTAGATTTGATGTCCCAAAGTCAGTAATTGACTTTGTGGGAGATGCTGTCTCTTGTTCCAAGATAAAAAATTACCTACATTCTCCAGTTTTACTCACTGGAAGTGCCACACCAGCTGGAAACATTGACCCTATTCTTGCTGAGTATTACTTGTCGAAGAAGTTAACCACAACAAAGTGGCACAAGAAACCAATGCTTGTTCCCCAATTTAGCAGGTATGGATTTTAAGACATAGTGGACATTAATCAGAATACTTGCAGCTTGTAAGTATTATAATATTCTGGAGTCAAAATTTTTGAAGATTAAACTTGACTATTTCCATGCCCTTTTCATGTCCTTATTTAATGGAAGGAAGGTTTTGGTCTATTCAATACCCCAAATTTTGATTCCAGAAGGCTTTGTCTTGGACATCCTTGCATCCCATGTCATTCTTTTTTCTTTTATAAGTTCCAAACGTCAAGGAGAATTTACACTTTCCAGCATCATTCAAAACTACAAGATTTTTGGAGATTTCAAGGGTGACTAAAATGAACGACCTTACTTAACGGTATTGCTTACCAAAATGAGAATTACACCATTGAAAATTATGCCTCTATGTTAGTTAATTTATCTTGGGGTTCACTGACTTCAAGAAAAAGTTATGTTTCTTGTGGAATCCTTTTCTTTTCCTTGGCTCATATCCTAGTTCGTGTTTCTGTATGGTTCTCCAGTTTCCAATTCTAGCAAAGTTGAGTCTAGACCCTTTACCTTATCTGATTATAGAACGTTGACATTTCAATGTTGTTTAATTTTCTTGTTGTGTATAAAGTGTTGTATAGTTCCATTACCAATGAAGTTTATAATAATTGTGAGATGAACTTGTTTTTACCTTTTGTTTTATTGTTCAGATATCGTTATTCATCTTCTCTATGTAACACTAACATTTAAATTCAACTCTGAAGTTGAAATTGTCAAGCTGCTAGTGGAGATAGAGCATCTTGCTGAAGCATTGCTGTTTTACTTTGATTAATTCTTTCTTTGGCCCATTTTAATTGATTCGTCATGATTTTCTTGCTGTTATCCTCTTATTGAACAGACTTGACACCAGTGAAGAACAAGCTGATAATTTTGGGGATTCTTTAAAGGCCAAATGTGTGGCATCTGCAACTTTGAAGAGGTATGTGACTTATCTGGTGCTGGAGCACTTCATTTAGTTTAATGAGAGTACACAAGTGTTGGTACATCTTTGCTATCAGTAGGTTAATTTCAGGGTTATGTGACAGTGCAATTTCAAGATCGCAAAAACTAAGTTACATCGGCTGATAAGTGTTGCTCACAAAGTTTATGTTTGTTACTGAACTTATCTATTACCTCAACCAGCATGCTTTCAAAGCTGTGTGCATCCATACCCCTTGCATATGCCTTGTACATTTATTTCGTCATTTATTTATTACCATCCTCATTTTCTTGTTTCTTTTTACTGATGCATTTTCTTCTAAGCAGAAGTGAGAAAACTAAGCTGAAGTCATCTCCAAAGAAGAAGAACAATAGGAGGGAAGTTAGAGAGAGGGATCTCAACAGGAGGAGCTACTTATATGCATGCGAGTGTCTCCTGTCTTTGATCGTGGACAAGCCATCTAGGAAAGCAGCAGTCCTTTCAATAAAGAATTCTGGCCCTGAGCTTCCTGAGTTTCTTACCAAGATTTCTGTTGGCATTGCTGGGACTGGCCTCGCTGTTCTTCTCTCGGTTATCTGCAAAGTTTCTTCTGGAAGCATGAAGCCATTTTCTGCATCTAAATTCCTGAGCACTGGATTCGGGTTTGGTCTGGTCTGGCTCTCATTGGCCGTGAATAGATTAACGAACATAATTGTTAGCATCAACAGGAATGCAACCAAATCGCATTTGAAAGATGGGGAAATTATGAGAAATGTGGAAATCATTTTGAAAGTTATATACACCAGAGGCTTGACAACAATTACATTGGCACTCTTGGCAGCTTGCATTTAGTTGAGAATGCTTATATATCATGTGATGCTACTGGTTAGGAAAGGAGAACAGACAGGTGGCTATAGATGTATATGCTTTCACCATAGCTAATGATCGATGACTGGGTGAAGAGGTCTGAGATGACAAGATTGAAGCCCTAATTGTAATTGATCTGTGTCTCCGGGTTCGGTGTCAAAAGTCATGTAAGGATTCTGTACATCATCGTTCAACTTCCTTGTAGCAACACAATGAGTTGGTATGTAGATATCATAATTTGATTAGGAAAATAGTGTCTAGAAATAACAGCAATTTTGTGTCCTGAAATGAAGCTACCAGTCAGCATATTTATAGCAATTTTGATTATTAGATGCCTTACTGGCTTCAGTTAGTGCTGCTTTTGAGATCATTTTTTGCAACTTTTATCATAACATGAACTGCAACAAATGATGAGTGCTTTTTATATTTTGCTTAGTGCAATCATCACCTATCGTTGAGAAATTGTTAAGGTTGCTTAGATAGCTGGCATCATAGTTGCATATGTTTACATTTCCTTTCAATGTGTCAAACGTTGCCTCTTTATCATCAATAACAGTTTTCTGTTAGTCGGGGTCACCGATAACATGTAAACATTACGAGACATGTCTTTAGGCAAGCCCAAAAGTTATCAGATGATGGTTATTACGTGGTCGAGGTGGCCAATCTGTAACTGCAATCTTATTCCATCATTTGAATTAACTGTACAAAGTGAAAGAATTGAATGATAAGGTACTTGTTCAATATGAGGAATATCTAACAGTGAATTATTCCACTGAAATATTAGGGAACGAATGAGAAAAGATCACGCCAAAAAGAACCTATAATCCTATAAAATTAACTAAATTCGAGAACTTGGCATCACATGTAGTTTCGAATTAACATAACTCTCTGGTCCCCTACTTTACAAAGGGCTTCAGCTAATTGCTTTAGAAACTACACCTGCTCCAACCGTTCTCCCTCCCTCCCTCAGGGCAAATCTTTGTCCTGTATTCCAATACAAAACGTACATAAGCCCAGACTGAAACTGAGAGTCAGATTGATATAACCATTCCACCATGATAGAATCAATTGTTAGAATATAGGACAAAGAGTAAAACAAAACTTAAAAGCTTGCAAGATGGTAAAATAGTATTCATGAATCTTTGTGCAATAGAATGAATTAAGATGACATCAAAACTGCATCACCCTGCTCATAACAAGAGCAAAAACTATATTATTACACCTTTAAAACAAACAAGAATGAATTTCAAAAGTAATCGAACACTTAAAATCTATCAAAAGATATCTAGTTAGAAAATATGAAATGAGTATTTGGTATTATTTCCAAAATCAATTTCAAAAGTGCTCAAACACTGAAAATCACTCAAAAGATATCTAGTTAGAAAATATGAAATGGGTATTTGGTATTATTTCCAAAATCAATTTCAAAAGTGCTCAAACACTGAAAATCTCTCCAAAGATATCTAGTTAGAAAATATGAAATGGGTATTTGGTATTATTTCCAACTAATCAAGTAGTTCCCAATTCACCGGATCCCTTAGAATAGTATGTTAGACTTCTATGTTAAATTTTAATATGTGATATCTAAATCCCATGCAAAGGCAATTGACAAAAACACTTTAGGCTGCAAGACAATGGCCACTATGAAAAACAGGCATTATCTGCTTCAAGGGGAACTGGATAGATGAGTTCGAAAGTTGCAGTGACATTGTCACCTGGCATAACCATCTTGACATTTTCTGGTAACTCCACTTTTCCAGTGATATCTGCAGTCCTCATGTAAAACTGGGGCCTGTAATTTGAGAAAAAGGCAGTATGACGGCCGCCCTCATCCTTTGTGAGAACATAAATCTCTGCCTCGAATTCCTTGTAGGTTTTCAAAGATCCAGGTTTTGCAATGACCTACAATATGAAGAAAACAAGAAAGGAACAGTTATAAGACTCTATCTAGTGTTGGCTAAAACACAGCATTTTCAATCATGCAGTTCCATGCAATTCAATTTACATTGTATGCATCTGTCAAAAAGATCAAAATGTAGAAAATGCAGTGACCACCTCTCAACATCTGAGTTCAAGTAGAGGCCAATAAGCAAGTTAACCATTCTATCTTAACCGTCATCACTTACCATTCCTCGTTGGATATCCTCCCTTTTCAGACCATGTAGGAGAAGACCAACATTGTCACCAGCCTAATGAAATGTGTGCAGGCCAATTAATTCTTCACTATGTCCATGGAGCAATCTTAATAACCAAAACGAGATTACACTGCTAACTTACTTGTCCTTGATCCAATATTTTCTTGAACATCTCAACCCCAGTAACTGTAGTTTTCAAAGGAGCACCCTGCATTAAAAGGCAAATTACTAACAAAATTCCCCAGTCAACTATCAGCAATGATCTCATTGAAATGGCTTACAAAGTGAATAATAAGCTCAAGGAACCTCATATACAAGAGCAATATCATAGCATTTCCAATGTAATAAAACCTACGAAAATTAGAAAAGGGACTCAGTTTCATGACCTTACCGACATTAACCCCAAAATTTCAACTTCTTCACCAACTTTTATAGTCCCTTGTTCAACACGACCAGTTGCAACTGTTCCACGCCCCTTCAACAAACAGAAGCATAAACAGACCGAAGCTCAATTAACTCTTGTATAAAACCAACCTTCTTAAATCATATTGGCCAAAGAATTTATGCAGATACAAAGATAAGAGCAAAAGAGACTAGCTATAATGAACAGAAAATTCCCATCTTAAATAGAATATCCCTACTTCTTCTGCAGTGACAAGAAAATAAAAGCCAAATAAGGAATTATCCATATCCATGTGGCAGAACCAAAGGTATTTCTTTCCTAGCACAGAATAAGGGATGGGTCCCCGCTCAAAATAAAAAAGTAACACTACCTCAAAACAATGCAGCAAACTAAGGTGAGCTGAAAGAGAAAGAAAAGTAAAGAAATTTTTTTGTTAAGTGAAGTTTGCTGCTAAAGAATGGCTATATCAGCAACATGTGTCTTCTTTACCTGAATTGAGAAGACATCTTCTATAGGCATGAGAAAAGGCTTGTCAAGTTGGCGCACTGGGTCAGGAATGTACTCATCCACAGCATCCATCAATTTTAGAATAGCCTTCTTGCCAGTTTCATCATTTGTCCCCTGTAAGGCAGACAATGCTGATCCACGGACAATAGGAATTTCATCCCCAGGAAATTGGTAGAAGCTAAGTAGTTCTGCCATAAATATTTGAGTGACGAACTTGTATTGAACAAATGAAATAAAAGACAAGAACCAGTTCCTGTTAATAGAGTAACCTTAAAAGACTGCCTACCACGAAGCTCCATTTCCACAAGCTTTAATAACTCTGGATCATCAATTGCGTCAACTTTATTCAAGAAACACACAAGTGATGACACACCCACCTGTTAATCGCATTTAGAAAAGTAATTTTGACAACAGGCCCAAAAGCAAAGGAAATAAGATACTGATAAAGTTACAAGCTTTATGGGCGATATATCCACCTGACGAGCAAGTAAAATATGTTCCTTGGTCTGTGGCATAGGACCATTCGGAGTTGATACAACTAGAATACCACCATCCATCTGGGCTGCTCCAGTAATCATATTCTAGGTATAGAGTAAACTTTTTAGCAACATTAGCACATAATACATTTAGAAGATAACTAATCAAATGGCTTTCAAGTTGAGATATCGATATGGCTTGATGTTAGGTCGACCAGAACACACCTTTTAATTTACTTAGTTACTTGCTGCATCAAGTTTTAAATATGCCTCTATGTGCATCTATATGCAGTTATGCAAGTAGATTATAATAAATTATATCATGAATTAAAAAAGCATGAGATAATACTATACTAATAGCAGTGTTATTACCGCAACATATTTCTGGAACATGGTTTACTTCTTTCTGTATTTTAAATTATTATTCAAATTAGAAAAGGAACAGTATGCTGCCAAAGAATCCAGAAGTTCATCACTTTTAAAGCAATAATGGAAAAGCTTACTTTCACATAATCTGCATGTCCAGGGCAATCAACATGAGCATAGTGACATTTACCAGTTTCGTACTCCACATGGGCCTACATGTTGTTTGAACCAACAATTTGTTCATAAAAATGGACAAGATGGATGGGAACTATCATGCACATATATATAAAACAGAACAAATATGAGGAGCAACATCCCAACCGTTGCAATTGTTATTCCCCTCTTCTTCTCTTCAGGTGCTTTGTCAATTTCATCAAAGGCAACAACCTTGGCTTTACCTTTATCTGCTAGGACCTAAACACCACCATTCAAGGTCTCAAACAATTAAACGAATACAGTAATACATGATTGGAGTTTACCAAGTACAAATAAATGCCAAATAAACAAGTCAAACCTTTGTTATTGCAGCAGTAAGTGTAGTCTTTCCATGATCCACATGCCCAATTGTACCCACATTTACATGAGGTTTACTGGCGTTAAAAAAAAACATACAATTAGATAAGATCGTTTTTCTATCACCCTCAGGGGTAACAGAACGTAAGATGCTTGGAAAGTTCCAACTTTTATAACTCATTTACTCACTAAACCAAATTATTTCAACACTTTCCTCGAAAATGGAAGTTACTAAAATGATTCCTACTTTAATCATTTAAAGAATGCGTATGACTTTAACTACCACTTAAACCAAAAAGCAATTTTTCAAAACACGAGACATTGAAAAGGCAAAAGATCAAAACCCTCATCATAGAAGAGAAGATGGGCCAACGTTCGAGCAAAGGTGGCCATATATCTCCACCGAGTTCCAAAGGAAACAGAAGTTGTGACATTTTCAGAGACATAATCTGATATTGACAGAGGACTGGCAGACGATCCCCGACAGCAACAGAATATCCGGGAGGATAATTGATTACATCTTAAATTAGGGTTTCTTAGGGCCACCAAAGCCATTGAAGATTTGAAGGTGATGAAGCGAGGAGCGTATCTGAATCGGAGACAGGAGAGACTTTAGACTGGAGAGCAAGTGGCGTTGGGGGGGTTTAAGAGTTCTATGCTTCTAAAAGGGTTGGGTTTAGTGAGGGTTTTAGATAAGAGTTTTTGGTCCAACTGAAAAAACTGATTGAAGGTTCAGCATCTGGGCTGGACCTAAATGGCAAAAACATGGTTTTGGGCTTTGATTTTGTTCTAATATCACCATTTCACGTGTGACAAATTCTTACAAAATTAAATTCAATTTAAAAAATATATATCAGGTTACCGTTATCTTTAATATAATAATTATTTATTTACAAATTCAAGATAAATTTATAAATATTAAAAGTAGTTTATCATCAACAAACTTTAATGATTTTGAAATTTATGCACATTAAATATGATTATACAACACTGTTTTATATATTTAATAATTCTAAAATAAATAGTTTTGTAAAATTGATACATATACACATGTACTTTAATCATTTTGAAATTTTTTTAAGGTTTATTTTTAAATTTATGTATATTAACTATCAATTTATACAAGACATAACACATATATCTATTCAAAATAATGTTTTTAAAATTGTGACTCTTTATAAGATAAAAACATAACATAAGTTTGATGGTATATTTAAAATTCCAGGTTAATATATTTATAAAACTTAAGGCAAAAAATTTCATAAATAATTACATTTATAAGTCTAAACATAATTTTGAGGATGAAATTAAAGACACATAATTCATATATGGTTTAAGTAACTTTTAAAAAATTTCTTATCTTCAAAACACGTGAAAATATGTTTGGATGTCTATTTAAAATAGTACAATTTTATATTATTATTTTTGGCACAAAATTTACAATTTCAAATTAATTGCATGTTGTTATTATAATTTTCTTTTTCTTTATACTAATCTTGCAAAGTAATTAAATTATTATTTGATGTGGTCCAATTAATCTTCCTTATGATCTATTTTACTATTTTATAGTTTTAGTAGATGCTTCAACATGTAATATTGCTTTTTATAAGCTTTCTTCTCAAATAATTAGATTTCATCCATAATTGTTTGACTATTCCAATAACCTACATTAGATTTGACAATTCTATTGAATTTACTTTAAAAATATATGATGACTATTGTATGTTTGTCGGATATACGTTGAAAATCATATAGCTCTTGTTCATACTCAAATAGTCTAGTAGCTAGGCCATCATTTATGACAATGTAGTCATCTGTCACAATTTGGGATCATGCTACAATTTCAACGTAGCTAGATCAATTGCTTACCATCAACATTTATGTTCCTATAGCACCTTCATGGATATTAAAGATGGGTCCCCAACGAAGAATTAAGATTTATATTGGAATTTTCAATTTGTAATCATTCAACAACCAAATATTCTTCATTTACGAGTTTTTAGTAATTTTGTTTATGTTCCTATAGGACCTGTAAAGATTAAAGATGGGTTTGCAATAAAGAAATACGATTTGATTCCACATCCACAATTCCTTGTTTGGAACCTAAAATAAGAGATGTTTCCACTAGGTTTGCGGATTATCATTTTCAAAAAAAACCAATTTCCATAATTTGGGAAAATAAATCAAATTCCCATGACACATGCTAAAGTCAATTGGTTATTAGTTATAGAACGTATGAACATGAATTATACATTCAAAAGATAATTCATTTCTAAAAATTTTCCTATCAATTGTTAAATACTTTTACCAGCATTAAAAGGGTGAGTAAATCTCATATTCTGGCTATGAATACTGTTGGTTTAAATCGAATTAGGTCACTAACCTTGATGCAAAAGCTAATTGATCTTTATGACACTTTCTGCCTACGTAATTTCCAATTACATTCACGAACACAATCTCTAACCTCGGTGGCTACTAGAGTTACCTTAAAGATCACACCTCAAAACTTGATCACTCAGATGGCCAATATGTGAGAGAACTAGTATTTTTGAGACTTTAGGATTTTTTAGTATATAAAGCATTACCCTTTATAGTCCTATTTAATCCATTTAAATAGGATTTTCATCTACAGTTATTTTCTTAACTACTCCCCTAAAAAGAAGGGAGTATCATGGCACCCAATCAACCACTTCTCAAGTGGTTGTTGTGGCCGTTAAAAAAATTGCAACAACTCCCACTCGGCCACATAAGCCATGTCTATCACAAAGCAGATTCATACCAATCTATTTCTCACGTTTCATATAAGAAATGAGTTGTGCGACCAAAAAATAACTAGTAGTGTTATATATATTAAGTCACTATCTTACTAATATAACACCTTCACAATAACAATGCCCCAAATCATCCGAGATCATCACCAATAGCGTACTTCCCTTTATGCTATAATGATATTATTTGATTACATACACTATATAATTGCCCGGGCTAATATGGTGAAGACGGAAGGATTATTCCTTAGACACATGTGGTATTCCATCTTAGCTTGATTGCTTTCCTAATATATGTCACTAGACCATATACATCTTAGCCCTTGAAAAATATATTAAAGTAGTGACACCAAAGCCTTGACTTCATAATACAGTTCTGAGTCAAAGGGCATCGTATAGACATAAAAGTCTATAAGGGTAACACAGTGACAAAGAGGGAAGCTAATTGTCACTCTGCAAAAGGTCGTTATATAGCACACACAATATGATATATGTGTCATGGTATAGCTCCCATTATCCAAGATATGTTACTTTTATATACATGCTAATCATAAGTCTAGATCTTACCAAAAAATCCAACTCGAGCCACTTGATCAACACACTCATTGCTTGACCTGAAACTCTTGAATCAGCAAAAGGCTTTAATGTGAAATAGTGCACTTCACATTTGACTCACTAGAGTTTCATCTTAGACTTACTAAGGTGACTATATAGTTTAACCACTAACCATCCATATAACACAAATATGGAGATAACCCAACATTATACACACTCAGTGTTAATATGGTTAAGTCTCATCCCATATGCTACTCAAGCATTAGGGTGATTACCCATATGACAGGGACAATCATAAGCCTAGTGACGGTTTAATGTACCTAACCATGCAATTGTATACCAATGAACATTTAAAGGAGGAAAAACATCAAAATATATTATGTAAATGTTCAATACAAATGGGGAAAAATTATGTCCAGTAGATTGATCTGAACAACTAAACCCTACGCAAACCTAGACTCTTCACATGAGCTTTGAAAGAATCTTTAGGTATAGGTTTAGTCATGGGATCAACAATCATCTTGTTAGTAGATATATACTTAATGGCAACCTCTTTCCTTTTAATAGCATCTCAAACAAAATGATAACGCCTTTTGATGTGCTTGGTCTTCATATACTAGATAGCAGCAGTGTTATCACAAAGCATTTCAATAGGCTCATCAACTCACGAAGTGAGATCGAGAGCCTGAAGAAAGCTTCTCAACCAAATTGCTTCTTGCACCGTGAGACAACTAGCAACGTACTTTGCTTCCATGGTCGACAAATTAATGCAGTTCTACTACTTATTGCCCCATGATATGGCCCCTCCACCAAGGATAAAGGCATATCCTGAGGTTGACTTGGACTCATTCTAGTCACTACCCCAATCAACATCTGAATATCCTCTTAACCTTAAGTCTCCACCATTGTAGCAAAAGACTAGGTTACTTGTACCACGAGGTACCACAAGATTCTCTTGACAACTTGCTAATCAGCATGTAATAGCTTAGACCACCCACCCACAGATATTGTCCGCTTTGGGCTTTAGGTTCAGCCAAAACTCTCACAATTTTACTCTTCCCAGCCTAGCTGAGAAAGCCCGTCTTATGGGGGAGAGGTATCTATACTCTTATAAGGCATACTTCATTCTCCTCTCTAACCGATGTGGGATTCTCACAATCCACTCTCCTTTTGGGCCCAACGTCCTATCTATCATAATGGGTCGGGAACTGGCTCTGATACCATTTGTAACAGCACAGACCATCAACCCACAGATATTGTCCGCTTTGGGCTTTGGGCCCAGCCCAAACCCTTACGGTTAATGCATCTTGTGAGGGAGAAGTATCCATACCCTTATAAGGCATACTTCGTTCTCCCCTATAACCGATGTAGGATTCTCACAATCCACTCCCCTTTGAGCCCAGCATCCTCGCTGGTCACCTTTCTTTGGGCCCACCATCCTAGCTGGCACAAGGGGTCGAGAACTGGCTCTGATACCATTTGTAACAACCTAGACCACCCGCCTATACAAGACCCAAAGCCCAAAGCGGACAATATTTGTGGGCAGGTGGTTTGGATTGTTACAAAAGCTATCAGAGTCAATCCTCTACCCGTTGTACCAACAAGGATGTTGGGTCCAAAAGGTGGTGGCCAAGAAGGACGCTAGGCCTAGAAGGGAATTGGATTGTGAGAATCCCATATCGGTTGGAGAGGAGAGCGAAGTATGCCTTATAAGGGTATAGATACCTCTCCCCCAAAGATGTATTTTTCCCAACCCAGAGCAAAAGTATGAGGGTTTGGACTGGGCCCAAAGCCCAAAGTAGACAATATCTGTGGGTGGGTGGTCTAGACTGTTACAAGTGGTATCAAAGCCGGTACTCAAGTCGGTGAGCTAGCAAGGACACTGGGCCTCCAAGGGGTGGATAGTGTGATATCCCATATTAGCTGGAGAAGAGAACGAAGTACACCTTATAAGGGTATGGAAACCTCTCCTCTATAGACACGTTTTCTCAGCTGGGCTGGAAAGAGCAAAACCATGAGGGTTTAGGCTGGGCTAAAAGCCCAAAGCGAATAATATATGTGAGCACGTGGTTTGGGCTATTACAAATGGTATCAGAGCCGATCCTCGAACCGTTGTACCAGCAAGGACGTTTGGCCCAAAAGGGGATTGGATTGTGAGAATCTCACATTGGTTGGAGAGGAGAACAAAGTGTGCCTTATAAAGGTATGGATGCCTCTCTCTCAAAGACGCGTTTTCCTAGCTGGGTTGGGAAGAACAAAACCATAAGGGTTTGGCTGTGCTCAAAGCCCAAAATGGACAATATCTGTGGGTGGGTAGTCTGGGCTGTTATTGTGAAAATCCCACATCGATCGGAAAGGAGAACGAAGTATATCTTATAAGGGTATGGATACCTCTCCCCCCATAAGATGCATTTTCTTGGCTAGGCTGGGAAGAGCAAAACCGTGAGGGTTTGGGTTGGGCCTAAGGCCTAAAGCCCAAAGCGGACAATATTTATGGGTAGATGGTCTGGGCTATTACAAATGGTATCAGAGCCGGCTCCCTACTCGTTGTGCCAGCTAGGACACTGGGCCCAAAAGAGGGATAGATTGTGAGAATCCCACATCGGTTGGATAGGAGAACGAAATATACCTTATAAGGGTATGGATACCTCTCCCCCATAAGACACGTTTTTCAGCTAAACTGGGAAGAGCAAAATTGTGAGGGTTTGGGCTGAGCCCAAAGTCCAAAGCAGACAATATCTATGGGCAGGTGATCTGGGTTGTTACAGAGCAGGTCCAATGTTACTCTGGTAACGACTTACCAGGCTAACCATAAAGCATATGTATGGCCTTGTACATGTTAACATGACATACATCAAGCTTCCTGTGACATTTGCATAAGGGACCATGCTCATTTGCTTCTTATCTTTATCTGTTTTTAGGCAGTGCTCAAGGTTTAAAGATAGACCCTTCTTAACCGGAGTGTCAACAGGTTTAGAATAGTGCATCCTAAAACGTTCCAAGACTTTGTTGATGTATGCTTCTTAACACAAACCAAGAAGCTTCTTAGGACAATTTCTCACTATTTTCACGCCTAGGACATACCTGTCTTCACCCATATCCTTCATCTCGAAAATGGAGGATAGCCACTGTTTAGTGGCATTAATTGTCTCCAAGTTATTTCTAGCCAATAATATGTCATCAACGTACAAGGAGAGAAACATAATTCCTTATGTAGTTTTCTTGACATACACATAATGGTCTTCATCCACCATGGACAAGCCAAACGAAGTAATGGCTTCATGGAATCTGAAGTACCATGCTTTGGAAGATTGCTTAAGACCATATATCGATCTCTTAAGATGACAAACTTTGTCCTCTTAACCTTTTGAGACAAAACTAATAGGTTGATCCATACATATCTCTTCCTTATGACTACCATTGGGGAAGGCAATCTTTACGTTCATTTGAAATAACTCTAAATCCAAATGGGCAACCAGGACTAGAAGCAAGCAAATTGAAGAAAATCTTTCCATAGGGAAATAGTTTCCTTATAATCTATTCCCACAATTTGGGTAGAACCTTTCATCATCAATCGGACCTTGAACTTTTCAATTGACCTATTCGGCTTATGTTTAATCTTGAAAATACAATTGTTTCCAATTTATTTACGTTTGGGTGGAAGATTAATAAGTTCCTAAACCTCATTTCTTGTCATGGAGTCCATCTCATCCTTCATGGCATCCATCAATTCTTGATAATTTAGTGAATCAATAGTCTCTTTAAAAGAGGTAGGTTCCTCTATTTCCAAAGAGGTGCATATGAAAATTTCCTCTTCGATTTAGAAAAACGTCAAGGAATTCTTCCACGCTCATTCCTTCTAATACAAGAACCCTCGTTGTTTGCTTGTTTAGATGGAGAATCCCTCCCTCTCCCACTTTCCCTGTGAGGCGTGGGATACTGAACATTTGGACCAACCACAAGTTTAGGGACTAATGGTTGAGGATTAACGTTATCCTCAGTTTGATTCTCATCAACGGTTTCCACCTTCTAAGGTGGTAGGACTACTCCAACCATCTACTTCATTTTAAGGAGTTTTGGTGTTATCTTTGATGATATTGTGAATGCTTAAATCCCGCACCTCACCAATGGATAATTGCACATCTTGTTGCAACTCATACAAAACAAGGTCCTTTTTTATTTCACTGACACTTGGGAACTCGTCCTCAAGAAATTCAACATTATGGGAGTCAATTTCAATCATGCCACCATTTGGTTGTTTGCCAAACATCACATACCAGTGTTTAGGTTACCTAATGAACATCATTTTAGTAGCTCTTGGATCAAGTTTTCCATGTTTATGGGATAGGTTGTGCACATAGCTAGCTAAACCTTAAGGTCCAAATGGTCCAAAGAGGGCTTCCTTTCATTTCATAACTCATATGAAGTAGTGGATAAACTCTCACTTGGCACACGGTTAATGATATAGGTCATCATAAGTAGCGCATCTGCCCAAAAACTAATCGGAAGACTAGCATGAGCTATCATCAACCTAAACACATCAAGTAATGTTCGATTCCTCCACTCTGCAACACCATTTTGTTGTAGAATACGAGGAATCGTGAGTTGTCTATGTATACCCTTTTCCTCACAAAACTCTTTGAACAGATCAGAGAGATATTCACGTCTATGATCGATTCGGAGAGTCTTAACTCATCCCTCCGTTTGGGTTTCAACTTCCGCCATAAAACGTTTAAACACATCGAGTGCTTCATGGCAGTGAGTTAGTAGGTACATATACCCATATCGTGAATAATCATCAATTAAGGTGAGAAAATACATGGTACCATGATGAGCTTTGACACTCAAAGGCCCACATATGTTCGAATGGACTATTTCTAAGGGACTTAATGCTCTTGAGGCCTTACCAAAAGGCTTCATACTCGCTTTTCCAGCCAAACATGGCCCACACTTAGGTAACTTAACCTTAGTGGTCTAAAAGACCTTCTTTAGCTAGTCTGTTCATTCTATCTTGGCCAATATGACCAAGTATAGCATATCATTTAATAGATTAAGAATCAAAATCACAATTAACAACTAAGGCAAGTGATGAATTATTATAAATATCATCCTAATCAAGAACAAAGAAACCATCTCTTAAAGATCCATGGCCGAAAACATAACCATTATACAAATTCTCTAAGCAACTAGACTAAAAATTGAAACAGAATCCAAGTTTTAATAAAGAAACTACTGAAACTAAACAGCTTCACACCCCGGGTGCATAAAGAGTGTCATGAAGAAGTAACGTATTCCCTCTATGCAATTTGAGCTGATAGGTCCCAATCTCGGGGACATCTTCCTCACTGCCATTCCCTAAGACAACAATTTATGAATCCATCAGATATCGATGAAAATTCACATAACTAGCTCGATCTTGAACTACGTGCTTAGTTGCTCCTGAATCTACAATCCAATTAGGAAAGGAGTTAGCAACTAATGCATGGGAATAAACGTATAGTTCGATTGAATCAGTGAAAGCAGGTACCTTCTCCAACTCAGGACAATCCCGAGCATAGTGACCTTTATTTCTACAGTTGTAACATTTTAGTCGTGTTACTTTATTCTCTCCATGATCCTTGGCCTTTTGGTGCTTGACCACACTGCCTTTCTGTCCAGAAGTTTGAGAAGGATGTTTGCCTTTCTTTGGCTGTTTACCTCGATTGTTCTTATTACAGTTGGGCTTTCCCACTTTGGCAACAAGAACAATATGAGGGTGATCAAGAACCTTCAAACGTTCTTCCTCCATTCCGAGGTGCCTTGAAATTTCTAAGAAAGTTTTAATATTCTCACTACGAGTCATTAAGAGCTTAAAATTGGCCCAATGATCGAGTTTGCTTAGAATAAAACGAATCACATTAAGAACCTGTTCTTTTTCAGAAATCTCGCGCCCATCAGGTTTTAGATCCCGAACCATCACACTCAAAGTGCAGAGATGCTCGGCTATAGTACGGCTTAAGTCAATCTTATATTGCATCCACTTTAAGTGCAAGGTATGAAGCCTTGTAGCAGATGTCTGACCGTACGTGATCTTGAGCTTTTCTCACATTCCTTTAGCAGTTTTGTAGGACTCAAATTCTCCAATGAGATCGTTGTGCATATAATACAACATAGTATAGCGTGTCTTACGATCTTGTTTGAACCATTCCTTATGTGCGGACAGATTTTTTTTGATATTGATCACTATCATTATCTTTAGTCTTTTTAGGCTCAGTCATATCATTGGTCAAGGTTTCTAAAACCTTGCGCTCATTAAGAAGATACTGAATCTTCTTATGCCAAATGTCATAATTAATGCTATACAGCTTCTCAGTGGTGGACAAATCACCAACCATACTTTTCATTGTCATATCTTAAAGTATATATATATATAAAAGACATTAGGACACATATTCAAATAATTAAATTATTCAAAAAATATCATCATCCATATCATAAGATCGAAAATTTCATTAAGCTCATAATCACCACTTATGACATAAATTAGAAATTTTTACAATTTAATTATTATACACATGAAACATATTTAAAAAATTATAATGTTAAACAAATTAACTTAACATATTCTTATAAAAAAATATTAACATGACATTTATTTTACATAAAACAAATTTATATAACTCATAATAATTCATTCTATGTAAAACACATTCACATATCATTAATAAATTAAACAAATATAAAACTAATTTACATAAAAAATAAATGGACATACCATTTAAAAGTATTTCACATAAAATTAATTTAGCAAAAACAAATTTACTGAACTCATCATAATTTATTTTTTGTAAAACCCATTCACGTATCATTAATGAATTTGAAACAAAGAACAATTTGTTGAAAAAGATACTATAGTACGTGGTAAATCAAATTGTTTTCTATTTCCAAGAGAAAACAAAAGAGAGACTATTGATCAGTAGAAGATTTTGTTCAATTAATGAAGAGATAGAGAAGTGGGACATTTAAGAGCCATCGAAGGGCGTGACTTTAGCAAAAAAAAAACTAAAATCAAATTAACATTTTATGCCCACCGTCATAACCATACCCTTTCTTTTCCTTAAAAACGCTTTATCCTCTTATGTAGCTGTAGCTTTCTAAAAAAAAAATTCTATCTCTTTGCACATCTCTCTCTTTAAAAACCTTGGATTCTCTCTTCGTAGCTTCTCTCCACAAAACTGCACTGGGTTAACTCAAAAACTCAACTAGAGAAATAACTCACCCCCACCTATTTGCGCCATCGTGTGGTGTCGAGAACGAAGGCTGGCTGATGCCCAACCACCATCCTTGACGCCAACAGGCATGACTCCACGCAGAAGTCGTCACAGGCCTTCCCATTTTACACGGTCATCGCATAGATCGGTCGAAAAAGAGACGAACGACGTCCACCACGCTGTCAGCGTCACTTAAAAGGTGGCACGTGACTCACACGCGCAGCCGTGAGTGGCTGTTTCCATGGCGATTTCTGCAGCATTTTATAGATCGATTGAAGAGATGACTGACGCTGTCATCCACCTGACCAATGCTTCTCACAATCGGTATAGATGTGCTTCTGATGGGTATTGTAGCACCCCACTCCCGCAGGACCCGAACCCGACATCGATGGTGATATCCGAGTCCGTGTCCCGCGAGGGTGGCGTGCTAAAACACTCACTCATTCAAATCTCAGTACATTCTTTTTATCTTGAATACTCTCAAGTG